>LR999968.1:2646726-3144226 GCA_905220375.1 Tachina fera | reverse complement strand
CATCATCATCATCATCATCATCATCATCATCATCATCATCATCATCATCATCATCATCATCATCATCATCATCATCATCATCATCATCATCATCATCATCATCATCATCATCATCATCATCATCATCATCATCATCATCATCATCATCATCATCATCATCATCATCATCATCATCATCATCATCATCATCATCATCATCATCATCATCATCATCATCATCATCATCATCATCATCATCATCATCATCATCATCATCATCATCATCATCATCATCATCATCATCATCATCATCATCATCATCATCATCATCATCATCATCATCATCATCATCATCATCATCATCATCATCATCATCATCATCATCATCATCATCATCATCATCATCATCATCATCATCATCATCATCATCATCATCATCATCATCATCATCATCATCATCATCATCATCATCATCATCATCATCATCATCATCATCATCATCATCATCATCATCATCATCATCATCATCATCATCATCATCATCATCATCATCATCATCATCATCATCATCATCATCATCATCATCATCATCATCATCATCATCATCATCATCATCATCATCATCATCATCATCATCATCATCATCATCATCATCATCATCATCATCATCATCATCATCATCATCATCATCATCATCATCATCATCATCATCATCATCATCATCATCATCATCATCATCATCATCATCATCATCATCATCATCATCATCATCATCATCATCATCATCATCATCATCATCATCATCATCATCATCATCATCATCATCATCATCATCATCATCATCATCATCATCATCATCATCATCATCATCATCATCATCATCATCATCATCATCATCATCATCATCATCATCATCATCATCATCATCATCATCATCATCATCATCATCATCATCATCATCATCATCATCATCATCATCATCATCATCATCATCATCATCATCATCATCATCATCATCATCATCATCATCATCATCATCATCATCATCATCATCATCATCATCATCATCATCATCATCATCATCATCATCATCATCATCATCATCATCATCATCATCATCATCATCATCATCATCATCATCATCATCATCATCATCATCATCATCATCATCATCATCATCATCATCATCATCATCATCATCATCATCATCATCATCATCATCATCATCATCATCATCATCATCATCATCATCATCATCATCATCATCATCATCATCATCATCATCATCATCATCATCATCATCATCATCATCATCATCATCATCATCATCATCATCATCATCATCATCATCATCATCATCATCATCATCATCATCATCATCATCATCATCATCATCATCATCATCATCATCATCATCATCATCATCATCATCATCATCATCATCATCATCATCATCATCATCATCATCATCATCATCATCATCATCATCATCATCATCATCATCATCATCATCATCATCATCATCATCATCATCATCATCATCATCATCATCATCATCATCATCATCATCATCATCATCATCATCATCATCATCATCATCATCATCATCATCATCATCATCATCATCATCATCATCATCATCATCATCATCATCATCATCATCATCATCATCATCATCATCATCATCATCATCATCATCATCATCATCATCATCATCATCATCATCATCATCATCATCATCATCATC
Organism: Tachina fera; assembly: GCA_905220375.1. NCBI lineage: Eukaryota > Metazoa > Arthropoda > Insecta > Diptera > Tachinidae > Tachina > Tachina fera. The sequence continues at coordinate 3,142,500 of LR999968.1, read as the reverse complement.
ATCATCATCATCATCATCATCATCATCATCATCATCATCATCATCATCATCATCATCATCATCATCATCATCATCATCATCATCATCATCATCATCATCATCATCATCATCATCATCATCATCATCATCATCATCATCATCATCATCATCATCATCATCATCATCATCATCATCATCATCATCATCATCATCATCATCATCATCATCATCATCATCATCATCATCATCATCATCATCATCATCATCATCATCATCATCATCATCATCATCATCATCATCATCATCATCATCATCATCATCATCATCATCATCATCATCATCATCATCATCATCATCATCATCATCATCATCATCATCATCATCATCATCATCATCATCATCATCATCATCATCATCATCATCATCATCATCATCATCATCATCATCATCATCATCATCATCATCATCATCATCATCATCATCATCATCATCATCATCATCATCATCATCATCATCATCATCATCATCATCATCATCATCATCATCATCATCATCATCATCATCATCATCATCATCATCATCATCATCATCATCATCATCATCATCATCATCATCATCATCATCATCATCATCATCATCATCATCATCATCATCATCATCATCATCATCATCATCATCATCATCATCATCATCATCATCATCATCATCATCATCATCATCATCATCATCATCATCATCATCATCATCATCATCATCATCATCATCATCATCATCATCATCATCATCATCATCATCATCATCATCATCATCATCATCATCATCATCATCATCATCATCATCATCATCATCATCATCATCATCATCATCATCATCATCATCATCATCATCATCATCATCATCATCATCATCATCATCATCATCATCATCATCATCATCATCATCATCATCATCATCATCATCATCATCATCATCATCATCATCATCATCATCATCATCATCATCATCATCATCATCATCATCATCATCATCATCATCATCATCATCATCATCATCATCATCATCATCATCATCATCATCATCATCATCATCATCATCATCATCATCATCATCATCATCATCATCATCATCATCATCATCATCATCATCATCATCATCATCATCATCATCATCATCATCATCATCATCATCATCATCATCATCATCATCATCATCATCATCATCATCATCATCATCATCATCATCATCATCATCATCATCATCATCATCATCATCATCATCATCATCATCATCATCATCATCATCATCATCATCATCATCATCATCATCATCATCATCATCATCATCATCATCATCATCATCATCATCATCATCATCATCATCATCATCATCATCATCATCATCATCATCATCATCATCATCATCATCATCATCATCATCATCATCATCATCATCATCATCATCATCATCATCATCATCATCATCATCATCATCATCATCATCATCATCATCATCATCATCATCATCATCATCATCATCATCATCATCATCATCATCATCATCATCATCATCATCATCATCATCATCATCATCATCATCATCATCATCATCATCATCATCATCATCATCATCATCATCATCATCATCATCATCATCATCATCATCATCATCATCATCATCATCATCATCATCATCATCATCATCATCATCATCATCATCATCATCATCATCATCATCATCATCATCATCATCATCATCATCATCATCATCATCATCATCATCATCATCATCATCATCATCATCATCATCATCATCATCATCATCATCATCATCATCATCATCATCATCATCATCATCATCATCATCATCATCATCATCATCATCATCATCATCATCATCATCATCATCATCATCATCATCATCATCATCATCATCATCATCATCATCATCATCATCATCATCATCATCATCATCATCATCATCATCATCATCATCATCATCATCATCATCATCATCATCATCATCATCATCATCATCATCATCATCATCATCATCATCATCATCATCATCATCATCATCATCATCATCATCATCATCATCATCATCATCATCATCATCATCATCATCATCATCATCATCATCATCATCATCATCATCATCATCATCATCATCATCATCATCATCATCATCATCATCATCATCATCATCATCATCATCATCATCATCATCATCATCATCATCATCATCATCATCATCATCATCATCATCATCATCATCATCATCATCATCATCATCATCATCATCATCATCATCATCATCATCATCATCATCATCATCATCATCATCATCATCATCATCATCATCATCATCATCATCATCATCATCATCATCATCATCATCATCATCATCATCATCATCATCATCATCATCATCATCATCATCATCATCATCATCATCATCATCATCATCATCATCATCATCATCATCATCATCATCATCATCATCATCATCATCATCATCATCATCATCATCATCATCATCATCATCATCATCATCATCATCATCATCATCATCATCATCATCATCATCATCATCATCATCATCATCATCATCATCATCATCATCATCATCATCATCATCATCATCATCATCATCATCATCATCATCATCATCATCATCATCATCATCATCATCATCATCATCATCATCATCATCATCATCATCATCATCATCATCATCATCATCATCATCATCATCATCATCATCATCATCATCATCATCATCATCATCATCATCATCATCATCATCATCATCATCATCATCATCATCATCATCATCATCATCATCATCATCATCATCATCATCATCATCATCATCATCATCATCATCATCATCATCATCATCATCATCATCATCATCATCATCATCATCATCATCAGCATCATCATCATCATCATCATCATCATCATCATCATCATCATCATCATCATCATCATCATCATCATCATCATCATCATCATCATCATCATCATCATCATCATCATCATCATCATCATCATCATCATCATCATCATCATCATCATCATCATCATCATCATCATCATCATCATCATCATCATCATCATCATCATCATCATCATCATCATCATCATCATCATCATCATCATCATCATCATCATCATCATCATCATCATCATCATCATCATCATCATCATCATCATCATCATCATCATCATCATCATCATCATCATCATCATCATCATCATCATCATCATCATCATCATCATCATCATCATCATCATCATCATCATCATCATCATCATCATCATCATCATCATCATCATCATCATCATCATCATCATCATCATCATCATCATCATCATCATCATCATCATCATCATCATCATCATCATCATCATCATCATCATCATCATCATCATCATCATCATCATCATCATCATCATCATCATCATCATCATCATCATCATCATCATCATCATCATCATCATCATCATCATCATCATCATCATCATCATCATCATCATCATCATCATCATCATCATCATCATCATCATCATCATCATCATCATCATCATCATCATCATCATCATCATCATCATCATCATCATCATCATCATCATCATCATCATCATCATCATCATCATCATCATCATCATCATCATCATCATCATCATCATCATCATCATCATCATCATCATCATCATCATCATCATCATCATCATCATCATCATCATCATCATCATCATCATCATCATCATCATCATCATCATCATCATCATCATCATCATCATCATCATCATCATCATCATCATCATCATCATCATCATCATCATCATCATCATCATCATCATCATCATCATCATCATCATCATCATCATCATCATCATCATCATCATCATCATCATCATCATCATCATCATCATCATCATCATCATCATCATCATCATCATCATCATCATCATCATCATCATCATCATCATCATCATCATCATCATCATCATCATCATCATCATCATCATCATCATCATCATCATCATCATCATCATCATCATCATCATCATCATCATCATCATCATCATCATCATCATCATCATCATCATCATCATCATCATCATCATCATCATCATCATCATCATCATCATCATCATCATCATCATCATCATCATCATCATCATCATCATCATCATCATCATCATCATCATCATCATCATCATCATCATCATCATCATCATCATCATCATCATCATCATCATCATCATCATCATCATCATCATCATCATCATCATCATCATCATCATCATCATCATCATCATCATCATCATCATCATCATCATCATCATCATCATCATCATCATCATCATCATCATCATCATCATCATCATCATCATCATCATCATCATCATCATCATCATCATCATCATCATCATCATCATCATCATCATCATCATCATCATCATCATCATCATCATCATCATCATCATCATCATCATCATCATCATCATCATCATCATCATCATCATCATCATCATCATCATCATCATCATCATCATCATCATCATCATCATCATCATCATCATCATCATCATCATCATCATCATCATCATCATCATCATCATCATCATCATCATCATCATCATCATCATCATCATCATCATCATCATCATCATCATCATCATCATCATCATCATCATCATCATCATCATCATCATCATCATCATCATCATCATCATCATCATCATCATCATCATCATCATCATCATCATCATCATCATCATCATCATCATCATCATCATCATCATCATCATCATCATCATCATCATCATCATCATCATCATCATCATCATCATCATCATCATCATCATCATCATCATCATCATCATCATCATCATCATCATCATCATCATCATCATCATCATCATCATCATCATCATCATCATCATCATCATCATCATCATCATCATCATCATCATCATCATCATCATCATCATCATCATCATCATCATCATCATCATCATCATCATCATCATCATCATCATCATCATCATCATCATCATCATCATCATCATCATCATCATCATCATCATCATCATCATCATCATCATCATCATCATCATCATCATCATCATCATCATCATCATCATCATCATCATCATCATCATCATCATCATCATCATCATCATCATCATCATCATCATCATCATCATCATCATCATCATCATCATCATCATCATCATCATCATCATCATCATCATCATCATCATCATCATCATCATCATCATCATCATCATCATCATCATCATCATCATCATCATCATCATCATCATCATCATCATCATCATCATCATCATCATCATCATCATCATCATCATCATCATCATCATCATCATCATCATCATCATCATCATCATCATCATCATCATCATCATCATCATCATCATCATCATCATCATCATCATCATCATCATCATCATCATCATCATCATCATCATCATCATCATCATCATCATCATCATCATCATCATCATCATCATCATCATCATCATCATCATCATCATCATCATCATCATCATCATCATCATCATCATCATCATCATCATCATCATCATCATCATCATCATCATCATCATCATCATCATCATCATCATCATCATCATCATCATCATCATCATCATCATCATCATCATCATCATCATCATCATCATCATCATCATCATCATCATCATCATCATCATCATCATCATCATCATCATCATCATCATCATCATCATCATCATCATCATCATCATCATCATCATCATCATCATCATCATCATCATCATCATCATCATCATCATCATCATCATCATCATCATCATCATCATCATCATCATCATCATCATCATCATCATCATCATCATCATCATCATCATCATCATCATCATCATCATCATCATCATCATCATCATCATCATCATCATCATCATCATCATCATCATCACATCATCATCATCATCATCATCATCATCATCATCATCATCATCATCATCATCATCATCATCATCATCATCATCATCATCATCATCATCATCATCATCATCATCATCATCATCATCATCATCATCATCATCATCATCATCATCATCATCATCATCATCATCATCACATCATCATCATCATCATCATCATCATCATCATCATCACATCATCATCATCATCATCATCATCATCATCATCATCATCATCATCATCATCATCATCATCATCATCATCATCATCATCATCATCATCATCATCATCATCATCATCATCATCATCATCATCATCATCATCATCATCATCATCATCATCATCATCATCATCATCATCATCATCATCATCATCATCATCATCATCATCATCATCATCATCATCATCATCATCATCATCATCATCATCATCATCATCATCATCATCATCATCATCATCATCATCATCATCATCATCATCATCATCATCATCATCATCATCATCATCATCATCATCATCATCATCATCATCATCATCATCATCATCATCATCATCATCATCATCATCATCATCATCATCATCATCATCATCATCATCATCTCATCATCATCATCATCATCATCATCATCATCATCATCATCATCATCATCATCATCATCATCATCATCATCATCATCATCATCATCATCATCATCATCATCATCATCATCATCATCATCATCATCATCATCATCATCATCATCATCTCATCATCATCATCATCATCATCATCATCATCATCATCATCATCATCATCATCATCATCATCATCATCATCATCATCATCATCATCATCATCATCATCATCATCATCATCATCATCATCATCATCATCATCATCATCATCATCATCATCTTCATCATCATCATCATCATCATCATCATCATCATCATCATCATCATCATCATCATCATCATCATCATATTATAACATGTCTTCACTCGATTCATTTGAATCGCTACCGTATCTTCTGAAAATATTGCTAAGCTATGAAAATTTGATTTAGATATCCAATTTTGAGCACCCAAGCGGTTTCGGTTTAATGTAGTCCAACTGGTAACAATCCTCACATCTTTCCTTTTGTCCACATTCTCCATGGTTTTCCCATATACTGCGTTGTTGAGCAATTTAAAAAATTTTTTTTCAAAGTTATTTCTAGCTTCGGCTCGGTATTTAGTATTAAGATCTATATAATCTTTCAACCATGGAGACTGCTTAAAAGTTAGAACTCTATGTATTTTTTTCAAAATCAAACCGTTTTCTAGACATTGTTTAAGTACTCTGTAATGAATTATATAAGAATGTTTTGGCGAAAAAACAGTTATTAGTTTTTTATATTTTGATGCTCCAATTTCCTTGTTTTCGGCACAGAAAGGAAGATCGTTATGCATGTTATGTAAATAAGAAGGATATTCTAAATCAACCTCATATACACAACCATCATTTGAATTATCATCTATTAACTGCGGATTAATATTTAGTTCTTCGCCTTTTAACCATCTGAATCCTCCATAAGGAAGATGTTCAGACATGGCCCTACCATAAAGATTGTTTGCATCTAAATACATAAGAAATTCGGAAGGTTTATTTTTATCAAAAGTGTCTAAATACTTATTATTTGCCTTGGAGTATCTTTTACAACATTGGACAATTCCACCTCGTATCCCTCTTTTAAAGAAATTGTACATGTCGATATCGGTTATTAGCTCTAATTCAATGTTTGTATGCTTAAGCATAGCATCCCAAGATAGCCCCGGGGCAGTATAGTATTGACAGGGGTCCAAGCTATAAATTTTTTTACAGACATTTCTAAAATTTTCAAAAATATCCGTTAGGAGAAGTACATCTGTTTTCAAATACAATTCCATATAATCTTTCAAAGTTTTGCAGTTAAAAATTGTCCAGACTTCATTCGCATGCGCATAGTCTTCAATAGAACATTCTTTGTTATTAACTTTATTAAAGAAATCTTTTCTAGGTGGAAGTTGTGTTTCATTAAGTTTTTCAAAAGAATCAAGATAATCATAGGGAAAAATTCCTTTCCTCCTTATGAGATTAAATTCTTGGATTGTTTGAAATTGTGAAAATCGTTGATGGTAAGATTATTTGCCAACGATTCCAAACTATCGGCCATAAAACGCATTGTATCAAGAAACCTAAGTTCAAGATCTGTACCATCACTCATATTAATAAATTGAGATAGAGATATATATAACTCTTTATTTAACGGAAGGACTTTTATATTTGTCGCAACCTTACTTAATTCTTTCACAAAAAGATGAGAATCATAGGTTGAATAGTTATGAAAATAAATTGGAATAAACTTGGGTACTTGATAACTTAGGTTGCATCTGTTATGCGCAGCACCTCGATATTTACCGCTTATATGACAATGATCTCTCACACGCTCATTATTTAAGTATTGTCCACATATGTATGTGACAAGTTATCGCATTGTAAAATGTTACATTTTCTTCATCTGTCAAGTTCTCCATTTCAATTGTTTTTGTGAGATAATTGTTATATACAGGCCTGTTCTGAAAATCGCGTGGTTTCAAACCACGAAACGATTTGAAATCACGCAGACGATTTTATGCTGTTCTGCAAATCACGTGATTTTACGGTTTTCGGCGTGGTTTTAATTTTTCGAAAACACGAGAAAACAGCTGATTTTTATATTTGTGCTTTATTTGTTAATTTTTTGACACTCTAAATTGAAATAAAAAGTGAAAATTTAATAATTAAAAATGCCGGGAGCTATTACACTAGCCGTAATTAATCTAAGAAAACAGCATTTAAAAAATGAACGTGTAAAAAAACGTCATTTACGGGACTTATCAAATCCTATGGATACATGCGAAACCTTGTAAGTAATCACAATTTAATTACCTAAAAGTTCTAATACAATTGCTTTGCAGCTTCATCTTGTTTTACCGGCTTAACAGAAGAGCTTTCCAAATGCTATTGGAAGATTTAGAACCAAAGTTACCACATAGCAGCATTCCTGAAAATATTCAGCTAGCAGCCGTTCTTAGATTCCTAGCCGTCGGATCTTACCAAGCGGTTATAGCCAATGATGTAAATATTAGTATGGGGCGGTCCACTTTTTGTAAGATCTTGTGGAATGTCATGCGCGTGTTAGAAGAAAATTTGTGTCCAGCATGGATTTCATTAGAAACTCAAACACAAAGTGTATCAAAAGGACATTTCTATAGAAATTTCGGAATTCCCGGCGTAATTGGATGTGTTGATGGCACACTTATTAAAATTATGAAGCCTCCGACCGACCATTCCGTATATTTTAGCAGAAAGGGGCATTACAGCCTTAATGCTATGATGGTATGTATTTTTAAAGCTACATTGTAATTGAATTTATTATTTTAACAAATCTTTAATTTCAGATTTGTGACTATGAAATGCGCATTTTGGCCGTAGATGCTAGTCGACCTGGCTCATGCCATGATTCCTTTGTCTGGAAAATGAGCGATGCCAATAGGTACTACACAGAATTGTATAATGAGGGTGACCGAAATTTTTGGCTCTTGGGAGATTCCGGATATGCCTTAAAGCCATATCTAATGACCCCGTACAAAAACCCTTGTTATGGTACAGCACAGCACACATTCAACCAACGACATGCTTCAGCAAGAAATGTTGTAGAAAGAACCATTGGTGTTCTAAAAAGTCGTTTCAGGAGCCTACAAAATGTTCTTTTGTACACTCCTTCCAAAGTGGTTACAATTGTTAATGTGTGCTGTGCCTTACATAACGTATGCAAATACTTTGCTGTAACATTTGAGGAAGATATCATTGAAAATATCGACGATGATGGAGACCTTTCAGAGCAAGACGATGATGATGTCACAGCAGCAACTATAAGGGATAACATAGCCCAATCTCTACATTCAAACAATTCATAAACTTTAAAAATAATAAAAAAAAGACAGTTTATTGTTCTTTTTAAAAACAAAAAAATTCATTTTTTTCAAAAACACAAAAAACTTATTATCTACTTAATAAGGTACATACGTTGCATTCGTACTATGTAACAGCCAAAACTAAATTACACCGTTGAGCGCTGCGTTAGCAGCAGAGTCCATATTTTCATTATATTCAAGGTACATTTTGTACGCGTAAATATACTGTAAGTCCGTACCCTACTGCTAACGCAATGCTCAACGCTCTAATTAAGCTTTGGTGGTAAGGTACTTCAGTGAGATCTTTTTTATAATTATTTCTCCATTCACAAGCGTGGTTGTATCGTTTAAAATTGTATTTGAAAAGACAATTCAATATTTTGCAAATAACTTGTTTTTTTTTTGAGAAAATTTGTTTGAAATTGGTGATGAATAACACAGCTTAATTAAGTCTTTTCAAAGTATACTTTGCGTGTGGAAAAGATGTACAACTTTAAACGATACAAAAAGATATGTGAATTGAGCATACATATATAAAAGCAGTCAAAAATAAAAATGATGATGATGATGATGGTGATGGTGATGAGATTGGTTTTATACCAAGCTTCATTTGTTCAAGCTCCAAAAACTGTAATTTCGTTTTGTTTCTAGCCTGTAAGTTTTTTTCTATTACGAAGTTATGCCTAATAAATTCTTTTAATTTTTTTTCCTTAAGTATTTTAATATCTTTGAGATCCTTACGAACATCTTTAATGTTTCCAGCAATTTCCCTTAAATATCTCCTGTTTTCTTTTACTTCTCTTCTAATATCTACTAAATTAGAAGATATTTTTGAAAAATGCTCTGCTTCCATATTTAAAACGTCGTCAACATCAGCAATATGCCTTTTCCGTTTGCTACTGCTAGTCCGAACTGATGTTCTTGGCGATGAATATGTCGAAGCAGGTGTTTCAATAACTGGTAAATCAACTGCAATTGATGAATTTTCCTGTAGTACGTCTTGGGCTAATGTTGATGTGGAAGTTGTTGTTGATGGAGAAGTCAGTGCTGGTGTGGCTGTAGTTTGTGCTGTGGAAGTTTTGGCTGATGGAATTGCTGATATTGAAGGCACTTTTTTATTTCGTTTTACCTTACTTGGTACGCCGCACAGTGGCTGAAAATCGTTTTTCATTGGCCAAAAGTCTAATTTTTTTTTGTCACCGATTTTTAAAATTTTTACGCCTTTTTGTAGCTAATATATCCAGATTAAGGTAGCCAAAAACTTAGGTTAAACTATTGATAATTGTGGGCGTGGCATGCTGTCAAACTCAACCGTTTTTTTAATTTCAGAAAAAGGTGTTTTTCTTTTGTTTTTTATCAAAAATAAATGGTTACTACTCGCAAGCTATCATCGATAACGGCCTGCGGTCTTTTTTATAATGTTGGTAGGACTATAGTCTTTAGTTGTTGTAAGTGGTCACAGCTCTAGCGTTTAATATTACGGGCGTTATGAAATATTTATGAAACTACTATATTTTTCTCAAATTTAAATTTTAGTGGAATAGAACTTCTAGGGAACAAAAGGGAACAAGAAACGTATACCACCAGGAGAAAGGTGAAAGTGTCCTCCTTAACGCTATATATACTTTTGCACCCGTGACGACCCGTGGGTAGAACACTTTTTTCATTTTAATGAAATTACTCTAAAAAAAATTCAAATTAATTTAAACAGCCCTATAAGTACTCGTATACAATAGTGTCTTAAATTTTCACTTTTTTGCCTAAAAGTTTGTTTTTTTTTACTTTAGACTACGTAAAACGAAAAAAATTAAATATAATACCTGCGAAAGGGTTTAATGGCTTTGTTTTGATCAGCAAAAAATAAGTCATAAAATTATCACAATAGGTTCTACAGTAAACATATGATCTCTTTCTGAATTTACCTGTTATCAAATGTTAGGGTCAACCAAAGTCATAAACATTTTTATAACAATAATGGCGACATTAAACCACTAAAGATAAAAAACAACCCCATATTGGCGAGATACTAATCAGTTTTACCTGATATTAAGGTCTGAATAACATGTGCAGTTTTGTTCAATTTAAGCACTACCTGCTATGAAATTGAAGATCAATGTGTGAATAACATGTATCTAAAAATGTATAAAACTACGGATTCCATAAGGGATTACTCAGTAATAAGTTAATCCTTTAATTGTACGGATAAAATATAACAAATAAAAATATTCAGATAAATATGGAGAGCTTCAGTTATAAAGAACTGGCCGAAGAGTATTTTAGAAACAAAAACCAGGAAGATGTTCTTAGTTACGTTAAAATAAAATTAAACTTAAATTCGTGTAGCACCGAAATGCAAGAGCAATTATCTAATTTCGTCAATGCACTAAAAAAACTCTACAAAGAAGTTAGCTACAGTAAACAAAACTTTTATATAAAAAGTGCAAACTGGTTAGAAGGCCAACTTACTGTCGCTGCAGAAACAGCAAAGCAAGATAAGGCTGGAAGACCACGCAAATCATTAATGGGCAACTGCAGTGATAGATCTAAGAGGCGGAAACTTAAAGATTTTAACGATGCAATTGGTTGTACAAATATAAAAGAATCTTTCCTACATCAATTACGATCACAGAACCAATTATCAAAAGTGGATATCATTGAAAAAGTTGTTAAAGCTAGTCCAGTGAGAACAAAACGGATTCTTAAAAGTATACCAACTCCGAGTGATGCAATACAGTACACAAATGAGGAGGCATTAGCATTATTTCTGGATTTGAAATTAACAAAACAGCAATATATTAAGCTCAGACTGCGTGCGATTGAAAAAGGGTCAAATATGTATCCAGCATATCATTACATAACCGCTGCTAAAATAGACTGTTTGCCATCAAAGGACACTATTACAATCACACCAATTTCGGCAGAGGTACAACTACAATCTCTACTTGATCACACAGCCGAATGCTTGCTACAATCAATAACAGGAAATGAGTTAAAGAAATATGGAAACACAAAGTTAATTCTTTTTTGTAAATGGGGATGTGATGGTTCCTCGGGACAAAAACAATACAAACAAGCTGTATGTGAAAATATTTCGGACTCAGATATGTTCATGGTATCATTTGTACCATTGCGATTGAAAAAGATTTTGGAAGATTCAGAGCCTTCGACTAGTACAACGCAAACAATGGATATTTGGAAAAATGAGACACCATCTTCTACGAAATACTGCAGGCCAATTAAATTTGAATTCAAAAAAGAAACGCATGATGCCATTAACAAAGAAGTTAGTGATATCAAGGCCCAAATTGCAACACTACAGCCATTACAATTACAGTTAGATGGGCAGCAAACTGAAGTAAGCTACCAATTAGTGCTGACAATGATAGATGGAAAAGTAGGTCAGGCTTTGACTAACACGAAGGCTGCATCCAGCTGCATTATATGCCAAGCAACATCAACCCAATTAAACCAAGTCCCGACAAAATCATTAGATAATACCGATGCATATGAATTTGGATTATCACCACTACATGCAAGAATACGACTTATGGAACACATACTAAAAATCAGTTATGATTTGGATTTCGGGTCTTCAGGATCAATAAGAAACAACGAAACCAACAAAGAGTTAAGAAGTTCAAAAAAGAAACATGTTCTAGATGAATATCGCAAATTAGGATTGATTATAGATCAGCCAAAACAAGGGTCAGGCAATACAAATGATGGCAATACCGCAAGAAGATTCTTTTCAGATCCAGAAACAGCATCTGAAATAACAGGAGTGGATTTAAACCTTATTTTCAGGTTTAAAATAATCCTAGAAGTACTTGCGTGCAATGAAGAAATTGACTCTAGAAAATTTGGAGATTATGCTAAGGAAACTGCAAAAATATATACAACCAACTACCCATGGAGAAATATGTCTGCAACAGTTCATAAAGTCCTTTATCATGGAGAAGATATCATTAAATATCATTTGGTGCCACTTGGAGATCTATCAGAGGAGGCTCAGGAAAAAAGAAACAAGGATTACAGATTTTATAGAGAGCACAATACTAGAAAAATTTCACGAAATTCAACAAATGAAGATCTATTTAATATATTATTGGCAACGTCAGATCCGTTCATCTCCAGTATTCGAAATCAATGGAAAGTGGAACATCGGGATTTAGATGAAGAAGCCAAAAAACTACTAAAGAACAGAAATAGCACAGAACAAAATATGGAATATTTACAATCAATATTTGAGTCAAATGAATAATAATCATAATTGCCTTTCATTGTTATTTAAGGTACGAAAAGCATACTATTAGTAAAAAATAATAATAAACAGAACCTACCATTGTTACAAATGCTATTAAAATTTATTGCAGTTTTTATTTTTAATATGTTTTTTAAAATGATCAAATTTGACAGCAAAAAATAATAAATTTTTCTGTAGTAATAGCAATATTTTTAGATAATATTATTAAAGTTTTTTTTAAGTGTAACTATTCTTTGAGTGTAAACAAAATTGCAAATTAGACAGCAAAAAATTTTTAATTTTTCTGTAATAATAGCAAAATCGTTGATTTTACTATTTTTTTTAGTGTAAAATTTTTTTTGAGTGTAACATTAAATAAATTCCATTATTACAAAACATATTTATAATTATTACAAATTTCCATATATTAAATTTTTTAATAAATAAAAAAATAATAAACCCATATTTCACTCTAAAAGTTAAAAAAATTCAAAAGTTCAACTTTGAGCTAGAATTCCTTAAAAAGTCCTCAATCAATTATAATGTAATTAAAACTGAGTCAAACTGAACTAAATATCTATCCACTAAAATAAAAATTACTTCAATATTTTGATCAGTTCAAAAGTTACAGAATTTTGGCCAATGAAAAACGATTTTCAGCCACTGTGCGCCGTAAGTCTTTGAATTTTCTACACCATCCACAGATGTGTATAATCCACAGATGATTGCAATTTGCTCATCGATAGGCGACATAACATATCTGTTGAATAAACCACCACCAGTTTTGCTTACTTCAACTTTGTTGTGTGCAAGTCGTTGTTTGACACTTAGTCTTAAATCAGACCATACCTTTTTCCAAGCTACCGCTTCCTTTCTTGGAGGTCCCGATGCGTTGAGTTCGTCTGCCAACTCCACCCACAATTGCTCGCAATGAACTCTATCGCCTTTAACAAATCCCCTGGCCAAGTCCGGATGCTTCTCCATGAAGGATACAAAAATTGCCACCTGTGCGCTGTTCTTATGTTGTCCCCTGTAAAAAGTGCATTAGTAAATTTTTATTTCTTTATGGTATGTATCCACTTACATATTTTTATTGGAGCTTGCAGCAAAAATGTTGGCGTCAAAAGAAATTTCGCAGAGCATAAACAAAAATGAAAATAAATGCTATCATAAAAAAATTAATAAACAGAATAACGAAGTTGCCACTGTTTTTCGTGATTGAATTTACTCACATTTTGCACTTATTTATTTCTAAATTTGCACAAAAATTATTAATTTATTAACTGTTAATAAATTTTTTAATGAAAATAACTAACTTTTGTCTGAAATGAAAACAGGATATTACAAATTTCATATATCTTGCATAGTATTTTACAAATGTATCACTTTGGCAACCTCAGCAATATCTTCGAAAAAATAAACCAGCTGACTGCTAAAGAGAAAAAGTAAATCACGAAAAATTGTAAACAAAACAAAAAAAATTACTGAAGATGCATTGATCTTAGAAATTTTGTTAAAATTTATGTTTTAACAGGCATAAAATCTTATTTTATTACGAAAATAAATAAAAAACACATCATATTACATATAAAATAACATTTTTAATAAATTCAAAACGAATTTCCTAGAAAAAATAACCAAGTGATTTCAAATCGGTAGTCATTTAGCATATCGATTTTAAATAGCGTGATTTCAATATTTTTTGTGCGCAGAACACCTTTTGCGTGATTTGAAATCACTTTGGCAAAAAGTGATTTTCAGAACACCCCTGAAAATCATTAGATAATACCGATGCATATGAATTTGGATTATCACCACTACATGCAAGAATACGACTTATGGAACACATACTAAAAATCAGTTATGATTTGGATTTCGGGTCTTCAGGATCAATAAGAAACAACGAAACCAACAAAGAGTTAAGAAGTTCAAAAAAGAAACATGTTCTAGATGAATATCGCAAATTAGGATTGATTATAGATCAGCCAAAACAAGGGTCAGGCAATACAAATGATGGCAATACCGCAAGAAGATTCTTTTCAGATCCAGAAACAGCATCTGAAATAACAGGAGTGGATTTAAACCTTATTTTCAGGTTTAAAATAATCCTAGAAGTACTTGCGTGCAATGAAGAAATTGACTCTAGAAAATTTGGAGATTATGCTAAGGAAACTGCAAAAATATATACAACCAACTACCCATGGAGAAATATGTCTGCAACAGTTCATAAAGTCCTTTATCATGGAGAAGATATCATTAAATATCATTTGGTGCCACTTGGAGATCTATCAGAGGAGGCTCAGGAAAAAAGAAACAAGGATTACAGATTTTATAGAGAGCACAATACTAGAAAAATTTCACGAAATTCAACAAATGAAGATCTATTTAATATATTATTGGCAACGTCAGATCCGTTCATCTCCAGTATTCGAAATCAATGGAAAGTGGAACATCGGGATTTAGATGAAGAAGCCAAAAAACTACTAAAGAACAGAAATAGCACAGAACAAAATATGGAATATTTACAATCAATATTTGAGTCAAATGAATAATAATCATAATTGCCTTTCATTGTTATTTAAGGTACGAAAAGCATACTATTAGTAAAAAATAATAATAAACAGAACCTACCATTGTTACAAATGCTATTAAAATTTATTGCAGTTTTTATTTTTAATATGTTTTTTAAAATGATCAAATTTGACAGCAAAAAATAATAAATTTTTCTGTAGTAATAGCAATATTTTTAGATAATATTATTAAAGTTTTTTTTAAGTGTAACTATTCTTTGAGTGTAAACAAAATTGCAAATTAGACAGCAAAAAATTTTTAATTTTTCTGTAATAATAGCAAAATCGTTGATTTTACTATTTTTTTTAGTGTAAAATTTTTTTTGAGTGTAACATTAAATAAATTCCATTATTACAAAACATATTTATAATTATTACAAATTTCCATATATTAAATTTTTTAATAAATAAAAAAATAATAAACCCATATTTCACTCTAAAAGTTAAAAAAATTCAAAAGTTCAACTTTGAGCTAGAATTCCTTAAAAAGTCCTCAATCAATTATAATGTAATTAAAACTGAGTCAAACTGAACTAAATATCTATCCACTAAAATAAAAATTACTTCAATATTTTGATCAGTTCAAAAGTTACAGAATTTTGGCCAATGAAAAACGATTTTCAGCCACTGTGCGCCGTAAGTCTTTGAATTTTCTACACCATCCACAGATGTGTATAATCCACAGATGATTGCAATTTGCTCATCGATAGGCGACATAACATATCTGTTGAATAAACCACCACCAGTTTTGCTTACTTCAACTTTGTTGTGTGCAAGTCGTTGTTTGACACTTAGTCTTAAATCAGACCATACCTTTTTCCAAGCTACCGCTTCCTTTCTTGGAGGTCCCGATGCGTTGAGTTCGTCTGCCAACTCCACCCACAATTGCTCGCAATGAACTCTATCGCCTTTAACAAATCCCCTGGCCAAGTCCGGATGCTTCTCCATGAAGGATACAAAAATTGCCACCTGTGCGCTGTTCTTATGTTGTCCCCTGTAAAAAGTGCATTAGTAAATTTTTATTTCTTTATGGTATGTATCCACTTACATATTTTTATTGGAGCTTGCAGCAAAAATGTTGGCGTCAAAAGAAATTTCGCAGAGCATAAACAAAAATGAAAATAAATGCTATCATAAAAAAATTAATAAACAGAATAACGAAGTTGCCACTGTTTTTCGTGATTGAATTTACTCACATTTTGCACTTATTTATTTCTAAATTTGCACAAAAATTATTAATTTATTAACTGTTAATAAATTTTTTAATGAAAATAACTAACTTTTGTCTGAAATGAAAACAGGATATTACAAATTTCATATATCTTGCATAGTATTTTACAAATGTATCACTTTGGCAACCTCAGCAATATCTTCGAAAAAATAAACCAGCTGACTGCTAAAGAGAAAAAGTAAATCACGAAAAATTGTAAACAAAACAAAAAAAATTACTGAAGATGCATTGATCTTAGAAATTTTGTTAAAATTTATGTTTTAACAGGCATAAAATCTTATTTTATTACGAAAATAAATAAAAAACACATCATATTACATATAAAATAACATTTTTAATAAATTCAAAACGAATTTCCTAGAAAAAATAACCAAGTGATTTCAAATCGGTAGTCATTTAGCATATCGATTTTAAATAGCGTGATTTCAATATTTTTTGTGCGCAGAACACCTTTTGCGTGATTTGAAATCACTTTGGCAAAAAGTGATTTTCAGAACACCCCTGATTTATCTTGACAATCTTGATTCAAAAATGTAACAAATTTTTCAGCAGCATCTTTACCCGTATAAATTCTCAGCTTATCCAATTTATTGTCATGCTTACACTTAATAAAATAGCTGAATGCGCAGGGTACATGTGACTGATTTAATTTAGTTTTACTACTTACACTAAAGTCTATCTGTTGCAAAACACATTCAAAATCGGCGTATACAACAAAAGGGACGTCAATTTTTCTATGGTGGCTCTTGCACCGCAGTATGGAGTCTTCTGCCTTTGGCATTGTGGTAACTATTTTACCACATTCCATTTTATGTTTCTCCATAATATTTTCAAGATGGGTGTATTGCAGACAGCTGTTGCAAAATAAGAGTCGTTCGCAATGTGTCGTTGTTTGCCTTTTTAGTAGTCTGTAAGACATCAAAAACGCGTATTGTATTATTTAATTTTAAATACTTTCCAATATATTACTTACTTTGAAATATCTTTTATAAAAATATAGTGATGCCCATCCACGTTTTCCAATAGCAATAAGTTAACATGCTTGGTCTTCTCATTTTGGGTTATATAAAATGGTCCAATTAGTTCATCACTCTCGTCGTCATATCCAAACACATTCACACTAACATCATTCTGTCCCTCAAATTCCTTAATATATTTTAGTGACATCAGAAATGTCAAATTTGAAAAATCAATTGTAGTTCCATCTTGAAGCGAAATTATATTAGCACTAATATCTTCAATGTTATATGAAGAGCATCGATTCGGAAAATTGATAGCCGAGGTACTCATTGCCGTAATTAAGGTCCACTTAAAACAGTAATTATCACTGTTTTCAATGTTAATGCAAGCACCACGACTAGCAAGCTTCTGCGGGGTGCTAATCCAATGAGCTCCTTTTGCCAAAGAAGATTTATTAATATTTAGTTCAGCTCGAACTATGCGAACAAGAGTCCATCCGGAATCTCTTTCCTGAAACTCAGACATTTTATTTTGAATTTCTCTGACCTGCTTACAGAAAAATTCATTCACGTCATCTGCTCTAGTCAACAAGCTAATTTTTGCTGTATGTACTATTATTATTATTTCTAATTCTTCGCCCACAATTTTTAGATATTCTGCAACTATACTTATATTAAATTTCAATATAGTATGTTGCTTCAAATGGTACTCAAGCCTCTCTATAAAGTCGATTCATTTTCGACAACAAAATCTTCAAAGAGAAGTTGATGCTTTTTATTTTGTATTTCATAAGAAATAATATTGTTTTTAAATGCTCTTCTGATCTCATAATATTTCATACACTCTCCATCAATGTTGATATTATTTGTTGAGCTACTTCCTTAATCCTGTAAACCTTGCTGTTGTTGTTGTTGAGGGTGATGTTGTAGTGTTTGGTGTTGGTCAGTATTTGGATACCAATGTATTGGAGTAGGAAGTTGCTGCAAATTTGGGTACCATTGCATGGGAGTAGCACTTTGCTGCAAATACATTTGTAGTTGTGGTTGCTGTTGTTCTTGATGAGGATATTGCTGATGAGGATATTGCTGATAAGTATATTGTTGATGACGATATTGATGTTGTTGTTGTTGAAGACATTGTAGTTCTTGTTGTTGTTGTTCTTGATTAGGATATTGTTGATAAGGATATTGATGCTGTTGTTGTTGAAGATATTGTAGTTGTTGTTCTTCATGAGGATATTGTTGATAAGGATATTGATATTGTTGATCATAATATTAAATAAATATATATTTAATATTATTATATTAAATATTTTTTATTCAAAAGTCACTTGGATTATTTACGTATTAACAGCGAAATTATTGAGGATTTGACACTTGTAGAGACAATGCTTTACTTGCTGCTAGAATAGAAAACTTCTCAATTTATACGAGTTACGATTAAGTCATATGCACAATGTAAAAGTCAATATTACGTATTAACAGCGAAATTATTGATGATTTGACACTTGTAGAGACAATGGTTTACTTGCTGCTAGAATAGAAAACTTCTCAATTTATACGAGTTACGATTAAGTCATATGCACAATGTAAAAGTCAATAGACAGAGACAAATGTCAGCAAGCAGTGAAAATAACAACCAATTTTTGACAATCCTCAATATCACAAACTTCAATTTCTTTACAAAAGAAGTGAAAAGAATGAATAAATACAACACGCATAAATTGTATATTTTATTCATTTCTTCAAACTCTTTACACATACAAAGATTAAAATCAAACAACAACAACAAAAACAAAACATTGATATCTCACCAGCATACATAATTACTATCTAAAATACCCTTCCATGTCCCCAGCTAAAAAAAACGAATATTACAAACAACAAAAAGTAATGCCGAGTGCACACTATGATATTTTGTGACATCGCAACAGTGTGCCCTAGTGGTAACGTTTATCATTTCCGTTTTGTATTCCATATAAAAAAAACATAATGTGAAAGGCGTTGCACATTTTAAAAAATGATTAGAACACAAGAAAATGCCAGATTTGTACTCGGCATTGCACATATACATATACGACTACTTACCCACCTGCCAACGCTCAAGTTATTGTAAAAACATACACACGTATGAGCATAACGTTGGCTCCCATGATCACGCATCTCTAATTCCCTTTGACAATCATAAATATCTTACACTTCATTTTTTCCAACCTTCAAATAAGTTCATAAATTACATACTTCGTTTACCTCTTCAAACTCTTTAAATATAGGAAATAGAAAAATCAAACTAAATAAAACCAACAACAAAAAACATTCATAGATTTCCCACAAGCATACATAATTTCTTTCTAAAATAATCTTCCATGACCACCAGCTAAAAAAGAATATTGCAAAAAGACAAAAGCAACATTTTTCTCTATGCACACACGCACTTACACTCTAAAATCATAAACCTGCTTCAACCGCTTAACAAACAAAAAAAATTCCATTCAAAATTAAAATTAAAACAAAAACATACATAAAATCCTTCGTACATACATAATTAACTATGTACATCGATGAACGGATATCAAACCATGCTTATCTCACAAACCATATATTTTATTCATGTCTTCGAACTCTTTAAACATAGGAAAAAAATAAATTAAAATCAAACTAAATAAAACCAACAATAAAAAACATTCATAGATTTCCACACAATTTCTTTCTCAAGTACCCCTTCCGCAACCGCTTAACAAACGAAAAAACATACTACGTACAAACAAAAGAATATTACAAAAAACTAAACTATGCACACACGCACACACAATATAAAATCATAAACATGCTGCAACCGCTTAACAAACGAAAAAACATACTACGTACAAACAAGCCCCACGTGCCTACATAATTAACTATGCGCATCGGCGAACGGATATCAAACCATAAAATTAAAACAAACACACATCGACGGGCCGACATCAAACTACCCTTTTCTACGTACAAACCGTCCATAACCCTCGTCACTTCGCACCATTGACAGTAATTACCTTAATATGTAAATTTTAGACCATAAATTACAAGATTTCGATTTTAATTACCCAAATTTGACAATTTTAATTGCTGGAGCTCATACATTCTACTACTACTCACTAACAAAACATTCAAGCCGCCACCAATCTATTTGAGAGGAAAAAAAATTCAAACGCTCTTATTATAAAATTAATCTCGGTCATTTAGTGAAAATAAATTTCACATTGTTCCAATAAAACGTGGTAACATTGATGAAACGAAAATAAAAATTTACGAAGAAAACGATTTTCGCAAAATTATTACTGAATTTGAAAAAAGTAAAAAAGAGTTTCTACACATCAACTTAAGAGTGCTTAAGGCTTGCAGATCGTATTGAAGGGCATAGATTCTTATGTTGTTCCCGAGGATATAGAAGATTGCGAGCCCTAACGGCAGAAATGCCTACTTTACTGTGAGTTCTGAAGCTCTTAATGAAGACAACAAAAATAAAAAATCTGATGACACACTTTGTCTAACGGCAAAGCCACTACTTCGTCAGCGATCAACCTCGCTTTGTCCAATGACAACTAGTGATTCGTTAACATTACCGTTGCCTAGTACTTCTACATTTAACTCAGCGATATCATCCGCTTCGGGCTCGTGGTCATCACTTAATCAAGTTATCAATAGCCCAAAACTCAACGTTCAAGACGGAATGGACAGATAAATAACTGTGATATAGCGCGGGCGGAGCCCAAATTCTACTAAATTGCATCTGCCTCAAAGCTATCAAGGGATAACAGCGCATCTTCTACAAATCGTCAAAACCGTTTTCATATATTGCAAGATGACAACGAAAAACCCGATGTACTTACGAACAAAAACTCCTCCTCCTCCAAGCCGCCGCCAATATATTTGAGAAAAAAATTCAAATGCTCTTATCAAAAAATTTATCTCGGCCATTGGTGAGAATAAATTTCATATTGTTCCAATAAAACATGACAACATCGATAAAACGAAAATTCAAATTTATGACGAAAAAGATTTCCGCAAAATGGTTTATGAATTTGAAAAAAATAAAACAAGTTTCCACACATACCAGCTTAAGAGCGCTAAAGGCCTGCAGTTCGTATTGAAGGGCATTCCCGAGGAAATAAAAGATGCACTCGTCTTCCAGTGTTTTAAGGTAAAAATTGTATCCAATATAATTAATAGGGAGAAGATCCCTCAACCTCTATTTCGCGTTGAACTTGAGCCTAATGATATAAAATTAAAAAAAATGAGACGCACCCAATTTAAAATTTAAAATACCTCTTACCGAAAAATCACAGTTGAAGAGCCACATAAGCGTTTATGTCCTGTACAGTGTCATAATTGCAAAAAATATGGCCATACAAAAACATACTGCAATTTACCCACTGTTTGCGTTGTATGCGGCGAATTTCACGGCACTGCTAGTTGCAATAAGCCAAAAGATCTAGTGATAAAAAATGTAGCAATTCTAGAGGTAATCACACCGCTAACTACGGAGGTTGTCCTGTATATTCTTTCGTTAAACAGGCTATGGGTCAAAAACCTAAATTAGCTCCAGCTCAATCATTAAACGCGTACTCCGCCACTTTTCTTCAAGTGAGCCAACCAGTTACTTCACGTATATCGTATGCCGATGCTGCTAAGGCTAGATCTATTCCCACACCAAAAAATATCGTATTGAAGGGTATTGACGTTTATGTTAATCCCGAAGGAGTAAAAGATGCACTCATGATACAAGGCTTTAAAGTAAAAAATTTTACCAAAATAATAAATATGGAGAAGATCACCCAGCCTCTTTTTCGTGTTGAACTGGAGCCGAATGATATACAGCTGAAAAAAAACGAGACACACCCAATTTATAGCCTAAAATACCTCTTATACCGAAAAATCACAGTTGAAGGGCTACATAAGCGATCAGGTTCTGTACAGTGCCATAATTGCCAAGAATGAGGCCATACAAAAACATACTGTAAATTAATATTGGGGACAAAATGGCAAATCATGATGTAGATCATGCACTGAATCTATATCCACTTCCAATATGCACCCATATTCTGCAGCATCAGCAATTTTCTTAACATCAAAATCAGTATTCCGACATCGCCCAGCCATACAAATTGTTAGCGTTTAAATAGGAAAAAAATTCTGATGGTTTTGATGCATCAAAATCTTCCAAATATTTGTTATTTGCTTTCGAATATCTTTGCGAGCATTGAACTAGTCCACCTCTAATTCCCTTTTGCATAAACATGTACATTTCGGAATCAATGAACTGTTCCAGTGAAACTTCTGTGGTTTTCAACATTGCATCCCAGGATAAGCCTGGTGCTGTATAATAGTGACAAGGGTCCAAATCGTATATATCTCTACAAATTTTCCTAAAACACGTCAGTTAGAAGGATAACATCTGTCTTTAAGTAGAGTGCAGTATAGTCAAGGCGGGTTTTACAGTTAAACTCTCTCCATGTTTTTTTAGCATGTTCATACTCGACTTCACATTCGTTAGAAGTTTAATTTCCTTAAACTTAGTCATGGAATCCATTTTAGAGTACGGAAATACACCCTTTCTTCTAATCAGATTGAAATGAGCTTCATCAACGAAACATGATAGAATTGTATTTAAATCATTGCTATCAAGATTTTTCGATACTTAAACTGGAACCATAAATCTAAACGAGTCTATAAGTCTCATTTCCAATCCATATTTTTCATCTAATCTGATGAAAATTTAAAGAGAAATATAACGCTCTGTGTTCTGAGGAATCAAATTTATTGTAGAATATTCTATAGTAGAAAGTTCTTTGAAAAATAGGTTCATATCATATGCAGAAAGATTGTGGAAGATAACTGGTATAAACTGAGGTGTTTTATAGTTTAAATTACATTCGCTATGAGCTGCCCCACGATAATTGCCCGTAAGATGACAATGATCTCTGACTTTATCGTTATTTAATATTTTCTTACATATATGACAATTTTTTGCATTATTATATTGAGATATTTCTATTGGGGTCATGAACATTTTCTTAACTTTTAGTAAATAATTTAGATAGATATCTGTACAATCTTCAACTATTTTTTTGACAAATACATTTGCCGAATCTTCACCAAAATAATGTCCATATAAATAATTTTCCCTCTTAAAACTAAAATTAATATAATAGCCGAATGCACACGCATGGTGTTTCTGTAGATTTGTAGTGCTTTTACTTATAGGATCATCAAGTTTTTCCAAAATAGACTTAAAGTCTGCGTAGATTACAAATGGTACATCTAGCTGTTTGTAGTAATTTTTAAACTTAATAATAGATCCATATTCGAGCATTCTGATGAATTTTTTACCACAAAAATGTTTATGCTGATAATACACATAATCATCATGTGTATGATATAGGCAGATGTTGCAGATATAAATCTTACATCTGTGTGACGTCATGTTGGAACGAAGGAGTCTAAGGAAAAGAGGAAAATAAAATAATATGTAAATTAATATAATAAGATGTAACTTTTTAAATAGGGAATATATTTTGCATAAATGTACAAATGAAACTTACTTTGATATATCTTTGATGAGCACATAGTGGAAGTTCTCATTGGACTGGAGCAATAAGAGATTAATATGAATGTGTTTTTCTCCTTCTGTTATGTAGTATGGTCCTTCTGTTATAGAGATGTTCCATTGTGTCCAAATACATTTATGCTCAGGCAACTCTTATGGGAATTCCGTTCCAGGCTAGTTTTAGAGTCCTTTGACTCATTACAAAAGCTATCCATACGGAACAAGGTTTCCAATTATTAGATACCTGGATTACAAATTTTTTAACCACGAGACAACTGCTTTTTATCAGTTGTATTTTGGTTTTTATTTCGAGTGTTGTATTAGCTTTGATTCATTATTCCAGTTGCCAACCAATCCCATTTGTCAAACAATATTGTTGCCACGTGCATAAAACATGAAATCTAACAAAAAAAATACAAGGCAAAAACTAAAACTATTTAAAATGTTTTGTGATGGCAACTATGGCATCAAAAAACATAGCTTAAATGAAACCCTTTTCATGTAATTCAGAATGCAAAAAAAAATTAAGTTCTTTTTAAGGTTAAGTTGTTACAATTTCAACTAAACTCAGATGAGTTGTAAACCGTAATGGGGGCATTAATCTAACTCATAGATCTATGGTACAAAAGATCCATCATGTGTCGCAGTGCAGGTCTTTGCACCGGGCCTTCCCCCTATTCTTCTATTCTAAGGCGTGAGACTAAAATAATCTATGCTTGAGAAGTACTTCCTTTTTTTATTTATCAACTTGTTCGCTTAATCTATTTAATCTAAAAAATCATTCTTCTCATTCAGCAACTTGTACATAGTTTTTTTTTTTAATTTTAGGTAATGTGATTTGTAAGCGAGTAAAGAAATTTGGTAATCAGATAAGTAAGTCACTATGGCAAGTAGTTCTGATGGTAATATGTAGTTTTTTGCTGGGGTATTATAAATCGATTAATAAATATTAAATAACGCAACCAAACGACAAGAGTAGTGTGCTGTACTGCACTAATTGGTGGGCCAATTGCTTTAAGCAGTTTCTATCAACTCTTGCCTTTGAACTGCCAAAATTAGCTATTTCATCTCCCATATGTGTATGCCCCTAAATTTTCGTTCGAAGCAACTCGAAATTTTACCTCTTCGTTCGCCTCAAGAAGAATTTTAGGATTTAGTATTTAATACTATTTACAATAACCTACAGATCAATTGTTACAATTAGAGCAGTCACTTGCTTGAACTCAGTGAATTGTCAACTGCAATTTAATGCAACGCAAAGAAAGTTGAGGCGTTGCATTTTAGACAAGTATATTATTAGTTTATAATGAAAGTTAATATTACAATTGTATACCCATTGTTCATAGCAATTTTTTTTATTGTTCTGTATTTTATTTAAAATTCTAATATTAACATGATTTATAAGAGCTTAGAGCAGATCTTATTTACTAGCATAAAGGTTTATATCCCATGTTTCCAGAACCAGATAGTGGCCCTCCAGGAGCACCATTGTTGGGAATACTGCTTTTTAACACGCGATCGTTCGATCCAATTACAACAGAATTTTGTATAGAGTTGGATGAACGAGTTTGATCGTTTGTAACATTATTATTAGATAGAGTAATATTGTTGTTACTATTAGGATTGAGTGAACCGGGACATAATCCCATTGGAGGATGTTTATTACTCTTTTGCTGATAGATGCCAGAGACAGTGGGATTATTAAACATATTACTAGCGTTGTCACTACGCTCCAATGATTCGTTGTCGGTACCAGGGAGGAATATTGCTTATGGTGGGATTTTGCATGCGCGATGTGGGATTCATACCAACACCCGACTGCAAACTACTTTGGCGTATGGGTCGCATCCCCCTGAGCATGGGTGCATGAGGTCCTGCTATGGTCATGGGATCATGACTAGACATCATGCCACCGACTTGCAACTCATCTTGATCACCACTTCCACTACCCAAAAGTTGACCTGTATTGGTCATTGCAGAAATTTGATTGCAGTTTCCAAAAAAGTTTAACTGATTCATGGTATTTGGATTACCTCCCATATTATTTGTATTTGACATTTTATTTAAATCACTGGGACTATTCGTAGTAGAAATATCGGATGGTGATATGCCTGGACCAACTCCACCACTACTAGAGTTTCCCATAATTTGAGGATTCGCACAACGTTGTAAAAATTCCAAACTCGGAGGTACCCGCATATTGCTAGTACTATTATTATTTTGAGGTCTTACTGGCATATACTGTATGGTATTGGGGGTACTTGCTTTAACTTGTATATTGGGTGAAACATTAAAATTGCCAAAGCTTGCCGACATACGGTGATGCATCATACGATGTGTTGGTATCATCCCAGGAAAACCAGAAGGTCCATCTCTCATCCCAATACCGCCAATTTGATTTGGATTAAAACCAGCAGACATATTTGGTCCACACATTTTTGGATTAAGTAAACGTTGGCAAATGGGTCCAGGATTACCACCCATCATATTGCAAGTCCCAGGGCCGAATGGGCCCGCCAGAGAACCTGATCCTCCTACAAGCACAGACATACCCATACTACTAGCTATATTTGGATTTTGGTTACAATGCTCCATACTCGGATCAACTGGACCGCCCATCATTGAGCCGCCTATTAGGCTATTCATATTGATATCACTTACGCTACCTGGACCACTCATTAAACCCGGCATATTGTTCGGTGATCCCCCCACACCTCCAGAGTTATGACAGATTCCACCGCCTGTTAACTGCTGGGACATTTGAGCAAGAGACGATATCGGATCGAACGAATTTGACAGCTTAGTTTGATTAATTCGGTTGCTATTTGGATTCAGAGGCATATTATCATTTCGTCGACTAAATTGCAGCGGCATTTGTTGAAGATTTTGGCGTTGCTGGTAAAATAAAATACAATAAATTAATAGTATGAACAATTTTAAAAGCATTTATTGAAACTTAAAAAGTCTATACACATAAACGTTTCAAATCCTAACTCTTTCTATTGCTCAATTACAGTTATTTAGTCAAGTTTTCAATTAAATATTACATTCCAAAACCAAGTCATTAAGGTTTATACACATAAGGTTTTCATTATAAATTAAAACAAATTATTGATTATTGTTATTTAATATTATTAATTAGACCCGAGTTTAATATTTTCCAACTCTTTATTAAATATGAAAATGTTTTAATTAATGTAGCTTCTTAAGAGAAAAAAATTTTTATGTTTTATTTAGTTTTTCACAGAAAAATCAAATGAAACCTAAATACCCGGTTTAAAAAAACATGTATGGTTCATATATTTTTAATATATGAATGTACATAAGTACGTTCTGCTACCACGGCATTTTTTCAATGCTTTGATTCCCTCTACCATGCTATTTACGAGATTTTCCAAAACACTCCCACAATAATCTTTTGTTTTAAAATCGCCCAAAATATTATTTATTTATGATTATTCGTGCTTTAAGCATGTTATGTTTGGTCGTGGTATCACTCACGTTAACTCCATAAGTTCGTCTTAGCACTCACTTTGCTTCCACTACAGTGTTTGAGCCTTCTGAAGCGATAAGTCGCGCATTCGTGGCACTACTAACTATTCTATTTTGTAAGTCATTGAGGATTCCGAGTGAAACGTCGTATTTGTTTGCAATTAAAGGATTTTTTTAAATACATTTATTTATTTATTGTATCTTCAAATATGAACTAACAATAAGTATTCAAATCTTAAATCTAAAAATATAATTATTAGGACCGACCACTGTCGGACATAAACTTGTTAATAGTTATAAATAATACATAAGTAGTGATAATCAAAAAAGAAAAAAAATTTATAAAAAAGTATAAAAAAAAAGTATTTTCAAGAAATCCCATCTGGCGTGTTGAGTAATAGAGCCCTTGTGTCCCTCTTTTTTAGGCGGATGTGACCAGTAAAATTCAAGATATTACGAGCAAGCGGATTAGAATGTGACTCGAGTTTTGTTAAATATTTGCCTGCGTATTTTGCAATTTCTTCAGTCACTAGTGGCATATTTAAATCACGATGTATATTTGAATTCTTAATGTACCATGGAGCAGATGTTATTAACCTTAAAATTTTGTTTTGTCTTCGTTGAATTCTCTCTACATTGGAAGCTGAAGCAGTGCCCCATAACTGGATACCGTAACACCATATTGGCTTTAAAATCGACTTGTATATTAAAAGTTTGCAGTCTAGGCCGAGTGTTGAATTTAATTTTAGTTTCATTTGAGTTAACTTATAGTCAATGTGATGTTTCCATGTAAGCCGTCGATCGAGGTGTATACCAAGATATGTCTTTCACATGTGAATGTTGAGGAATAACTTGATTATTAATCCGAATGGGGGAACAAGTATCTCTTCGTAAGGTAAATGTTATATGGACACACTTTTGTTCATTTACCTTAATTCTCCATAAGTTTAACCATAGTTCCATCTGGATAATGTGTTCCTGGAGTTTTCGGGATGCCTCATCAGGGTTTTCGTGCATACTAAGGCAGGCGGTATCGTCGGCAAATGTAGAAGTGTGGATACTACTGCTCACAGGCATATCACAAGTATAAATCAAATATAAAAATGGCCCCAGTATACTCCCCTGTGGCACACCGGATGAGATAGTTTCAGGCATACTCATAAAGTGTCCTTCCACAACTGTAAATTTTCGTGCAAGAATGTAACTTTCCAAAAGATTTAGAATGTTTATTGGTAAGTATGTCTTTAATTTCAAAATCAGGCCTTCATGCCACACTTTATCAAATGCCTGAGAAACATCAATAAACAGGGCAGAACAATACTTTTCCTAAAATGTTTTTCTGATAAATTGAACCAATCTATGCGGTTGCTCAATGGTGCTATGCTGGCTTCTAAAACCAAATTGATGGTCCGGGATGCACCCATTATCAGTTAAAATTGAAGACAATTTTGTCATGAGTAGCTTTTCAAAAAGCTTTGACATTGTTGACAGTAAACTTATTGGCCTATATGACTCAGCCTTGGTAAGATCTTTACCTGGCTTTGGAATCATTTTAACCTTGGCAAGCTTCCAGCAGTCTGAATAATACTCCAATCGTAAAATGGCATTAAAAATGAATAACAGGATTCTAATTGCAGTACGAGGTAACTTAATCAGCATCTGGTTACTAATTCCATCCATACTGGGAGCTTTTTTCGGGTTGAGCTCGGCAATTAGTTTTTGTACATCACACATCGTAAATTTTAAGGGGCGAGGGGGTAGAGCAACTACACTCGGCAAATCAGCAACACCGGTACATGTATTTGGTGTAAATACGGATTTTAAATGTTCAACAAATATGTTACCTTTTTCAGTATCGCTTCTTGCCCAACCTCCGGTAGATGTGCGCAGAGGTGGCTTAAACTCAACGGGTGTTTTAAGCTTTTTAGCAGCGCGCCACAAAGAGTAATTAGATGCTGGTGTGACATCAAGCCCTTCCAGATAATTTTTAAAAGATGCAGTTTTTTCAGATGCAAGCAACTCTTGGAGTCGTTTAGTGCACTCTTTAAATCTGATTTTGTGTTGAGGTGATCTGTGCTGTTGCCATTCCCTTCTAGCTCTTCTTTTTTCACGTACGAGATGTTCAACGTCTATAGAATAAATTTTATTGAACCCAGTATGCGGATGGGAGGTATTGGCATGTTCAGAAGCTTGTTTAATATTCTCGTTAAGATTTGCAATGTTCGATTCAATATCATTGGGTGTTCTTAGCGTAATATTTTCTGTGCAATGACTACTAAGATATTTTTTGAATCCCAGCCAATTAACACGATTTATCATATTGACATATGGGTGAGGTAAAGCGATTCTCAGTGGGCTACAGATTGTAACGATCGTGGGAGAGTGATCGGACGAGAGATCTAGGGTAGCTTCAACGTGAATTAATTCCCTAGAAATACTTTTTATGACGCCGAAATCTATAATATCCGGAATTTTATGTATGTCAGTAGGCCACTAAGTGGGCTCCCCACTCGAAATGACGTCCAAGCCCATTTTTGAAATTGTGGTGAACAACGCTCGTCCTCTAGGTGTGATAAGACGCGAACCCCAGAAAGTATGTTTTCATTATAGTCTCCTGCTGCTACGAAACAAGGGCCAAGAGATTTTGTGAAATCCTCGTATTGATCCCAGTAGTTGCGAATCTAGGAGGGGAGTAAATTGATGATATGACAAAATTTCTGCAAAAATTTTATATACAAATATTCGTTGCTTGTAGATGTTCTTCACAAATGTTGTCAAGAATATAATGCTTGAGTCTTGACTTTATTAAAATTGCTGATCCACCGCATGCTCTTCCTCTAGGGTCCTTTGTATCATATAAAGTGTAGCCATTCTTTTTAAAGAGGCTTCTAGAAATCAAATGAGTCTCAGAGACCAACATTATATCAATATTTTTTTCCGTAAGGAAGTGCTCAAGTTCAATTTTATGTTGGCGAATGCCGTTTGCGTTCCAGAAACATATTTTTAACGTGTTCATGGCTTGTTAATTAATGCTTGAAGCAGACTATTCTGCATTCTCAGCATTTCTTGCATCATGGTAGTCATATTTGTTATAAAGTTGTTTATAGTTAGCACCAGATTCTCAATAGTAGCTTCAAGGCGACTAAAGTTAAAGCTTGAATTTGCATTCGTTGAATTATTTGGCGGTGAAACATTTGGTGTGGGAATAGAACTAGATTTAGCAGCATCGGCATACGATACACGTGAAGTAACTGGTTGGCTCACTGGAGCAAAAGTGGCGGAGTACGCGTTTAATGGTTGAGCTGGAGCTAACTTAGGTTTTTGCACCATAGCCTGCTTGACGAAAGAGTACACAGGACATCCTCTGTAGTTAGCGGTGCGATTTCCTCCACAGTTACTGCATTTTTTTCCGCTTGATCTTTTGGTTTGTTACAACTTGCAGTACCGTGCTATTCACCGCAGATAACACACACTGTAGGTAAATTGCAGTAAGCTTTTGTATGGCCATATTCTTGGCAATTATGACACTGCACGGGACGTGCACGCTTATGTGGCTCTTCAACTGTGATTTTTCTGTATAAAAGGTATTTTAGGCTATAAATAGGATGAGTCTCGTTTTTTTTTACCAGTATATCATTCGGCTCCAGTTCAACACGAAATAGGGGTTGGGGTACCTTTTCTCTGTTCATTATGTTAGATACATTCTTTACCTTAAATCCCTGGCTGACGAGTGCATCTTTTCTTTCTTCAGGGACAACATAAGAATCTATGCCCTTCAATACGATCTGCAGGCCTTTAGCGCTCTTAAGCTGGTATGTGTAGAAGCTTGTTTTATTTGCTTCAAATTTAGAAACCATTTTGCGGAAATCCTTTTCGTTATAAATTTGAATTTTCGTTTCATCGATGTTGCCACGTTTTATTGGGACAATGTGGAATTTATTTTCACCAATGACCGAAATTAATTTTTTAATAAGGGCATTTGAATTTTTCTCTCTCAAGTAGATTGGTGGCGGCTTGGATGTTTTATTCGAGGATACATCGGGTTTGTCGTTCTCATCTTGCAAAATTTTAAAACGGTTTTGGCGATTAGTTGAGGATGCGCTGTTATCCCTAGACATCTTTGGAGCGGATGAAATTTTTGAAGAATTCGGGCTTCTCCCACGCTTAACCACGGTTATATATCTGTCCATACCGACTTGCACCTTGGGTTTTGAAATACTGTTATCTGTAGTGATAACTTTGTTAAGTGACGAATACGAGCCTGAAGGGGATGATATTACTGACTTATATGAAGAAGTACTAGGCAATTGTAATGTTAATGAATCACTACTATTTGGCATTGGACAAAGCGAAGTTGATCGCTGACGAAAAATTGACTTTGCCATTTATTATTTCCATTTTTTTTATTAAGAGCTTCAGAACTCACAGTAAAATAGGCATTTCTGCCGTTAGAATTCACTTCATAATTTTTTGTATTTGAGCCACTCATATAGAGTATTCCAAGGGCACTTTTTGTGTTTTTTTGCTTACGGTTTTTTTGTTTTTGTAATTTATGATTGTTTGTCTGTTTTTGAGGTACTCGTATAGAGTATTCCTCAATGTCACTGTTTATATTTTTTTTATTTGCGTTTTTTTTGTATTTGTTATTTCCACTATGTAAAAAATATTATCAAAGCAATAAAGCTTATTTATTAAAGTCAGTATGCACCTATTACGAATAATATGTACTACGAATATTTTTTTGTATAATTTTTTGTTTGTTTGGTATGTAAGAAAAAATTCCGCTCATCGACTGTTCACTATGAAGGTACCACGAGAACTTGAGCAAGAATATAAATGCTTTGAAACTACGGGTGAAGAGATGGTGCATGAGTCATTTGGAATAATAGTCAAAGAAAGTATAATTAACGAAAAGCGGTTTTCCAAATGGAATAAAATGCTTCGGACAACGGCTTATGTCTTCCGTCCCATCATATTGCCTAAGTCAAGTTATACAACACTCTTAAATAATAAATAATAATTAATAAATTACGTCAAAAATATTCAATTTCAAAACTTCGCGCTATATTCAAATCGGTTATACGAAAGTGCCAATGGTGTAAGGTAAAAAAGGTCATCCCGCATGTACCTCAAATGGCAAAACTGCCTCGAGCACGTCTTGCTACGTACCATGCCCCATTCAATTACACAGGCGTAGACTTTTTTGGTCCTGTAATGGTAACGGTTAATCGACATAAAGAAAAGCGATACGGTTGTCTTTTTACATGTTGAACGGTGAGAGCAATTCAATATTGAGGTGCACACTCACTAACAACAAGCTCGTGCATTTTGGCTATTAGGAATTTTATGGATCGAAGAGGTATACCGCGTGAATTTTTTAGCGATAATGGAAAAGACAATCGCTTGCAGACTTAGACCGGAATGAATTTCTTAGAACGTTTACAACCACAACTACGAAATGGAATTTTAATCCTCCTGCCTCACCTCACATGGGTGGTGCATGGGAGTGACTGGTACGTTCTGTAAAGTAATGTCGTCGAGAATACCAAGTGATGAGCATTTTAAGCATGATGCTAGAAGTTGAGAATATAATAAATTCTAGACCCCTTGCTTATATTCCTGTGGATGACGAAATTGATGAAGCTGGGACTCCTAATCACTTTCTTTTAGGTAATTCTAGTGGAATGAAACCATTATCGATATGAAACGACAGTGGTGTAGCTTTGAAACAAAATTGGCTTATATCGCAGCAGTATGCAAATATTTTTTGGAAAAAAATGGTTAGCGAAATATTTACCTACGTTGACATGCCCATCTAAGTGGTTTGAGAAACAAAAAGCAATAGGTCAGGGGGACTTTGTTATAATTGTTGACAATTCTCTTCTTCGAAATGTTTGGGTACGGGCAAAAGTTCTCGAAATCAGATTGGCAAAAGATGGGCAAGTTCGTAGCGCAAAAGTACTGACAACACATGGGATTTTGGAAAAGCCTGCAGCCCAGCTTGCAGTTTTGGACATGGCTTCTTTTCTTCCTTGGCTGGCGTGGCGATAAGTCTCTAACTCTTCGTAGTTATAGAAATTATAATAAGCTGAAATTTTAGTAGTTTCCATAACAAAAAGTATTAAATTTTTCTTTTATAAATATGATATAATAATATTAAACATGCGTATAATTCATAGGAATTTTAATCTCAGAATAATTGGATGAATAAAATTGAATTTTTAATAAACCCTCCAGTGCTTTGTTATTCAAAATCCTGTGGAAACTATTACCGAAGCATTTTCCTCTTCTCAACAGTGAGTGCTTGAAAATAATTTTTCATACAAACAAAGAAGTATTTTCAATGCTCCTAGCTTAAGTAAAACTTCAAAATCTTTCTGTTTAATAATTTAATAAAAGCCAATACTACTGTTTGTCAACGATTTCATTAAATTCGAATTAAATCGAATACGATTTAATGAGAGACGAATTCAATTATTTTGTACCCACATACGCTCTGAAATATTCCCTTCTAGCAATAAAACATACAGCATAAAACCGAAAGCTAAGAAATTCAGAAACGAACTGTTTTGCAGAATGTTAGTCGCTGAGCTCTGCCAGTATGAATCAGATGATGACCCGCCATCGATAGTAATACAAGAAATGTTCTAACAAAATTAACCGCAACAATTAAAAGTGTTAAGAATTTGAAAATATAAAACGGAACTCTAGTGGCATAATGGCTGATTTTATATGTTTTAAGAAATCCAGGGACAGTCTAAATGTTCTGAGTTATGGATTGCTTTCGATTTCCTTAACATCTACGAAAAGTAAGAGGATTATTCCAAGTCAGGTTTTATCAAAATAAGGAGAAGAGTGGCTTAAATCCTTACAGCCGTAATCATAAAAATTTTAAACAGCATTTCATACATATGTTGTTTAATCAATATTCGCTAAAATTTTATTCATAATAGAATTTTAGCTTAAAAAACGTGTTTTAAACCTTTGTAAGCACGAGAGAATAAATCAACTAAAACGTTTAAAATCTTTTAATATTTATTGATATGTGTATTCTTCAAGGGTTGAAATAATACTGATTTATATCCAATACAAATAAAATGAACAGAGGCTAAATAATAAGAATTCATGAAAAGAACAAAAGTTAAATAAATATAAAAGAATGCATAGACTTTACAGTTAGGCTTATAGCTCGACCATCCTGTCTATTAAGCGTCCTCGCTGTCACACATAGAATATTCATCATCATCGTCGGGTGGAAGCGAGCACCAGGGCTTTAGGCCATCAGAAGCATATACTGAGCAGTAGTGTCGTTGTTTTCTGTTTGAGACTGGAATGTCTTCGATAAGATACCGGTCGTTGTCAAGAGTTTTCGAAATCAAAAATGGACCTTTAAAACGTGGTTATAACTTCCTGGAAGCACCAGTACTTGGGGCCTCATTAGCGACGAGGACTAAATCTCCTACTTGATACTGCCTTGGTTTCGAATGGTTTTGATCAAATCTCTGCTTGGCTTTTTGTCGACTGATTTCAATATTTTTATTAGCGGATTTGCGTAATTCATATAATTTGCCTAGTCGCTTTTCCTGCGGCACTGAATCTGAATCATCTTGCAGTATTAACACCAGTTTATTACCCACGATGTCGCGCGGCTGGAACCCATAGAGAAGTTCATGAGGGAACAACCAGTTGTCGAGTTTTTCAAACAATTAATCGACCATTGAATAGTGCGAATTTTGGCATCCCATTGACGGTCGTTCTCTGTAGACGGCAACAACATTGACAAAATGGTACGGTTCATTCGTTCGACTTGACCACTCGCTCTCGGGGTACGAACGGTGTTGAGAATGTGCGTTATCGAATGGTCGTCGCAAAATTTACGAAAGTCCTTGGAGGTAAAGGCTGTCCCGCGGTCTGTTATGATTCGTTCCGGTGTGCCAAAAAATCCAATTACCTCATCTAGCACTTTTAATTCATATTTAGTTGCGGTGCACGGTACTGCTCTTATAATAGTATACTTTGTGAACGAATCTACTATTATCAAAACGTGTTCATTTCGCTTACTTGATTTAGTAAAAGGTCCCAAATGGTCAAGATGTAATGTTTTAAACGGTATTGGCTCGACGCTGCTGAAATGATATTGACCCTCTTTAGCTCCTCCCTGCTGCTTGTTAAATGCACACTGTAGACATGACTACAAATGATTTTACAAAATTTCTCATGCGTGGAAACCACATTAATTGCAATATTTTCTCAATTGTTCGATCCACACTTAAGTGACCGTTACCTTCATGAGCGTCTAAAGTAATTTTATATCGCAGTGACTTTGGGACCACCCACAGTTTCTTCTCATCGCATATCTTGTACAAACGACCACGATCTAACACGAAACATTTTTGAACTTCCTTCTCCTTATCACGTACCCTTTTCACCAAATCCTGAAGTTGTTTATCTTGCAGCTGCATACTAAACAGCCAGTCAGACATGTCAATATCCGCTTTGTCGATTCGCAATGTAGCTGGTTCCATTAAACTGGGTTCTTCATTAGGCATTCGGCTCAGTGCATCCACATGTGCCATTTGTTGTTCCGAACGATGTTCGATGTCAATGTCAAAATCCTGAATGCGCAACCACCATCGCGCTATTCGTGGAATCAGCTCTTTTTTGCTCATAGCCGTTTTAACTGCAACACAATCGGTAACCACCTTCAATGGCTTTCCGTATACATAATATCTGAACCTCTCCAAACCTTGAGCAACGGCTAATGTCTCCAGTTCGTAACTGTGCATATGTTTCTCAGTTGAGCTTGTCGAGCGACTATAAAACGCTATCGGCTTCCATATTCCACTAACATTCTGCATCAGAACTGCTGCTAATCCGATAGAACTAGCGTCCGTGTGTAGTTGATGTTGAGATTCAACATCATACGCCGCTAATACTGGTTCCGAGACCAACGCGTCTTTCAGCCTTTCAAACGCTTTCTGTTGCATTTCGCCCTACCGAAAAACTTCATTTTTTTGTAGTAACCGGCGAAGTGGTTCAGAGATGACTGCATATGCGGGTATGAACTTTCTGAAGTACCCGCTTAACCCAAGAAATCGACGTACTTCCATTATATTTTCTGGGCGATTAAAATTTAAGATCGCATCAGTTTTTGCTTTGCCTGGTCGAATTCCGTCTTCACTCAACTGGTGACCTAAAAACGATATCGTGCGCTGAAAGAAAATGCACTTTGTACGGTTCAACATCAAGTTGAAGTCTCGAAGAATATCGAAAATACTGTTCAGCTTCTCCACCATTTCGAACTCGTTTCTCGCTCCAATAAGAATGTCGCCCATGTAGTGAATCATGTCACCCGGTTGAGTTCTGTCTTTAAGTTTTGCCATTAAACGCTGAAAAGCTATTGGGGCATTTTTGAGGCCAAAAGGCATTCTTTTAAACTCGAATATCCCCTCTGTAGTAACGAAAGCAGTATATTTTTGGCTACGAGGCTCCAGAAGAAAATAATTTGTACTGAGTCGCCTCTTGTAACGTCTCTTCGATGTTTGGCATCGGATAGATTTGTTTCTTCATGTGGCTATTAAGCCTTCTATAATCTACGCAAAACCTTTCATGACCATTTATCTTTTTAACTAAAATAATAGGACTCGCGTATTCAGACTCTGATGGATCTATTATACCATTCTGCAGTAGTTCCCGTACCATTTCGTTAACAGTGCCTTTCTTCGGTTCGGGTATGCGATAAGGTGCTTGCGCGATTGGTTTTTCAGTATCGAGTTAAATTTTTAGTTCGACTAAGTTTGTCTTACCAATTTGACTTAAATCTCGAGCAGAAATATCTTGGTAGTCACTTACCAATGTGAAAAGAACAGCCTTCGTTGGTCCGGTCACATCCCCACACTGCAAAACAATTTCGCCTTGATCATCATTCTGTAGTGCATTTTTTTTTAATTTAAATTGACCATTTATCACCAAACCTGTCACCTTTTTGTTCGCAAAAATGTTTTGCCCCATTAACACATCTTCTTCTAACAAATCGTCATCAGTTACATAGAAATCTGTACACAGCTTTATATTATCAACTTCAACTTCCGCTTTAAGGCAAGATTTTAGTTTCGGACACCACCACAGATTCCTTTTATCATCATTGAGCACGGTTCTAAGTCACAAGGTAGATTTTTCACGACAGATTTACGAACCATATTGCAATGGTTCCCCGTATCTATAAATGCAGATAACTGCACACCGTTCACATATATTTTGCGCGTAAATAAATTATCACACATTTCAGCACTGCGAACAGATGGAATAAACTTTCCGCAGTTTTGCGGTTCTCCTTGACGGTGCACTTTCTGGCAATTAATACAGCGCGGTCGACGTTGCGGTTGCGGGCAATTATGCGAATAATGACCAATTTCTGAGCAATTGTAACACTTAATGTCTCTCTTCTCAGTAGTATCGTACTTCTCAATTTTGACTTTCACTGTACCTGTCTCGCCTTTTGAAACGCACGCGTAATTTCCATTTTTTCAGATGGCGTATTGCGTATAAACTCGGAGAATGTCTCGCGCATTTCACGTAACGACGAAAAACGCATTGCGGCAGTGGCGGATTGGAGTTCACGATTTTTTAAACCATCACGGGTATATTTAATTATAGCTTGATCACTTAAATTATATTTTCTCCCGAGAGAAGAAATTCTAAAACAGTAGTCGATTACGCTTTCGTTAGATTCTCTTTGCGTATTTGCCAATTTCTTATGAACTTCTGCTTAATCTAATCTTACACCAAACTCTTCCACTAATTTTACTGCTAACTGTCTCCAATTAGAGTGCACTTCCTCGGACGCGTTCAACCAAAGTTTCGCCGACCCTTTCACCTAACTGTACACTGCCAATATCAAAGCTTTTTCATCAAAACGATACGCTGACATTGCTGCGTTTACTCTATTCACGAATTGTTCAGCACTCAATGACGCCTCATCTGTAGGATCGAATTCAAGTATCGTTTCGGATATTTCTTTAACGGAATAGTGTTTTACATTACCGCCAACACTCTCACTATCAGGTATTTGAGCTGTTTCCACATTCGGTGGACCGCTTTGCCTAGCTGCACTTTGCATTACCGTTGGCATTAACTGCTTCATCATGTCTCTTAATTCATTTATTTGAGTTTGCACATTTGGTTCGGGAGTTCCATTTCAATTTCGTCAAGTCCAATTTTTTCAATAAGGCGTAAAATTAACTTACTTTTATTACCCGTTGTTGATAGATTATGTTCGCGCAACAACAATTTCAATTGTTCCACTCTTAATTCTGAGACTTTTACTAACATTTTCTTACCAGTGTTTTCCAATCGTCTTTGCTTCGCTTTCAGTACGCGATGTCTTATTTTTCTATAACACTTATATACAACTATATGTATGTATTCTCTTTTTCTAAATTCAAATATTTGTCCTCACTCTCTTGTGTTTCTTTTTATTTATTTTTTTTTTGCTTATTTCTGTTTGAGTGTGTTGGTTTGTTTAATTCTGCTTTTGTTGTTTTTATTCCCGGAATCTATGGTTTTTATACGTTGCTATGCTCTTATACACAGCGTAACGTTCATACACGTTTGACTTAAAAAAAAACAAAATTCTATTTTTTTATATTATGTCCCGACTGGCACAAACACATCAACATTACGTTTGCTTCTTTCTACGCTGAATCAGACGTTTATCTTTTGCTACAATACACACGCGCACACTTGCGTAAGTTACGATCTCATTTCTGATTTGTAAGCACGAGAGAATAAATCAACTAAAACGTTTAAAATCTTTTAATATTTATTGAGATGTGTATTCTTCAAGGGTTGAAATAATACTGATTTATATCCAATACAAATAAAATGAACTGAGGCTAAATAATAAGAGTTCATGAAAAGAACAAAAATTAAATAAATATAAAAGAATGCATAGACTTTACAGTTAGGCTTATACCTTGTATAAATCAGCAAATTTTAAAATTGACTGCACCCATGTTTAAACCAATTTTAAGATGAGATTGTTGTATTTTTACTTCGTGTTTGTCTATATTTTTATTTTTGCCTGTATGTATGTATGTACTTATGTACATGCATATATATATGTATGTGAATGTTATTTAGAAGAAGAAAATGAAATTGATGTGAAAAGAAAGTGATGTAGAAAAACTGACAACAAATAAAATAAAACTCGTTATTCTATACATTTTAACTTGTAATTGAGAAAATACAAAATCATTATGAGAATTCCAAAATGATATTGAGAAAATACTAATTTATATCGAGAAATCCAAATTGATACTGAGAAAATACTAATTTATATCGTGAAATCCAAATTGATAGTGAGAAACAACAAATTAATAATGAGAAATCCAATTTGATATTGAGAGAATTCAAATTGATAACGAGAAATCCAAACTTATATTGAGAGAATACAAATTGATATTGAGAAAATACTAATTGATAGTGGGAAATGCAAATTGATATTGAGAAATCCAAATTGATATTTAGAGAATTGAAATTGATAATGAGATATCAAAATTGATAATGGAAAAAATCAAATTGATATTGAGAATTCCAAATTGATATTGAGAAACAACAAATTAATAATGCGAAATCCAAAATTAATATTTAGAAAATACAAGTTGATATTGAGAATTCTAAATTGGTATTGAGAATATTCAAATTGATATTGAGATTTCCAAATTGATATTGAGAGAACACAAATTGATAACGGGAAATCCAAATTCATATTGAGAAAATCCAAGTTTATATTAAGAAAAAACAACTTGAAAATGAGATATTCATTAATACATAGTTTTATTGATATGAAATTGTGAATTCAAAACAAATAAAGAAAAATATTTAAAAACAAAATCATTTATAAACATAATAATGTATATATGTCTACACACGCATACATATGTATATGTATATGTTAAAGAATTTATTCGCCAACAGGCATGTCTTCTAATTCTATTACCCTTTGGTAAAACGTTGTAGAATGTTGCACTGCTCTTGCACAATCAACAGTTTTGATTGTGATTTTAGCGTTGTCAATAATATCTTCTAAGTAAGCAAGACGTTGCTCGCAAATACCAGGAGGGTATACATTTGGTATGGCAATGTGGACCTTGACATATGTTTTTATTTTCGACCATATTATCTCAATGGGATTCAACATTGGGCTATAAGGAGCCAATCGAAGAAGAGTTGCTGGAGAATTCTCAAAAACCATTTCCAGTTCACTATGACATGGCGCATTATCACACACAACAACTAAATCCTCTAAGATATTTCCTAATTGCTCCCAACGATTCATCAGGCTATTCACCCATTATCTTGCATCTTGCATTTTAAATGCTCCTCGTTTCCTCGTCATAAGGATAACACCAGAAGATGATATTCTACCAATTAAGTGAATATTTGGGCCACGAGAAGATGGTACTTGCATTGTTGCTCTTGAACCTATTCTGGATCAACCACGAGTTCTTCGGCAGAACAAATTGAAATTTGTTTGGTCAATCCATACTATCTGCTTTCCACTGCGAATTAAATTATTTAAATCCTGAACATATCTACATATTTTTTTGCCTATTTTCCATGTTGTTTATAGTTACTGGCTCGTAATGTAAACATTTCATTGAATACATTATACCGTTGAGGTTGTTTGATATTGTTGTCGTTGTAACACATTTTTGAAACTTTCTTTGCACATCTTCTTTCAGCTTTTTTAATGTAATGGTAGGATTATTTTCTACCCATTGTATTAACTGGTCTAACTCATCTCGGGTTAGAATTTTAGGTGTTTGCCCGCCCGATTTACGAGGATCAATATTGCCTTCTAAAATCCAACGGTGTGCAGTTTTTTAGTTTATTTCTAATGTTTCTGCTAAAGTATTCCAGTCATCTCCTCGTGATGCTGTCTAGGTAATTGTTGTGCCTCTTATATTTCCTTCTTTGCAATGCAAAAGTACCTTCAAACAAAACATTTGTGAACTCGGAGGAAATTACTACAGAAATAAGTTATGTACCTTCAATTTCACTTCTACACAGTGGACACAAATTGCCTTCTCCAATTGGAGTGAATCAATTATTATGAAGAAGACGATTGCATGGAATTATTTTTATAACATCTCCTCTTATCATTGACGCACGGCAAACGCAGCAATTATCTTTAAATTCCATATTTCAAATGAGAGTTTTTTAAATTAATATTATAAATGACATATTTTGCGATGGCAACAATGATGAAAAGTATTCTTATACATATGTACATTACAGTGGCCGTTAATTCTTTTTTTTTTTTGATTTCTTCTACTGTCACCCCCAAATCGGGTTTTGGCGTTTTTTCATTTAGGGGATTTTTTTATTTTTGGCGATTTTTTTCATTTTTGAGATTTGTTTATATAAGATTTTTTTAGTTTCGGCGACATTTTCGTGTTTTGGCGATTTTCGGTTTTTGGCATTTTTTAGTATTGGCGACATTTCGCGATTTTTTCGAATTTGGTGATTTATTTAAGTGTTAGAAATTTTTTTAATAATGGCGATTTTTTTCGGTTTGGCGAT
This sequence comes from Tachina fera, assembly GCA_905220375.1. NCBI lineage: Eukaryota > Metazoa > Arthropoda > Insecta > Diptera > Tachinidae > Tachina > Tachina fera. The sequence continues at coordinate 3,098,894 of LR999968.1, read as the reverse complement.
TTTTTTTTGGTTTGGCGATCTTATAATTTTGGGATTTTTTTGTTTTACCGTTTTTGAAAATTTAAGGAGTTTGCTTACAGTTTCCAAAACACAGCAAGTTTTCAAAATTACATAGTCAAAATTGTATTAATTGATGGACCACCCTTTTATTTAATTTATATAAATTTTAGTGTTTTTTAGTGTTAATTGTTGTAGTCAGCATAAAAATACACTAATTTTATAAATTTCAAGTGTCAATATACATATAATATGTATGTGTATTACATGGGATTTTAAAATTTTTCGTTTCTCGTTTTGGAGCACCCTTAAATATTTAATTATCATGTATTTGTTGTTGTAGCGCCCAAGGTTCTACATACATACTCTGTCCAAATTTCAGGTCCGTACCTCTTACGGTTCCTGAGAAAGTACCGTGTGACGGACAGACGGACAGCGTAGCGAAATGAATAGGATTCCTTTTCACCTTTGGTGTACGGAATCCTAAAAAGAGGCCGACGTACGTATGCATTTAGTACTGCAAAAAACTACGTTTTAATATACATATGTATAAAACAGCAAAAGACCGAAAAAATAGGAAATTTTATAATTGAAAAATTTTCGTTTTAAAATATGTACATTCTCTAATATAAATCTGAATTTCTCATTATTAATTTGTTGTTTCTTAATATCAATTTGAGTTTCTCGATATAAATTAGTATTTTCTCAATATCAATTTGGATTTCTCGATATAAATTAGTATTTTCTCAATATCATTTTGGAATTCTCATAATGATTTTGTATTTTCTCAATGCAAATTTGTATTTTCTCAATTTCAACTTAAAAAGGTGTAGTGCTTCATAATCTGCAATAAAAAAATCATATAAAAAGCATTTTTAGCAAAGATTCGCTGTAAACTCTTTTTATTTTTAAATTACTTTTTTTATTTTATAAAAACAATATTTGGACAAAAAATAAATACAGATACGAGTACTTTGTGAATTAATAATCGTTGTTTAGCAGAACTAGGATACAAATAGATAATAGTGTTGTCACGATAGTTTTAAAGAAGCAAATTAATTGATTTTTAGTTAAACTGCTGATTATGAATACCAATATTTAAAAAACCTTTTTAGCCTTAAAATATTTCTTAAACCTCAATCAACTTTTTTTTGAATACGGCTGTAAACATTTAAACCGACCTATTGAAGTAACTAATATGATGACCTCACAAACTTGTAAATTTTTAATAAATACATGTTTATGAATTTTTTAGCTGGATTTATTTAAATAATTATTGTGTCGTTCTTTTTTTGTTTTACTAATAAACTCAAATTGATTAATAGTTTATGATTTTTTTTGTTGAAAACACTTGATTTATGGATAAACTTTATTAATCGGTTAAGGGGGTAATACCGAAATTAACCGATTATTAACCGATTAAGCAAAAACCTCAATTTATTAATCGAGCGATTAATCGATTTAACCAAAACCCCGATTAAATGAAAACCCTACTATATAGTAGTTATAATGTTCAACATTTCGTGAACCATATCCGACCAAGTACTCCCATCAGTGAAGTTTTCAGACATAAATTTGCAAGGCGATTTATTTTTATAGGTATGATAGTGAACGAATCGCAAATTAAATGTAGAGGTATGTAATTAGTATTTCTCTTGGGAATTGTTACAATTTAAATTTAACATTTATTAACGCACTAATATTGTCAAATTATTATTTTACTTATTTAGTGAAATGTTTTTTATTAAAAATGCATTGAAACTGATTATTTAGGAGTTTAACTGGATCCTATGGGCATTTGATTGTTGCTAATGCAGATCATCAGGTAACCTTTACCTAAAGTTTCTTAGAACAACTAGAGTTATTATGTTATAAACTTTCATTTAAACAAATGATGAGAAGCTCAAATAAATAAACAATAAACAAGTTGAAACAAGAACTCAATAATCAACATGTTTTTTATTTTCATACTTTATGTATTTTACAAGCAACAGATACAAAAGCGACACAAACATTAGGTAAAAACATACCCATAATAGGAATGTGCGCAAAGGCGCCTTTGTCCTTTTGGGTATGTATACTGTCTATATATGTTAAATTTATAAGTATGTTTGAGCCAAATAAAAGTAATTAAAAAAAATATTTAATAACAGCTTCAAAAGGTCATAAAAAATGTGGGTTTGCTTGAATAGCAGAAACTGCAAGTAAATTTTCACCTGATGTGCTATATTTATGTATACATATTAAGATTGATATAAAGGCGAAGGTATGCATAATATACACATGTTGAATGTGGTTCCACCGAACTTGTGAGTGATTTGCTGTTCGAATTTTCATACTCAATTTACGCAAATGCTTTATAAGGTGAGCGCAGCAGCTGTAATGTCAACGTCAGATAGATTGGTGGTGGTTTGGAGGACTCGTTCGATGGTACAGCGGATTGGTCATTATTGGCCTGCAATATTGAAAATATATTTTGACGGTTAAAAGATGCGGCATCGTTTTCCCTGGATATCTTGGGAACCGATGAGATTTTTGATGAATTTGGCTTCGCCCACGCTTTGCAATTGTGATATATGTACGGTGACCATATGAAAATTAAGGATATATAGAAATGTAAAAAAATCAAATCAATGCACATTAATAAGGCGACTTCACTTTACTTCAGCCAAGAGACTGATGTATGTATGTTAGCCAAGCCAAATATCAAATTTGGATTGTGTAGGCATAATCCTAAAAATATGTTTTTATTTGGGTTGTATTCAGTTTTGTATGGGTTTTGACATTTCCTGCAAGAAACATACACACACTCTGATAATTTTATACTGCATTAAAAAGTCTGATGGTAATTTATACCAACAAAATTAAAGTGGGTTTTGCTGATGTGATAATTATTTTTATAATTGCGGGTACCAGGGGGTCTACTGTGCAATTCGAAGCGAAAGAAAAAGCTTTAGAAATTGTATGTTTGGGTGTGAAATATGAGATTCACTGATACTACTTTTATACGCAGGGATTTTTTTGCAAATAAAACTAAATTGTTGCCATATTATTGTTTTATTGCGACTTACTAACTCAGAAAACTATTCTCGATTAAGGCACTTTTTGTTAAGTAAGTAAGTAAGTAACTTTTCTATAGAAGTTCTACCAAGTTTTTATTAATTTACAATGCAGTGAGTTAATTTATTTGGAAATATTTTTATTTGCAAATATTTCTCCCATAAACGTAGCTGACACAAATTCGAAACATTGAACATATCGCACGCTAAATCAAACATTTACAACTCAAAATTATCAAAATGGTTTTGTTTTTTCATAAAACAGCTTACTGAACGAATTCCCACTGGCTTGGAAAATTTTTTTTGCAACACAATCTTCCTAAGTCCTAATTTACACTGTACAAGTCTTATTGTCAAGTTGATTAGTTTTGTTAAAGAACATACATACATACATTTACTTTCATAAATAAAATAAATAAAAAGACAACATAGTTTACAATGATACATACATACATTCATACACAACGAATTTTTCTGTTATTAACAAACATACAATCATACACAATTATAAGTTATTAACATTTAATTAATTGCTTACACATCATAAGGTTCATTAACCATTGCTAAGGAAATTTGCTTATTATTTAATTGTTTAAATACAAGGTGCATTTACCTCATTTATAAATTAGGTCATGTTATTGTGTTTACTCAAACAATATTAATATTGCATATGTTATTATCTATAAGCTAAGCACTTTTATTAATTTTTAATTTTATATAAAAGAAAGTCAAAATAAATCATATTTTTAAGTCGTTTTCAATAAGCATATCAAGAGTGTTTTATTACTGAACGGCTTCCTTCAAGTTACAAGTGCTTGTAAGGAATAACTATTTGGGAATTTAGTGCTAGTTCAGATTTATGTGTTTGAACTAATCAACACTAGCCCATTCACAAACATTTTGGTGACCCCGACAAGGCTGGCAAACTGATAAGTCACTTAGCTTTATCAGAAGAAAACTACACCACAGCGTGGTCGCTACTTTATGAACGGTACAACAACAAAAGAGTACTGGTAGCTACATTGATTGAAAAAATTCTGAATCAGCCCAAGGGAACATTATCTCCTGCATCAATAAAGGCTCTTCATGATACCACAAAGGAATGCTTGCTGGCATTGAACAATTTAAACATCGACACATCGTCATGGGATGCCATACTCATTCAATTATTGCTGAAAAAACTCGAACAAACCATTTACATTCGATTCATGCAATCACTTCAAAAACCAAAAGAAGTGCCTACAATTAGTGAATTATTGTCGTTTCTAGAGAGGCAATTCGAATCAATGGAATCGATTGGGCAAAAAGAAAAATCAACCAATCATCAAACTACAAGCAAGGCTACAACTGCTGTAGCATCAGGAGAAGGTAGCACCAAATGTAAGCTGTGCAACAACAGTAACCATCGCATTCACCATTGTAAGCAATTCATTGCAATGACAGAACATGACCGACTAAAATGGGTACAACAACACGGATTATGTGTGAACTGTTTCAAGGCCAATCATTCAGCAAAGGCATGTCCTCATGGTAATTGCAAGAAATGTAATAATAAACACAACACGTTATTACACTTGCCACCAAAATCACAGCATATAGGTATCTCAAGTTCACCCCTTCAGTTGACTAACCAAAAACAACAAGAGACTACAAGCAACGCAGTTGCAGTCTCTTCAGCCTCGACTGCATCTGAATCTAGGAACCAGAGCTACGTCATCTTAGCTACGGCAAGAGTCATCATCAAGGCCGCAAATGGCAATTCAAGTGAATTTAGAGCCATACTAGACTCAGGATCACAAGTCAACATTGTGAGTGAACGACTTATCAAAAAATTATCCCTTTCAACTACAGAAGCCCCATTATGTATTGATGGAGTTGGAAGAATTCAGAAAAAAGCACATAAACGCATTAATGTGCAAATGTTATCCAGAGATCATAACGTCTCAACAAACTTGGAAGCCTTCGTGTTACCCAGCATCATTCCAGCGCAACCGAGCCATATTATCGATGTTTCATATTGGAAAATTCCAAAGGGCATTCATCTGGCGGACCCCAAGTTTAACATGCCAGAGAAAATTGATATTCTTCTTGGCGCCGAGTTCTACTTCAGCCTGATACAACCTGGCACGATAAAGTTAAGCGACAGTCTTCCAATACTTCAAAATACGTCACTTGGGTGGGTTGTAGGTGGCTCAATCAAAGAGCACACCCCATCTTGCTCATCCTCGCCATTGACGTGCGCAGTATTTGGTAATGAAAGGTCATTAGAAGAATCAATAGAACAACTATGGAAACTCGATGAAGTAGAAACGAACGCAAAAATATTGTCTCCGGCAGAAAAACTGTGTGAAAATCATTTCAACCAACATACAAGGAATAATTCTGATGGGCGCTTCATCGTCAGCTTACCATTTAAAGAGAATCCAACTGCACTAGGCCACTCACACCAATTGGCTTACAATAGATTCATTAGTTTGGAAAATCGGCTCCATAAGAACGAAAATATGAGACGTGAGTACATTAAGTTTATGAGAGAATATGAGGAATTGGGTCACATGGAAAAGGTTAATATACACAATATACCTAATCCAAGATATTTTATTCCACATCATTGCGTGCTAAAGCCCGAGAGTACATCAACAAAACTTAGAGTAGTGTTCGACGCGTCCGCTAAAACTTCAACAGGATACTCGTTAAATGACTTAATGTATACTGGCCCTACTGTACAAAGTGATTTATTTTCGATTCTACTTAGATTTCGCATGCCTAAATTCGTATTTGCAACTGACATCGAGAAAATGTATCGTCAAATACTAATCAACCCAGCCGACCATCAGTATCAGTTGATCATTTGGAGAGAGGATCCTTCATCACCAATTAATTATTACAGGTTGAACACCGTCACCTACGGCACTAGAGCAGCTCCATACTTGGCCACAAGGTGCTTACAACGTATTGCAGAAGAAAATACAGCACGATACCCACTCGGCTCTCAGATGCTAAGAGACAACTTTTATGTGGATGATGGTCTCGGTGGCTCAGATAGTCTAAACTTGGCGATTGAGACTCAATGGCAACTACAAATGATACTGCAAGAACATGGCTTTATCCTGAAAAAATGGTGCTCAAATAATGAAAGGCTGCTGAAAGATATACCCCACAGTGACAGAGTAGTTGATTTAGATCTTGATGGCAATAGTAATAAAACAATAAAAACTTTGGGTTTACATTGGGTGCCCCAAGATGATCAGTTTTGCATCAAAGTAAAACTCAATGAACTTCAAGTAATTTCAAAACGGACAGTTACATCAGAACTTGCAAAATTATTTGATCCTCTGGGTCTCCTTGCTCCTGTTGTTGTCAAGGCAAAAATCTTCATCCAACAATTGTGGCAGCATTCGTTAGATTGGGATGAACCATTACCACACAATCTTCAAATGACTTGGGAGAGTTTCCGAAATGATTTGAAAACACTAGATGAGTTCAAAATTGCGAGACATATATTCTATGGTGGCATTCCAGTAAAAACACAGCTTCATATATTCGCAGATGCATCTGAAAAGGCCTATGGTGCAGTTGTATACATTCGCGCAAAACTTAAAAATGGAACAATAATTGTTCGACTGCTATGTGCAAAATCAAGAGTAGCCCCTGTAAAACAACAAACATTACCTCGATTAGAGCTATGTGCTGCGGTCATAGCTGCCCAACTCGCTCATCGAGTAAAAACGGATCTGTCCCTACAAAATCAATCTATGTTCCTGTGGACTGATTCCGAAATTGTTTTATCATGGATTAACTCACAATCATCTTCTTATAAAACGTTTGTGGCTAATAGAATTTCAACCATTCAGTCATTAACAATAGCAGACCAGTGGCGTCATGTAAAATCAAAAGATAATCCTGCTGACATTTTATCGCGAGGAGTGCAACCAGCCAATCTAACTAACAATGGATTGTGGTTTCAAGGACCAACGTTCCTTCATGGCAAGGAGGTAATATGGCCATCAAAATTCCCACATCAATTACCCAACATAGACGACATCGAAATGAAAAAGACAATTATAGCAGCCACAACAACATCAAGCACTGACTTCATTTATAGAATCAACCATAAAAATTCATTTCGAACCTTGCAAAGAATTCTAGCATATGTCCTCAGATTCATAAAAAACAGTAGAATGTCTATTGCAAGTCGACCAACTCATTCATCAATTACGCCAAAGGAGTTAGACGATTCCCTTCACATAATTGTTAAGGCAATACAGTCTTCAGAATTCGCAACAGAGATAACACAACTACTAAAGGCCGAGATAATTAACAAAAATAGCTCACTTAACAGCTTAACACCATTTTTGGATAAGGAAGGCATACTTCGAGTAGGAGGGCGGCTAAAACATTCCAATTTACATCCAGATATGAAACATCCAATAATACTACCATACAACGATCCTTTGGCAAGGCTCTTGTTTATTATGATACATGAAGACAATAAACATTGTGGACCGACTGCAATGCTGAATACAATAAGACAAAAATTTTGGCCAATTAAAGGGAAAATAACAGCTCGAGCCGTCATTCAAAAATGTGTAAGATGTACTAGAGCACGGCCACTGCTTTATCAACAAATAATGGGCAATCTACCCCAACCTAGAATCACACCTGCTCGACCATTTATTAATTCAGGTGTGGACTATTGTGGTCCATTCTGGATACATTACAAAGTGAGGGGCAAACGGCCAACGAAAGCTTACATAGCGTTATTTTGCTGCTTTGCCACAAAGGCAGTTCACTTAGAGCTGGTGTCTGATCTATCAACAGAGTCATTCATTGGTGCCCTTAAAAGATTTATAGCTCGTCGTGGTCATTGTCAAAACATTTATTGTGACAACGCCACAAATTTTGTAGGAGCAAAGAACACTTTATCGGAAATATCTAAAGCAATACATGCTGATAAGGCACAAGAGGCAATAATATCCGCTTCGAGCTCTAAGGGGATACACTTTCATTTTATCCCACCAAGAGCTCCCCACTTTGGAGGCTTATGGGAGGCCGCCGTAAAGTCAGCAAAACACCTTTTGATACGCAGTGTGTCAACCGAATCATTAACCCATGAAGAGTTGGAGACAATAATCATAGAAGTAGAAGCAATATTGAATTCACGTCCACTAACACCGCTCTCAAATGATCCGGACAATCTCGAAGCTTTAACTCCTGGCCATTTTCTGATTGGCGAAGCACTTACTGCTCAAGTAGATAGCAGAGCAGAAAATCTGAAGATTTCAGGCGTGTCTCACTGGAAGTTAGTTTCACAATTAAAACACAAATTTTGGAAAAGGTGGTCTACCGAATATTTAAACGAACTTCAACAACGCTACAAATGGAAAACTAAGGCCAACAATCACAAACCAGGGGATATGGTCATAATCAAAGAAGACAATCTACCTACAATGAAATGGCCACTAGGAAGAATTGTCACTGTTTATGCTGGAGATGACGGCGCGGTGAGAGTAGCCGATGTAAAAACAGCAACAGGAATCTTCAAACGACCTATTCACAGATTGGCTCCACTGTGTCCAGAAGAGGAAAGTGAAACAGTGCTGGAACGACCGATGTCAAATAACCAGGAAAAAGATGTCATTCCACTAAAGAGGTTTAAGCCGACAATAAATTCTGTATCACTCACTATAATCATATCCCTTCTTCTCCTTCCTATTGCTCTATGCAACAACTTAGTGATAAAGCAGTTCCAGGATGATCCAGGGTTGTATTTTGAGGGAATAGGTACCGCAAAACTAAATACAGCAGAATGGAAATTAATGGTGTACTATGACCTTACCCCGTTTTCAGCTGAACTTAATTCATTATCAGTGGGCTTGGAAACTTTGCAGCAACTGTGTCCTGCAATACAAAGATACCCAATGTGCAAGATTTTGGTGAATAACTTAAGGCAAATCAAAAATGAATTATATCAAGAAGATGATTTAATCAGCCACGGACGAACAAAAAGGTCGCCATTTAATATAGTCGGCAATATTGCCCGGTCACTGTTTGGTGTTCTTGATTCGGAGTATGCAGAAGAAATGTCAAGGACTATTGACACAGCCAAAACAGAGCAGGACCACATTATAAAATTGTTAAGAAATCAAACATCAATAATTGATTCAACCATAAACGTTATCAAACAAGATGAAATAAACTCACAGCAGAAGATTACCGAGCTTCTGAAAATGGTTGATGAAAACAAGAATGAATTGTTTAAGGAAGCTTCACAAGCCAGTAACTTTCAAATCATTGGACTCCTCTCAACACATTTAACATTAGTAGCAATAAACCTACAAAAAATTGAGGCTGAAATCATAAATGTACTTGCCGACGTTCACAATGGAAAAATTAGTCCTCTTTTGTTATCCCCTCAGCAATTAAAAAAGGAAATGGCTACAATCAAGATTCACCTTCCAGCAACTTACACGCTTCCAATAACAGAAGATAATTTGATGGATCTATATAAACTGATGAATGCTAAGGGTGCAGTAACAAGGAAAGAAGTGATTTTTGAAATTAAAATACCTCTAATTAATCAACAGATTTTTGAGTTATTTAAAATAGTACCAGTTCCGACAGTCAAAAACAATACTTTAATTGCTATTAAACCAGACATGTCATACTTTGCCATAGATGCACACAGAGATGAATATATTCCGTTTACGACAGATGATGTATCTAACTGTATCATGACAAAAAACAAAGAGTACATTTGCAAAAATAAGCAATCTAAGTTCAAAAGGAATTCTGAGGTTGATCTTTGTGAGATCAATATATTCAACAATCGAACCACAGCCAACTGCAACCTCAACAAGATCCCAGGTCCAGCAGCCTGGATTCAATTAAATCAACTAAACAAGTGGATTTTTGCTACTACTGTGGAAATTGAATCATCCATGGTATGTGGCAGGGAAACTACGCTGTTCATAATTAAAAACACTGGACTAATGGAAGTTGGTCCCGACTGCGTAATCAAAAACAATTTTGTAACAATACAAGGACATTTTGGTATTACAAATAGTGTCCATGCATCATATGTTAAATTAAAGCATATTGACTCAATAAGTAGGCCAGAAGAAATAGAAAGGATATTTAATACTACAAGCCATCATTTCAATACGCAATTAGACCAGCTAACAAACCTTCAAAAACAATTGAATGAGGCAAATCTAGAACATTTACCCGAAGTTATTAACTCTAATAGTCAACATCATCATGCAGTAAGCTACACCGCATTAGTCCTATGCTTAATAACATTACTTATTTTGCTCATATGGAAAATACACAACAAACAAAGGCAAATCTACCAAAATGCACCGAGGCCCGCATGTCGATCAAGACCAGCAACCATAGATACTTCAAGAGTTTGAATCTGTCCCATCAACCAGTACAGCGTCCAGAACTTATTTGAACCGTGTTCAACGCGGCGGAGAATGTTAAAGAACATACATACATACATTTACTTTCATAAATAAAATAAATAAAAAGACAACATAGTTTACAATGATACATACATACATTCATACACAACGAATTTTTCTGTTATTAACAAACATACAATCATACACAATTATAAGTTATTAACATTTAATTAATTGCTTACACATCATACACAGAAAAAAAAGATTTGTAAATACAAATAATTTATTTGTGAATACAATTAAAATATTATTTAAAAAGGCACCTACAACGATTTTTGTAAATACAAACACACATTTGTAACATAAAAAAACAAAATCAACTCAATTATTTCCAATTAAAATTATTGTGTTATTAACAATTGAGTTGTTAACAGAAAACAAAAATTTTTTTAATGAATTTGTTTTTTACATTCTTATGTGTTGTTTCTTTGTTTGTATTTTTTTATATTATTTTTAGAATTTTGGTTTTTGTTAAATTTTAAAGATGTTTGGATGAGTCGAACCGGCAATCTCTTGATTAATAGGCTAATGTACTTACCACTCAGCTAAAGAGCAAATCGTTATTAGATAAGCAAATAATGAATACACACAAAATGCGAGTTCTTCTGTTTCTTATACATGTGCGTATTCCGTTATGATATAATTTAACAAATAAATTTGTTGAGTAATTAGATTGACTAGAAAAATTTTAATTTGTTGAATCAACAATGATTTTTTTGAGTTTTTGCGCCATGTATAACATAAAATTTGGTTAGTTCAGTTTATTGAAAAAAATTTCTGTTTTTGTCATATCAACAATTTAATTTTTTATATTAACTAAATATATATTTTAATTTAAATTAACTATTAACAATTTGTTTTGCTGGTTCCATTTTGATGATATTTTTTTCTGTGTAAGGTTCATTAACCATTGCTAAGGAAATTTGCTTATTATTTAATTGTTTAAATACAAGGTGCATTTACCTCATTTATAAATTAGGTCATGTTATTGTGTTTACTCAAACAATATTAATATTGCATATGTTATTATCTATAAGCTAAGCACTTTTATTAATTTTTAATTTTATATAAAAGAAAGTCAAAATAAATCATATTTTTAAGTCGTTTTCAATAAGCATATCAAGAGTGTTTTATTACTGAACGGCTTCCTTCAAGTTACAAGTGCTTGTAAGGAATAACTATTTGGGAATTTAGTGCTAGTTCAGATTTATGTGTTTGAACTAATCAACACTAGCCCATTCACAAACAAGTTTGTTAGTAGGGTTCTGTTCCCCTCGTCTCTCTTTTCCACAAACTAATCAGCTTAGCAATAAGACTTGCATAGTGTAAATTAGGAACAAACAATATACATTACCTTTATACCTGTTTTTATGTTACATACTTGCGTCATTTTTACAGTGTTGCCATGTAATTTGGATGATTATACTCGTAATTTCTATTGTATTGATGTTGACATTTTCGGGTTTTGAGAAAATAAAGCTTATAATTTTGGATTTTAAAGAAAAAAGTTAGTAATCAAAACCAAACAATTGACAATTGATTAATAAATTACAGTTTTTTTCGAGTTAAAAAATGACTGTTCTCTTAAAAAAGGACGAATCGTCAAATGCACAGCTGCATATGTGGCGATTTATCGTAATTTTGACGATTTTTCCATTAAAATTTATGATTTTTCAATAATGGGGCAGCTTTTTATGAGAAATCTACTGTTAGAATTCACATATATGTACATGCCCAATAAAAGATTTTGGTGTAGTTTTGCAGACTCTTTCTTAATAATTTATTGTTTAATTTAACAAAATTTATTTGTTGATGGCTTAGCGTTAAATAAAAATTACACACGCACATATATATGCAAGTATGAATACGAGTTCAATTAAAAGAAATTTTGTGTACATGTACATGAATTCATATCTATGGTCTCAAGTAGAATGGCACCAACTCGTATTTTTTACGAAACTGAGTTTTTCACTGATTCCAATATTTAAAAAATAAATCTTTTACAAGCATTTGTGCAAAAACTTACATTTTGAATATTACACTTTCAATTATGTTTTACATTCTCCTGTAAAGTTACATTTATTTGAGTTATGGCCTTTCTACTTGAGACCAACGATAAACTTGACCTCTGTGAAATTGATATCCTCAAAAACATAAATGTGAGAGTGGCCAAGCTCCCAGCAAAATTTTGGCCATCAAAAGCAGTGAGACGAAAACTTGGACCTGCTAATTTGGGAATATTTTTCATAATTTTACCACTGAGGCGAACAAAGTTATGAGGGAGGATGTAAGAACATGAATTTTTCTGTTCTTGTTTACCCATTAATACATTTATAAAATAAAACATTTAAAAAAAGTATATTTTGATTTATCTGATTTTCTGACGATTTTTCAAGCAACAAATTACGATTATTTTATGTTTTTTCGGGATTTCAAGGATTTTTGGATAATTTTATCTGGCAGCCCTGGTCACCGCAGATATATGTATACGGTCTTACAATATGCAAAAACAAATAATGGCTACTACTTTTATCTCCATTTGAGTTCCATCTGATTTTAGAATTGCGTGTAGCCTTCAGGCATCAATTCCATAAATTTATTTATTACTTCCATTGACATTTTTGGCCACTCTCCCCGCAAAATATCCCTCATTAATGTTTTAGATGGTTATGTTTCTTTTTCTGGAGTGTCTGCCGAAATTCTTTCACAAATTTTCAATTATGTTGAGGTCCGGCAATTGTGGATGATATACCATTTATTTTAGTGTGTGAAGTAAAACTTTTGATATAAAATAACCAGGTGAACAGTTTCTTTTGACTCACAGTATATGTCCATTCCGACTTGCATGTTAGGTTTCTGGGTACTGTTATCTATAGTGGTAAATTGGTTAAGCGATGAGCACGTGCCTGAAGCGGATGATGTCGCTGACTTAAATGAAGAAGTACTAGGTATTGGTAATGGTAACGAATCACTAGTTGGCATTGGAAAAATCGAAGTTGATCGCTGACAAAAAAGTGGCTTTATAGATAGAAAAAGACTATAAGCAGATCTTTTATCTTTAAAGTTTGCATTAAGAGATTCAGAATTCACAGTAAAATAGGCATTTATGCCGTCACTTCACTTTTGAGGTACGCATATAGGGTATTCCTCAATATCACTTTTTTGCTTTTTTGTTTGTTTTTGTAATTTCTGGCTATGTAAAAGATATAAATAGAGCAAATAAAGCTTATTCATTGAAGTCAATATGTACTACGAATACTATGCGCTACGAATATTTTTTGTGTAATTTTTTGTTTGTTTAGTATGTATGTATGTAAGAAAATCTCTGCTAAGACGTCTGTTCACTATGAAAGTTCTACGAGAACTGAATAATAAAAGAACACAAATTTATTGAAATCAATGAGTTTTATTTATATTCCTGCAGAAAATTCGGTGACAATTGATCGAAACGAACTCGTCCTATGAGTTGAGAAAGTGGGAGTGTTACCAAAGTAGGGAGTAGTATATGGTAAACAAATTACATATCCTGTAAATGGTTGCATATTCACCATTGTCGTGATTTATAGTCGCGATAAAGCATAAAACGGATGTCGTTTTCAATATGGCAATATGTTAATGTTAAACTAAAGATGTTAAAACTGTCCGTTCAGCTGTAGTTGATGAAAAATATTCTCTCTCTCTCTCTCATATTATACAATCATATATAAATAATATAAAGATGTATGCATGTTTGCTTGACTTTGATATACACAGTTGAAAATATAATAGTTGCACAGTCGAATAAAGATGCTTATTTTGTAAAGATTTTTGTTTGCGGCTTTCGAACTTATTATGTTTGTATATTGTGTCTCTCAATAAAGTATTAAGAGTCCTATTATAAACACACGAAGTTTTTTAGCTAAATTCAAAAATTTTTTGGGTTGAAGTCTATTGATGAGTTCCAAAAGCGGGAACAAAATGCATATACATACATATGTATACCATTGATTATTCATAAAAACAAGCCAAATTTTTAAATTTTTGTTATCCTTTAATTGCGGTTCTTGTTGTACATTCATAGTGAACAGTCGATTTAGCGGAGTTCTTATTTCATACTAAACAAAAAAAATCAAACGAAAAAATATTCGGAATACATATTGTTTTTGATAAATAAGCTTCATTTGCGTTGCTAATATTTTTTTTCATAGTCATAAATAACAAAAACAAAAAAAAAAACGCAAACAAAAACAACAACAAACAAACAAAGTGCCCCTGAGGAATACTCTATATGAGTACCTCAAAAACAAATAACTGTGAAGTCAGTTCTAATGGCAGAAATTCCTATTTTACTGTGAGTTCTGAAGCTCTTAATGAAAATAATAAAAATAAAAAATCTGATGATAGACTTACTGAGAGCTCTGAAGCTCTTAATGATAACAAAATAAATAAGAAATCTGATAACAGACTTTTTTAACGGCGAGGCCAATTTTTCGTCAGCGATCAACTTCGCTGTCCAATGCCAACTAGTGATTCGTTAACATTACCGTTGCCTAGTACTTCTACATTTAACTCAGCGATATTATCCGCTTCGTGCTTGTGGTCATCACTTAACCAAGTTTTTACTGAAATTAAGATTAGCCCGAAACCCAAGGTCCAACTGGGAATGGACAGATATATAACAGTGGTAAAGCGCGGGCGAAGCCCAGTCTTCGAAAATTCATCTGCTCCAAAAATATCTAGGGATAACAGCGCATCCTCTATTAACCTTCAAAATCGTTTTCAAATATTGCAAGATGACAACAACGAACCCGATGTATCTACAAACAAAACATCCAAGCCGCCACCAATCCATTTGAGAGCAAAAAATTCAAACGCTCTTATTAAAAATTTAATTTCAGTCATTGGTGAGAATAAATTTCACATCTTTCCAATAAAACGTGGTAACATTGATGAAACCAAAATTCACATTTATGAAGAAAAAAAAATGATTACTGAATCTGAAAAAAGTAAAAAAAGTTTCTACACATATAAGCTTAAGAGTGCTAAAGGCCTGCAAATCGTATTGAAGGGCATATATTTCTATGTTGCTCCCGAAGAAATAAAAGATGCACTCGTCCTCCAGGGATTTAAGGTAAAAAATTTATCTAACATAATAAATAGGGAGAAGATTCTTTAACCTCTATTTCGTGTCGAACTTGAGCCAAACGATATAAAATTGAAAAAAAAACGAGACAGACTCATCCAATTTATAACTTGAAATATCTTTTATACCGAAAAATAACAGTTGAAGAACCACACAAGCGTTCTGGACCCGTACAGTGCCATAATTGTCAATAATATGGTCACACAAAATCTTACTGCAAGTTACCTTCAGTTTATGTTATCTGCGGTGAATTGCACGGTACTGCTGGTTGTACTAAACCTAAAGATCTAGCAGAAAAAAAATTAGTAATTGTGGAGGTAATCACACCGCTATCTAATATTGCTAATCTGAACGAAAATATTAAGCAGGCAGCTGAACATGCCACCTCCTCCCATCCGCAGACTGGGTTTAACAGAATATATTCTACAGATATTGAACATCTCGTATGTGCAAAAAGTAGAGCTAGAAGAGAATGGCAACAGCACAGATAACCCCAAAATAAAATTAGATTAAAAGAGTGCACTAAAAGACTCCAAGAACTGCTTGCATATGAAAAAACTGCATCTCTTAAAAACTATCTGGAAAATCTCGATGTCACACCAGCATCTAATTATTCTTTGAGGTGCGCTGCGAAAAGAATTAAAACACCCGTTGAGTTTAAACCACAGGTTAGGCAGATTGGACACGGGAAATTCGGCCACGTAATTTTTCCGAAAAATTGACGAATGGCATCCCAAAATGGCAATATCATTTAACCCCATTTTGATTAAAGGACAAAATGATATTGTTTTGAATATGCCTGTCTTTGTCATTTCAACAGGTTAAACGTCAATTGAAATTATTTTATTTTCAATTGATGTTTTTGCCACAAAAATTGTGAAAAGGCGCAAATTTATGGAAAAAATGCATAAATTGGCGCCTTTTCATAAATGCAATCCTGCATTCCACCACAAGTCTGATGGTAGCAGCCATTCTGTTGCAGTTTTTCAAAGAGGTAAGTCATTTTGTTTATATTTCTTTTACTTTTTTTAATTATAAATTTCTTTTGCAGATCCCGTACAAAGGAAAAGCTGAAGAAAATAAACACGTAAGTACTTATTTTATAGATTATATTTAATAAACAATTCCCATTACTCTTTACAGGAGTTGCAAGTGCATACAAGGCTGCCCAGATGTGAAGAAAAGCTCCATCGGTTCCCGGAGAATCCCAAAAGGTTAGTGTTTGAAATTTAAAGTGACAAAATATTTATTCATTGAGTGCCAGATGCTGTTTGGAACATACTTATATTTGATAAACAGTACTGGCACTAAATGAAGGTGTGGCCGGCAGACCCAGAATAGTGTTGTTGCAAGTGTTTTGTGTTTTTATCAAAAACTGTTTGTGGTTAGGTTTACTTTTACCATACAGAAAAATTTTATTATATTTGAAATTTCAAATTGCTCATATTTGTCTGTATGGAAATAAAGAAAACAAACCCTTCAACAGTCTTCCTCAACGCACATCCACATAATGGTCTGGCCGGCAGGCGCACAAGTATATACATATATAAGTTGCTAATGTGTTTTGTGTTTTTGCTAATACCGTAAGTTGGTTTTCTTTGTGACATACAAATAAATTTCATTACATTTGAAATTAACAAATGTGCTAATATTTGTCTGTATGGAAATAAAGAAAACAAACACTCCAACTGTGTTTACAAGTCCACATCCACATAATGGTCTGGCCGGCAGACAAGTATATACATACATACATAAGCTAATTATGTGTTTTGTGTTTTTGCTGTTTGGAGAATGTTTAATAAGTACCTATATTTTCTGATTTCATTCAGACGAAAGTTGTGTTTTTGTGCAATTTAATTAAAAGAGTTAATTTGTCCGGTTGGAAAAAACCCACCCTTAAACAGTTTTTGCAAAAACACAAAACAATTGTCTGACCAGCAGACATACAAAAAAGTAAGGAATTCAAAAAATAAATCGACTTAATTGCAGTTAATCTTTTATATTTTAAATTTTTTGTATTCGATTTTTTTATATTATTTAAAATATTTTAATATGTACATATATTTTCAGGAAATCTACTTGCGATGATTCTCCATATCAACAGGGCCACAAATTGGTGTACTACTTTATGAACATACGGTATGCAAACACTAAAGAAATTAATAATACAAAGTTATAATATTAAACTTAATTTTTTAAGGTTTTTTTTGAAATACAACCGTTTTGGAAGCTTCTGCGGCAGTAAAATCTCCACAAGACATCGATGTACAGCCTTAATTTTGTCTAGCACCCTCTTGTTTAAATAGTATGAATACAAAATGATATTTCGCAATAAGTGTATTGTTTTTATGTATTCAGAAACTCCTACCTTTATAAAAATTGAGCCTGGAGGAAGATTTGCAAAAAAAAATACATTTTGGGTGCAAATGTACATTTGTATGTAAACCCGCTTGTGCCTGTAAGTTAATAAACATTTTATACAAAGTAAACTTATTTAAAACATAAATTTCTTGTTTTCCAGCTTACACTTACCATTTCGATGTTCAGCCAACACTTTAAAAGTTAAAAATTGAAATTTCATGGATATTTTTTAATTTTTCAATAAAAACAAAATTTTTCTTATTGAAAATTTTTTATTGTATTTTGTTTGTTTACATTTTTTTTGCAAATTCTTGGTAATGTAGTCTTTTCTTCTATCACATTGTTTTTCAGGATGCCACCTATAATATAACTCTTCGAAATATGGGGTTAACTAAAAGCTGATATGGGGCTTTGACATACGTCAGTGCTGCCATATCTGCTTATATCTGTGGTTTAAACCACCTCTGCGCACTTCTACTGGAGTTTGGGCCAGGAGTGATATTGAAAAATGTAACTTGTTTGCAAAGCATTTAAAATCCGTATTTACCCCAAACACATGTACTGGTGTTGTTGATTTCCCGAGTGTAGTTGCGCTACCCCTCGACCCATAAAATTTAAAATGTGTGATGTACAAAATCTAATTGCTGAACTCAACCCGAAGAAAGCACCGGGTATTGATGGAATTAGTAACCAAATGCTAATAAAATTGCATCGTATTGCATTTAGGATCATGTTTAATGCCATTTTACGACTAGAGTATTATCCTCACAGCTGGAAGCTTGCCAAAGTTGAAATGATTCCAAAGCAGGGCAAAGATCTTACCAAGGCAGAATCATACAGGCCAATAAGTCTGCTATCAACAATGTCAAAACTTTTCGAAAAACTGCTCATATCAAACTTGTCCCCATTTCTAATTGGTAGTGGGTGTATCCCAGACCATCAGTTTGGTTTTAGAAGTCAGCATAGTACCATTGAACAAACGCATAGATTGGTTCAATGTATAAGAAGAACATTTGAAGAAAATAAGTACTGTTCTGCACTGTTTATTGACGTTTCGCAGGCATTTGATAAAGTGTGGCATGAAGGCCTAATTTTAAAATTAAAATCATATCTAATAACAAATTTTCTGAATTTATTAGAAAGTTACATTACTACCCGGAAGTTCACGGTTGTGGAAGGAGAATTCATGAGTGTTCCCGAATCTATATCATCCGGTGTGCAACAGGGGAGCATGCTTGGGCCAGTTTTGTATTTGATTTATACTTGTGATATGCCTTTGAGCAGTAATATCCATACATCTACGTTTGCTAATGATACAGCCTGCCTAAGTATGCACGAAAACCCTCACGAGGCTTCCCGATATCTACAAGAACATATTACACAATTGAGAATTAAGGTAAACGAGCAAAAGTGTGTTCAGGTAACATTTACCCTGAGAAGAGATACTTGTTCCCCAATTCGAATCAACAATCAAGTTGTTTCTCATCATACACATGTAAAATACCTTGGTATACACCTTGATCGACGACTTACATGGAAACACCATATTGACTCAAAGCTAATACAAATGAAACTTAAACTAACTCAGATATATTGGCTGATTGGTAGAAATTCAACAGCCTAGACTGCAAACTTTTATTATACAAGTCGCTTTTGATGCCAATATGGTGCTACGGAATTCAGTTATGGGAGACTGATTGAGCTTCTAACGTCGAGAGAATCCAACGAAGGCAAAACAAAATTTTACGTTTGATAACATCGGCTCCATGGTACATCAAAAACTCAAATATACATCGTGATTTGAATATGCCACTAGTAATTGATGAAATTGCAAAATACGCAGGCAAATATTTAACAAAACTCGAGTCACATTCTAATCCTCTATTTCGCGTTGAACTTGAGCCTAATGATATAAAATTAAAAAAAATGAGACGCACCCAATTTATAATTTAAAATGCTAGTTGCAATAAGCCAAAAGATCTAGTGATAAAAAAATGTAGCAATTCTAGAGGTAATCACACCGCTAACTACGGAGGTTGTCCTGTATATTCTTTCGTTAAACAGGCTATGGGTCAAAAACCTAAATTAGCTCCAGCTCAATCATTAAACGCGTACTCCGCCACTTTTCCTCAAGTGAGCCAACCAGTTACTTCACGTGTATCGTATGCCGATGCTGCTAAGGCTAGATCTATTCCCACACCAAAAAAGATCGTATTGAAGGGTATTGACGTTTATGTTAATCAAGAAGAAGTAAAAGATGCACTCATGATACAAGGCTTTAAAGTAAAAATTTTTACCAAAATAATAAATATGGAGAAGATCACCCAGCCTCTTTTTCGTATTGAACTGGAGCCGAATGATATACAGCTGAAAAAAAACGAGACACACCCAATTTATAGCCTAAAATACCTCTTATACCGAAAAATCACAGTTGAAGGGCTACATAAGCGATCAGGTTCTGTACAGTGCCATAATTGCCAAAAATGAGGCCATACAAAAACATACTGTAAATTAATATTGGGGACAAAATGGCAAATCATGATGTAGATCATGCACTAAATCGGGATAATCTATATCCACTTCCAATATGCACCCATATTCTGCAGCATCAGCAATTTTTTTAACATCAAAATCAGTATTCCGACATCGCCCAGCAATACAAATTGTTAGCGTCTAAATAGGAAAAAAATTCTGATGGTTTTGATGCATCAAAATCGTCCAAATATTTGTTATTTGCTTTCGAATATCTTTGCGAGCATTGAACTAGTCCACCTCTAATTCCCTTTTGCATAAACATGTACATTTCGGAATCAATGAACTGTTCCAGTGAAACTTCTGTGGTTTTCAACATTGCATCCCAGGATAAGCCTGGTGCTGTATAATAGTGACAAGGGTCCAAATCGTATGTATCTCTACAAATTTTCCTAAAATTTTCAAACACGTTAGTTAGAAGGATAACATCTGTCTTTAAGTAGAGTGCAGTATAGTCAAGGCGGGTTTTACAGTTAAACTCTCTCCATGTTTTTTAGCATGTTCATACTCGACTTCACATTCTTCATTCGTTAGAAGTTTAATTTCCTTAAACTTAGTCAAGGAATCCATGTTAGAGTACGGAAATACACCCTTTCTTCTAATCAGATTGAAATGAGCTTCATCAACGAAACATGATCGAATTGTATTAAAATCATTGCTATCAAGATTTTTCGATACTTAAACTCGAAGCCATAAATCTAAACCACGAGAACTTCTCGTGGTACCTTCATAGCGAACAGTCGATTAGCTGAATTTTTTCTTACATACCAAACAAACAAAAAATTAATCGTTTTACATATTATTCGTAATTGGTACATACTGACTTTAATAAATAAGCTTTATTGCTTTGATAATATTTTTTTACATAGTGGAAATAACAAATACAAAAAAACCGCAAACAAAAAAAATATAAACAGTGACATTGAGGAATACTCTATAAGAGTACCTCAAAAACAGACAAACAATCATAAATTACAAAAACAAAAAAAACCGTAAGCAAAAAAACACAAAAAGTGCCCTTGTGCCCGTTGAGCTTCATCAACGAAACATGATCGAATTGTATTAAAATCATTGCTATCAAGATTTTTCGATACTTAAACTCGAAGCCATAAATCTAAACCACGAGAACTTCTCGTGGTACCTTCATAGCGAAAAGTCGATTAGCTGAATTTTTTCTTACATACCAAACAAACAAAAAATTAATCGTTTTACATATTATTCGTAATTGGTACATACTGACTTTAATAAATAAGCTTTATTGCTTTGATAATATTTTTTTACATAGTGGAAATAACAAATACAAAAAAACCGCAAACAAAAAAAATATAAACAGTGACATTGAGGAATACTCTATAAGAGTACCTCAAAAACAGACAAACAATCATAAATTACAAAAACAAAAAAAACCGTAAGCAAAAAAACACAAAAAGTGCCCTTGAGGAAGACTCTATATGAGTGCTTCAAATACAAAAGATTATGAAGTAAGTTCTAACGGCAGAAACGCCTATTTTACTGTGAGTTCTGAAGCTCTTAATAAAAAAAATAAAAATAATAAATCTAATGAAAGTGTTTTTTTAACGGCAAAGCCAATTTTTCGTCAGCGATCAACTTCGCTTTGTCCAATGCCAAATAGTAGTGATTCATTAACATTACAATTGCCTGGTACTTCTTCATATAAGTCAGTAATATCATCCCCTTCAGGCTCGTATTCGTCACTTAACAATGTTATCACTACAGATAACAGTATTTCAAAACCCAAGGTGCAAGTCGGTATGGACAGATATATAACCGTGGTAAAGCGTGGGCGAAGCCCGAATTCTTCAAAAATTTCATCCGCTCCAAAGATGTCTAGAGATAACAGCGCATCCTCAACTAATCGCCAAAACCGTTTTAAAATTTTGCAAGATGAGAACGACAAACCCGATGTATCCTCGACTAAAACATCCAAGCCGCCACCAATCTACTTGAGAGAGAAAAATTCAAATGCCCTTATTAAAAAATTAATTTCGGTCATTGGTGAAAATAAATTACACATTGTCCCAATAAAACGTGGCAACATCGATGAAACGAAAATTCAAATTTATGATGAAAAGGATTTCCGTAAAATGGTTTCTGAATTTGAAACAAATAAAACAAGCTTCTACACATACCAGCTTAAGAGCGCTAAAGGCCTGCAGATCGTATTGAAGGGCATTGATTCTTATGTTGTCCCTGAAAAAATAAAAGATGCACTTGTCCTCCAGGGATTTAAGGTAAAGAATGTATCAAACATATTTAACAAAGAAAAAGTACCCCAACCCCTATTTCGTGTTGAACTGGAGCCAAATGATATACAGTTGAAAAAAAACGAGACTCATCCTATTTATAGCCTTAAATACCTTTTATACAGAAAAATCACAGTTGAAGAGCCACATAAGCGTGCAGGTCCCGTTCAGTGTCATAATTGCCAAGAATATGGCCATACAAAAGCTTACTGCAATTTACCTACAGTGTGTGTTATCTGCGGTGAATTGCACGGTACTGCAAGTTGTACCAAACAAAAAGATCAAGCGGAAAAAAAATTCAGTAATTGTGCAAATAATCACACCGCTAACTACAGAGGATGTCCTGTGTACTCTTTCGTCAAGCAGGCTATGGTGCCTGCGTACTCCGACACTTTTGCTCCAGTGAGCCAACCAGTTATTTCACGTGTATCACATGCCGATGCTGCTAAGGCTAGTTCTATTCCCACACCAAATGTTTCACCGCCAAATAATTCAACGAATGCAAATTCAAGCTTTAACTTTAGTCGCCTTGAAGCTACTATTGAGAATCTGGTGCTAACTATAAACAACTTTATAACAAATATGACTACCATGATGCAAGAAATGCTGAGAATGCAGAATAGCCTGCTTCAAGCATTAATTAACAAGCCATGAACACGTTAAAAATATGTTTCTGGAACGCAAACGGCATTCGCCAACATAAAAATGAACTTGAGCACTTCCTTACGGAAAAAAATATTGATATAATGTTGGTCTCTGAGACTCATTTGACTTCTAGAAGCCTCTTTAAAATGAATGGCTACACTTTATATGATACAAAGGACCCTAGAGGGAGAGCATGCGGTGGATAAGCAATTCTAATAAAGTCAAGACTCAAGCACTATATTCTGGACAACATTTGTGAAGAACATCTACAAGCAACAAATATCTGCATTGAAAATTTTTGTACAAATTTCGTGATATCTTCAATCTACTCCCCTCCCAGATTTTCAATCACTGAGGACCAATACGAGAAGTTCTACAAATCTCTTGTACCTTGTTTCGTAGCAGCTGGCGATTACAATGCTAAGCATACGTTCTGGGGTTCGCGTCTTATTACGCCTAGAGGTAGGGCGTTGTTCAACACAATTTCAAAAATGGGTTTGGATGTTATTTCAAGTGGGGAGCCTACTTACTGGCCTACTGACGTACGAAAAATTCCGGATGTTATAGATTTCGGCGTCATAAAAAGTATTTCTAGGGAATTAATTCACGTTGAAGCTTCCCTAGATCTGTCGTCTGATCACTCTCCCACGATCGTTACAATCTGTAGTCCTCTGAGAAGCGCTTTACCTCACCCATATGTCAAGATGATAAATCGTGTTAATTGGCTGGGATTCAAAAAATATCTTAGTAGTCATTGCACGGAAAATATTACGCTAAGAACACCCAATGATATTGAATCTAACATTGCAAATCTTAACGAGAATATTAAACAAGCTTCTGAACATGCTACTACCTCCCATCCGCATAGTGGGTTCAATAAAATTTATTCTACAGACGTTGAACATCTCGTACGTGAAAAAAAGAAGAGCTAGAAGGGAATGGCAACAGCACAGATCACCTCAACACAAAATCAGATTTAAAGAGTGCACTAAACGACTCCAAGAGTTGCTTGCATCTGAAAAAACTGCATCTTTTAAAAATTATCTGGAAGGCGTTGATGTCACACCAGCATCTAATTACTCTTTGTGGCGCGCTGCTAAAAAGCTTAAAACACCCGTTGAGTTTAAGCCACCTCTGCGCACATCTACCGGAGGTTGGGCAAGAAGCGATACTGAAAAAGGTAACATATTTGCTGAGCATTTAAAATCCGTATTTACCCCAAATACATGTACCGGTGTTGCTGATTTGCCGAGTGCAGTTGCTCTACCCCCTCGACCCTTAATATTTACGATGTGTGATGTACAAAAACTAATTGCCGAACTCAACCCGAAAAAAGCTCCCGGTATGGATGGAATTAGTAACCAGATGCTGATTAAGTTACCTCGTACTGCAATTAGAATCATTTTTAATGCCATTTTATGCCAGATCTTTCCAAGGCTGAGTCATATAGGCCAATAAGTTTACTGTTAACAATGTCAAAGCTTTTTGAAAAGCTACTCATGACAAAATTGTCTTCAATTTTAACTGATAATGGGTGCATCCCGCACCATCAATTTGGTTTTAGAAGCCAGCATAGCACCATTGAGCAAACGCATAGATTGGTTCAATTTATCAGAAAAACATTTGAGGAAAAGAAGTTTTGTTCTGCCTTGTTTATTGATGTTTCTCAGGCATTTGATAAAGTGTGGCATGAAGGCCTGATTTTGAAATTGAAGACATACTTACCAATAAACATTCTAAATCTTATGGCAAGTTACATTGTTGCACGAAAATTTACAGTTGTGGAAGGACACTTTATGAGTATGCCTGAAACTATCTTATCCGGTGTGCCACAGGGGAGTATACTGGGGCCATTTTTATATTTGATTTATACTTGTGATATGCCTGTGAGCAGTAGTATCCACACTTCTACATTTGCCGACGATACCGCCTGCCTTATAATGCACGAAAACCCAGATGAGGCATCCCGAAAACTCCAGAAACACATTAGCCAGATGGAACTATGGTTAAAATCATGGAGAATTAAGGTAAATGAACAAAAGTGTGTCCATATAACATTTACCTTACGAAGAGATACTTGTTCCCCCATTCGGATTAATAATCAAGTTGTTCCTCAACATTCACATGTGAAATACATATCTTGGTATACACCTCGATCGACGGCTTACATGAAAACATCACATTGACTATAAGTTAACTCAAATGAAACTAAAATTAACTCAGGTAAATTGGCTGATTGGCAGAAATTCAACAATCAGCCTAGACTGCAAACTTTTAATATACAAGTCGCTTTTAAAGCCAATATGGTGTTACGGTATCCAGTTATGGGGCACTGCTTCTGCTTCAACGAAGACAAAACAAAATTTTAAGGTTAATAACATCTGCTCCATGGTACATTAAGAATTCAAATATACATCGTGATTTAAATATGCCACTAGTGACTGAAGATTTTGCAAAATACGCAGGCAAATATCTAACTAAACTCGTGTCAATTCCTAATCCGCTTGCTCATAACATTTTGAACTTTACTGGACACATCCGCTTAAAAAAGAGAGATACAAGGGCTCTAATACTAAACACTAAATTTTTTTTTGCTTATCACCACTTATGTATTATTTACAACTATCACTTAGTTATGTCTGGCATTGGTCGGGCCTATTAATTATATGTTAGATTTAAGATTTGAATACTTATTGTTAGTTCATATATGAAGATACAATAAATAAAAAAACATGCAAAAAAAATAAATCTAAGATTTGAATACTTATTGTTAGTTCATATATGAAGATACAATAAATAAAAAAACATGAAAAAAAAATCTAAACGAGTCTATAAGTCTTATTTCCAAGCCATATTTTTCATCTAATCTGATGAAAATTTAAAGAGAAATATAACGCTCTGTGTTCTGAGGAATCAAATTTATTGTGGAATATTCTGTAGTAGAAAGTTCTTTGAAAAATAGGTGCATATCATATGCAGAAAGATTGTGGAAGATAACTGGTATAAACTGAGGTGTTTTATAATTTAAATTACATTCGCTATGAGCTGCCCCACGATAATTGCCCGTAAGATGACAATGATCTCTGACTTTATCGTTATTTAATATTTTCTTACATATATGACAATTTTTTGCATTATTATATTGAGATATTTCATCATGAACATTTTCTTAACTTTTAGTAAATAATTTAGATAGATATCTGTACAATCTTCAACTATTTTTTTCACAAATACATTTGCCGAATCTTTTTATTTGCCAAAATAATGTCCATATAAATTATTTTCCCTCTTAAAACTACAATTAATATAATAGCCGAATGCACACGCATGGTGTTTCTGTACATTTGTAGTGCTTTTACTTACAGGATCATCGAGTTTTTCCAAAATAGACTCAAAGTCTGCGTAGATTACAAATGGTACATCTAGCTGTTTGTAGTAATTTTTGAACTTAATAATAGATCCATATTCGAGCATCCTGATGAATTTTTTACCACAAAAATGTTTATGCTGATAATACACATAATCATCATGTGTATGATATAGGCAGATGTTGCAGATATAAATCTTACATCTGTGTGACGTCATGTTGGAACGAAGGAGTCTAAGGAAAAGAGGAAAATAAAATAATATGTAAATTAATATAATAAGAAGATGTAACTTTTTAAATAGGGAATATATTTTGCATAAATGTACAAATGAAACTTACTTTGATATATCTTTGATGAGCACATAGTGGAAGTTCTCATTGGACTGGAGCAATAAGAGATTAATATGAATGTGTTTTTCTCCTTTTGTTATGTAGTATTAGGACCATGTTCCATTGTGTCCAAATACATTTATTAAAGCTATCCATACGGAACAAGGTTTCCAATTATTAGATACCTGGATTACAAATTTTTTAACCACGAGACAACTGCTTTTTATCAGTTGTATTTTGGTTTTTATTTCGAGTGTTGTATTAGCTTTGATTCATTATTCCAGTTGCCAACCAATCCCATTTGTCAAACAATATTGTTGCCACGTGCATATAACATGAAATCTAACAAAAAAAATACAAGGCAAAAACTAAAACTATTTAAAATGTTTTGTGATGGCAACAATGGCATCAAAAAACATAGCTTAAATGAAACCCTTTTCATGTAATTCAGAATGCAAAAAAAATTAAGTTCTTTTTAAGGTTAAGTTGTTACAATTTCAACTAAACTCAGATGAGTTGTAAACCGTAATGGGGGCATTAATCTAACTCATAGATCTATGGTACAAAAGATCCATCATGTGTCGCAGTGCAGGTCTTTGCACCGGGCCTTCCCCCTATTCTTCTATTCTAAGGCGTGAGACTAAAATAATCTATGCTTGAGAAGTACTTCCTTTTTTTATTTATCAACTTGTTCGCTTAATCTATTTAATCTAAAAAATCATTCTTCTCATTCAGCAACTTGTACATAGTTTTTTTTTAAAGTTTTAGGTAATGTGATTTGTAAGCGAGTAAAGAAATTTGGTAATCAGATAAGTAAGTCACTATGGCAAGTAGTTCTGATGGTAATGTGTAGTTTTTTGCTGGGGTATTATAAATCGATTAATAAATATTAAATAACGCAACCAAACGACAAGAGTAGTGTGCTGTACTGCACTAATTGGTGGGCCAATTGCTTTAAGCAGTTTCTATCAACTCTTGCCTTTGAACTGCCAAAATTAGCTATTTCATCTCCCATATGTGTATGCCCCTAAATTTTCGTTCGAAGCAACTCGAAATTTTACCTCCTCGTTCGCCTCAAGAAGAATTTTAGGATTTAGTATTTAATACTGTTTACAATAACCTACAGATCAATTGTTACAACTAGAGCAGTCACTTGCTTGAACTCAGTGAATTGTCAACTGCAATTTAATGCAACGCAAAGAAAGTTGAGGCGTTGCATTTTAGACAAGTATATTATTAGTTTATAATGAAAGTTAATATTACAATTGTATACCCATTGTTCATAGCAATTTTTTTTATTGTTTTGTATTTTATTTAAAATTCTAATATTAACATGATTTATAAGAGCTTAGAGCAAATCTTATTTACTAGCATAAAATCCAGCATTTGGGTTATTAGTGGGTGACATTACATTTGGAGGTTGCTGCTGGGAACTTCCCGGCTGTTGGTTACGAGTAGAAGTGGCGTACAGCTGTTGTTGGAAACTATGATATTGTTGAGCGTATTTCAAATCGTTGGATGTGGGACCAACAAAAGGTTTATATCCCATGTTTCCAGAACCAGATAGTGGCCCTCCAGGAGCACCATTGTTGGGAATACTGCTTTTTAACACGCGATCGTTCGATCCAATTACAACAGAATTTTGTATAGAGTTGGATGAAGGAGTTTGATCGTTTATAACATTATTATTAGGTAGAGTAATATTGTTGTTACTATTAGGATTGAGTGAACCGGGACATAATCCCATTGGAGGATGTTTATTACTCTTTTGCTGATAGATGCCAGAGACAGTGGGATTATTAAACATATTACTAGCGTTGTCACTACGCTCCAATGATTCGTTGTCGGTACCAGGGAATTGACTATTTCCCAAGCCATTTGGAGGAATATTGCTTATGGTGGGATTTTGCATGCGCGATGTGGAATTCATACCAACACCCGACTGCAAACTACTTTGGCGTATATGTCGCATCCCCCTGAGCATGGGTGCATGAGGTCCTGGTATGGTCATGGGATCATGACTAGACATCATGCCACCGACTTGCAACTCATCTTGATCACCACTTCCACTACCCAAAAGTTGACCTGTATTGGTCATTGCAGAAATTTGATTGCAGTTTCCAAAAAAGTTTAACTGATTCATGGTATTTGGATTACCTCCCATGTTATTTGTATTTGACATTTTATTTAAATCACTGGGACTATTCGAAGTAGAAATATCTGATTGTGATATGCCTGGACCAACTCCACCACTACTAGAGTTCCCCATAATTTGAGGATTCGCATAACGTTGTAAAAATTCCAAACTCGGAGGTACCCGTATATTGCTAGTACTATTATTATTTTGAGGTCTTACTGGCATATACTGTATGGTATTCGGGGTACTTGCTTTAACTTGTATATTGGGTGAAACATTAAAATTGCCAAAGCTTGCCGACATACGGTGATTCATCATACGATGTGTTGGTATCATCCCAGGAAAAGCAGAAGGTCCATCTCTCATCCCAATACCGCCAATTTGATTTGGATTAAAACCAGCAGACATATTTGGTCCACACATTTTTGGATTAAGTAAACGTTGGCAAATGGGTCCAGGATTACCACCCATCATATTGCAAGTCCCAGGGCCAAATGGGCCCGTCAGAGATCCTGATCCTCCTCCAAGTACAGACATACCCATACTACTAGCTATATTTGGATTTTGGTTACAATGTTCCATACTCGGATCAACTGGACCGCCCATCATTGAGCCGCCTATTAGGCTATTCATATTGATATCACTTACGCTACCTGGACCACTCATTAAACCCGGCATATTGTTCGGTGATCCCCCCACACCTCCAGAGTTATGACAGATTCCACCGCCTGTTAACTGCTGGGACATTTGAGCAAGAGACGATATCGGATCGAACGAATTTGACAGCTTAGTTTGATTAATTCGGTTGCTATTTGGATTCAGAGGCATATTATCATTTCGTCGACTAAATTGCAGCGGCATTTGTTGAAGATTTTGGCGTTGCTGGTAAAATAAAATACAATAAATTAATAGTATGAACAATTTTAAAAGCATTTATTGAAACTTAAAAAGTCTATACACATAAACGTTTCAAATCCTAACTCTTTCTATTGCTCAATTACAGTTATTTAGTTAAGTTTTCAATTAAATATTACATTCCAAAACCAAGTCATTAAGGTTTATACACATAAGGTTTTCATTATAAATTAAAACAAATTATTGATTATTGTTATTTAATATTATTAATTAGACCCCAGTTTAATATTTTCCAACTCTTTATTAAATATGAAAATGTTTTAATTAATGTAGCTTCTTAAGAGAAAAAAATTTTTATGTTTTATTTAGTTTTTCACAGAAAAATCAAATGAAACCTAAATACCCGGTTTAAAAAAACATGTATGGTTCATATATTTTTAATATATGAATGTACATAAGTACGTTCTGCTACCACGGCATTTTTTCCCTCTACCATGCTATTTACAAGATTTTCCAAAACACTCCCACAATAATCTTTTGTTTTAAAATCGCCCAAAATATTATTAATTTATGATTATTCGTGCTTTAAGCATGTTATGTTTGGTCGTGGTATCACTCACGTTAACTCCATAAGTTCATCTTAGCACTCACTTTGCTTCCACTACAGTGTTTGTGCCTTCTGAAGCGATAAGTCGCGCATTCGTGGCACTACTAACTATTCTATTTTGTAAGTCATTGAGGAGTCCGAGTGAAACGTCGTATTTGTTTGCAATTAAAGGATTTTTTTAAATACATTTATTTATTGATTGTATCTTCAATTATGAACTAAGAATAAGTATTCAAATCTTAAATCTAAAATATAAGTATTATGCCCGACCACTGTCGGGCATAAACTTAGTGATAGTTATAAATAATACATAATAGTGATAATGAAAAAAAAAAGAAAAAAATATATATATTTTCAAGAAATCCTATCTGGAGTGTTGAGTATATGAGCCCTTGTATCCCTCTTTTTTAGGCGGATGTGACCAGTAAAATTCAAGATATTACGAGCAAGCGGATTAGAATGTGACTCGAGTTTTGTTAAATATTTGCCTGCGTATTTTGCAATTTCATCAATCACTAGTGGCATATTCAAATCACGATGTATATTTGAGTTATTGATGTACCATGGAGCCGATGTTATCAAACGTAAAATTTTGTTTTGCCTTCGTTGGATTCTCTCGACGTTAGAAGCTGAATCAGTCCCCCATAACTGAATTCCGTAGCACCATATTGGCATCAAAAGCGACTTGTATAATAAAAGTTTGCAGTCTAGGCTGTTGAATTTCTACCAATCAGCCAATATATCTGAGTTAGTTTAAGTTTCATTTGTATTAGCTTTGAGTCAATATGGTGTTTCCATGTAAGTCGTCGATCAAGGTGTATACCAAGGTATTTTACATGTGTATGATGAGGAAAAACTTGATTGTTGATTCGAATTGGGGAACAAGTATCTCTTCGCAGGGTAAATGTTACCTGAACACACTTTTGCTCGTTTACCTTAATTCTCCATTGTGTAATATGTTCTTGTAGATATCGGGAAGCCTCGTGAGGGTTTTCGTGCATACTTAGGCAGGCTGTATCATCGGCAAAAAGTAGATGTATGGATATTACTGCTCAAAGGCAAATCACAAGTATAAATCAAATACAAAACTGGCCCCAGCATGCTCCCCTGTGGCACACCGGATGATACAGATTCGGGAACACTCATGAATTCTCCTTCCACAACCGTGAACTTCCCGGTAGTAATGTAACTTTCTAATAAATTCAGAAAATTCATTATTAGATATGATTTTAATTTTAAAATTAGGCCTTCATGCCACACTTTATCAAATGCCTGCGAAACGTCAATAAACAGTGTAGAACAGTACTTATTTTCTTCAAATGTTCTTCTTATACATTGAACCAATCTATGCGTTTGTTCAATGGTGCAATGCTGACTTCTAAAACCAAACTGATGGTCTGGGATGCACCCACTACCAATTAGAATTGAATATAGAATTTTGATATGAACAGTTTTTTGAAAAGTTTTGACATTGTTGATAGAAGACTTACTGGCCTGTATGATTCTTTTTTTTTTTAATACATATATTTATTTATTGTATCTTCAAATATGAACTAACAATAAGTGATCAAATCTTAAAGCTAAAATATAATTATTTAGCCTGACCAGTGTCGGACATAAACTTGTTAATAGTTATAAATAATACATAAGTAGTGATACTCAAAAAAGAAAAAAAATTTATAAAAAAGTATAAAAAAAAAGTATTTTCAAGAAATCCCATCTGGCGTGTTGAGTAATAGAGCCCTTGTGTCCCTCTTTTTTAAGCGGATGTGTCCAGTAAAGTTCAAAATATTACGAGCAAGCGGATTAGGATGTGACTCGAGTTTTGTTAAGTATTTGCCTGCGTATCTTGCAATTTCTTCAGTCACTAGTGGCATTTTTAAATCACGATGCAAATTTCAATTCTTAATGTACCATGGAGCAGATGTTATTAACCTTAAAATTTTGTTTTGTCTTCGTTGAATTCTCTCTACATTGCAAGCTGAAGCAGTGCCCCATAACTGGATACCGTAACACCATATTGGCTTCAAAAGCGACTTGTATATTAAAAGTTTGCAGTCCAGACTAAGTGTTGAATTTCTGCCAATCAACCAATGAATTTGAGATAACTTAAGTTTCATCTGAGTTAGCTTAAAGTCAATATGATGTTTCCATGTAAGCCTTCGATCAAGGTGTATACCAAGGTATTTCACTTGGGAATGTTGAGGAATATTTTGATTGTTGATTCGAATGGGGGAACAAGTATCTCTTCTTAGGGTAAACGTTGTATGGACACACTTTTGTTCATTGACTTTAATTCTCCATAAGTTCAACCAGATTTCCAACTGTGTAATATGTTCTTGAAGATATCGGGAAGCCTCGTGCGGGTTTTTGTGCATACTAAGGCAGGCTGTATCATCGGCAAACGTAGATGTATGGATATTGCTGCTCACAGGCATATCACAAGTATAAATCAAATACAAAACTGGCCCCAGTATGCTCCCCTGTGGCACACCGGATGATATAGATTGGGGCAGACTCATGAATTTTCCTTCCACAATCGTAAACTTTCGGGTAGTTATGTAGCTTTCTAATAGATTCAGAAAATTTATTGGTAAATATGATTTTAATTTTAAAATAAGGCCTTCATGCCACACTTTATCAAAGGCCTGAGAAACGTCAATAAACAGGGCAGAACAATACATTTTTTCTTCGAAAGTTCTTCTTATAAATTGCACCAATCTATGAGTTTGTTCAATGGTGCTATGCTTCTAAAACCAAATTGATGGTCTGGGATGCACCCACTATCAGTTAAAATTGGGGACAATTTTGTCATGAGCAGCTTTTCGAAGAGTTTTGACATTGTTGATAGCAGACTTATTGGCCTGTATGACTCAGCCTTGGTAAGGTCTTTGCCCGGCTTTGGAATCATTTTGACCTTCGCAAGCTTCCAGCTTTGTGGATAATACTCCAGTCGTAAAATGGCGTTAAAAATAAATAACAGGATTCTAATTGCAATATGGGGCAAGTTTATCAGCATATTGTTACTTATTCCATCAATACCTGGAGCTTT
Organism: Tachina fera; assembly: GCA_905220375.1. NCBI lineage: Eukaryota > Metazoa > Arthropoda > Insecta > Diptera > Tachinidae > Tachina > Tachina fera. The sequence goes on along the minus strand of LR999968.1, from coordinate 3,065,100 downwards.
CTTCGGGTTGAGTTCAGCAATTAGTTTCTGAACATCACGCGTCTTAAATTTTATGGGTCGAGGGGGTAGCGCAACTACACTTGGTAAATCAACAACACCAGTACATGTGTTTGGGGTAAATACGGATTTTAAATGCTCAACAAATATGTTACCTTTTTCAGTATCGCTTCTGGCCCAACCTCCGGTAGAAGTGCGCAGAGGTGGTCTATATTCAACGGGTGTTTTAAGCTTTCTAGCAGCTCGCCACAAGAAGTAATTAGATGCAGGTGTGGCATCAAGATTTTCCAGATAATTTTTAAGACATACAGTTTTTTCATATGCCAGCAGCTCTTGGAGTCGTCTAGTGCACTCTTTAAATCCAATTTTATTTTGGGGTGATCTCTGCTGTTGCCATTCCCTTCTAGCTGTCCTTTTTTCACGTACAAGACGTTCAATGTCTATAGAATAAATTCTATTAAATCCAGTCTGCGGATGGGAAGTAGTGGCATGTTCAGCAGCCTGTTTAATATTTTCGTTAAGATTTTCAATGTTAGATTCAATATCACCTGGTGTTCCTAGGTTAATATTTTCCGTACAATGGCTACTGAGGTATTTTTTGAACCCCAGCCAATTAACACGGTTGATCATCTTTACATATGGGACAGGGAAGTCACTTCTTAGTGGGCTACAAATTGTAACAATCGTGGGAGAGTGATCGGAGGAGAGATCTACAGAAGCTTCAACATGAATTAATTCCCTACCGATATTTTTCATGACTCCAAAATCTATAACATCCGGAATTTTTTGTATGTCCGTAGGCCAGTAAGTGGGCTCCCCACTTGAAATGATGTCCAAGCCCATTTTTGAAATTGTGTTGACCAATGCCCGACCTCTAGGTGTAATAAGACGTGAACCCCAGAACGTATGTTTTGCATTGTAGTCCCCAGCTGCTACAAAACAAGGGCCAAGAGATTTGTAGAATTCCTCGAATTGATCCTCAGTAATTGCGAATCTGGGAGGGGAGTAAATTGATGATATCACGAAATTTGTAAAAAAAATTTCGACAAAAATATTTGTTGCTTGTAGCTGTTCTTCACAAATGTTATCAAGGACATAGTGTTTGAGTCTTGACTTAATTAGAATTGCTGACCCACCGCATGCTCTCCCCCTCGGGTCCTTTGAATCATATAGAGTGTAACCATTTATTTTAAATAAGCTCCTTGAAGTCAAATGAGTCTCAGAGACCAACATTATATCAATATTTTTTTCCATGAGGAAGTGCTCAAGTTCAATTTTATGCTGGCGAATGCCGTTTGCGTTCCAGAAACATATTTTTAACATGTTCATGGTTTGTTAACTAATGCTTGAAGCAGTGTATTCTGCATTCGCAGAATTTCTTGCATCATGCTAGTCATATTTGTTGTAAAGTTGTTTATAGTTAGCACCAGATTCTCAATAGTAGCTTCAAGGCGACTAAAGTTAAAGCCTGAGCTTGCATTCGCTGAATTATTTTGCGGTGAAACATTTTGTGAGGGACTAGAACTAGCCTTAGCAGCATCGGCATACGATACACGTGAAGTAACTGGTTGGCTTACTTGAGCAAAAGAGGCGGAGTACGCGTTTAATGGTTGGGCTGGAGCTAACTTAGGTTTTTGACTCATAGTCTGTTTAACAAAAGAATACACAGGGCATCCTCTATAGTTAGCGGTGTGATTACCTCCACAATTACTACATTTTTTCTGCTTGTTCTTTTGGCTTAGTGCAGCTAGCAGTACTATGCAATTCACCGCAGATAACACAAACTGTAGGTAAATTGCAGTAAGTTTTTGTATGGCCATATTCTTGGCAATTATGGCACTGTACAGGACCTGAACGCTTACGTGGCTCTTCAACTGTGATTTTTCGGTGTAACAGAAACTTTACGCTATAAATTGGATGGGTTTCATTTTTTTCAATTGTATGTCATTCGGCTCCAGTTCAATGCGAAATAGGGGTTGGGCGACCTTTTCTCTGTTAATTATATTAGTAACGTTTTTTACCTTAAATCCTTGGTCTAGAAGTGCACATTTTACTTCTTCGGGCTCAACATATGAATCTATGCCCTTTAGTACTATCTGTAGGCCTTTAGCACTCTTAAGTTGGTATGTGTAAAAGTTTGTTTTATTTTTTTCAAAATCATTTACAATTTTTCGAAAATTGTTTTCATCGTATATTTGGATTTTAGTTTCATCAATATTACCTCTTTTAATTGGAATTACGTGAAAAGTATTTTCACCAATGGTCGACAGTAGTTTTTTAGAAGCGCGTTAGAATTTTTTTCCCTCACATATATTGGTGGTGGCTTAAAAGACTTCTGAGATGATGAAGCGGTCTTGTCGTTATCGTCTTGCAATAATGAAAAACGATTTTGGCGATTCATGGATGATGCGCTGTTATCCCTAGACATCTTTGGAACAGATGAAATTTTAGAAGAATTCGGGCTTCGCCCACGCTTTACCACGGTTATATATCTGTCCATTCCGACTTGTACCTTTGGTTTTGAGCTACTGTTATATGTAGTGATAACTTGGTTAGGTGATGAACAGCCCGAAGCGAATGATTTCAATGGCTTAACTGACGAAGTACTAGGCAACTGTAATGTTAAAGAATCACTAGTAGGCATTGGACAAAGCGAAGTTGATCGCTGTCGAAAAAGTGGATTTGTTGTTAGAAAAAGTGTATTATCAGATCTTTTATTTTTATTAAGAGATTCCGAACTCACAGTAAGTCTGTCATCAGGTTTTTTATTTTTATTGTTATCATTATGAGCATCAGAACTCACAGTAAAATAGGCATTTCTGCCGTTATAACTCACTTCACATTTATTTGTTTTTGAGGTACTCATATAGAGTATTCCTCAAGGGCACTTTTGTTTGTTTGTTTGTTTTTTTATTGATTACGGTTTTTTTTGTTTTTGTTATTTATGACTATGCAAAAAAATATTAACAAAGCAATTAAAGCTTATTTATCAAAGTTAATAATATGTATTACGAATATTTTCTTTTATATGATTTTTTTTTGTTACGTATGTATGTAAAAAAAACTCCGCTATGACGTTAGCTCACTATGAAGGTACAACGAGAACTGTATGATTCTGCCTTGATAAGATCTTTGCCCGGCTTTGGAATCATTTTAACTTAACTTAACGCAAGCTTCCAGCTGTGAGGATAATACTCTAGTCGTAAAATGGCATTAAACATGATCCTAAATGCAATACGAGGCAATTTTATTAGCATTTGGTTACTAATTCCATCAATACCCGGTGCTTTCTTCGGGTTGAGTTCAGCAATTAGATTTTGTACATCACACATTTTAAATTTTATGGGTCGAGGGGGTAGCGCAACTACACTCGGGAAATCAACAACACCAGTACATGTGTTTGGGGTAAATACAGATTTTAAATGCTTTGCAAACAAGTTACATTTTTCAATATCACTCCTGGCCCAAACTCCGGTAGAAGTGCACAGAGGTGGTTTAAACTCAACGGGTGTTTTAATTCTTTTCGCAGCGCACCTCAAAGAATAATTAGATGCTGGTGTGACATCGAGATTTTCCAGATAGTTTTTAAGAGATGCAGTTTTTTCATATGCAAGCAGTTCTTGGAGTCGTTTAGTGCACTCTTTTAATCTAATTTTATTTTGGGGTGATCTGTGCTGTTGCCATTCTCTTCTCGCTCTTCTTTTTGCACATACGAGATGTTCAATATCTGTAGAATATATTCTGTTAAACCCAGTCTGCGGATGGGAGGAGGTGGCATGTTCAGCTGCCTGCTTAATATTTTCGTTCAGATTAGCAATATTAGATAGCGGTGTGATTACCTCCACAATTACTAGTTTTTTTTCTGCTAGATCTTTAGGTTTAGTACAACCAGCAGTACCGTGCAATTCACCGCAGATAACATAAACTGAAGGTAACTTGCAGTAAGATTTTGTGTGACCATATTATTGACAATTATGGCACTGTACGAGTCCAGAACGCTTGTGTGGTTCTTCAACTGTTATTTTTCGGTATAAAAGATATTTCAAGTTATAAATTGGATGAGTCTCGTTTTTTTTCAATTTTATATCGTTTGGCTCAAGTTCGACACGAAATAGCGGTCTCCCTATTTATTATGTTAGATAAATTTTTTACCTTAAATCCCTGGAGGACGAGTGCATCTTTTATTTCTTCGGGAGCAACATAGAAATATATGCCCTTCAATACGATTTGCAGGCCTTTAGCACTCTTAAGCTTATATGTGTAGAAACTTTTTTTACTTTTTTCAGATTCAGTAATCATTTTTTTTCTTCATAAATGTGAATTTTGGTTTCATCAATGTTACCACGTTTTATTGGATGTGAAATTTATTCTCACCAATGACTGAAATTAAATTTTTAATAAGAGCGTTTGAATTTTTTGCTCTCAAATGGATTGGTGGCGGCTTGGATGTTTTGTTTGTAGATACATCGGGTTCGTTGTTGTCATCTTGCAATATTTGAAAACGATTTTGAAGGTTAATAGAGGATGCGCTGTTATCCCTAGATATTTTTGGAGCAGATGAATTTTCGAAGACTTTGGGCTTCGCCCGCGCTTTACCACTGTTATATATCTGTCCATTCCCAGTTGGACCTTGGGTTTTGGGCTAATCTTAATTTCAGTAAAAACTTGGTTAAGTGATGACCACAAGCACGAAGCGGATAATATCGCTGAGTTAAATGTAGAAGTACTAGGCAACGGTAATGTTAACGAATCACTAGTTGGCATTGGACAGCGAAGTTGATCGCTGACGAAAAATTGGCCTCGCCGTTAAAAAAGTCTGTTATCAGATTTCTTATTTATTTTGTTATCAGTAAGAGCTTCAGAGCTCTCAGTAAGTCTATCATCAGATTTTTTATTTTTATTATTTTCATTAAGAGCTTCAGAACTCACAGTAAAATAGGAATTTCTGCCATTAGAACTCACTTTACAGTTAATTGTTTTTGAGGTACTCATATAGAGTATTCCTCAAGGGCACTTTGTTTGTTTGTTGTTGTTTTTGTTTGCGTTTTTTTTTGTTTTTGTTATTTATGACTATGAAAAAAATATTAGCAACGCAAATGAAGCTTATTTATCAAAAACAATATGTATTCCGAATATTTTTTCGTTTGATTTTTTTTGTTTAGTATGAAATAAGAACTCCGCTAAATCGACTGTTCACTATGAATGTACAACGAGAACCGCAATTAAAGGATAACAAAAATTAAAAAATTTGGCTTTTTTTTATGAATAATCAATGGTATACATATATGCATCTCGTTCCCGCTTTTGGAACTCATCAATAGACTTCAACCCAAAAAATTTTTGAATTTAGCTAAAAAACTTCGTGTGTTTATAATAGGACTCTTAATACTTTATTGAGAGACACAATGTACAAACATAATAAGTTTGAAAGCCGCAAACAAAAATCTTTACAAAATAAGCATCTTTATTCGACTGTGCAACTATTATATTTTCAACTGTGTATATCAAAGTCAAGCAAACATGCATACATCTTTATATTATTTATATATGATTGTATAATATGAGAGAGAGAGAGAATATTTTTCATCAACTACAGCTGACCGGACAGTTTTAACATCTTTAGTTTAACATTAACATATTGCCATATTGAAAACGACATCCATTTTATGCTTTATCGCGACTATAAATCACGACAATGGTGAATATGCAACCATTTACAGGATATGTTATTTTTTTACCATATACTACTCCCTACTTTTGGTAACACTCCCACTTTCTCAACTCATAGGACGAGTTCGTTTGGATCAATTGTCACCGAATTTTCTGCAGGAATATAAATAAAACTCATTGATTTCAATAAATTTGTGTTCTTTTATTATTCAGTTCTCGTAGAACTTTCATAGTGAACAGACGTCTTAGCAGAGATTTTCTTACATACATACATACTAAACAAACAAAAAATTACACAAAAAATATTCGTAGCGCATAATATTCGTAGTACATATTGACTTCGATAAATAAGCTTTATTTGCTTTACTTATATCTTTAACATAGCCAGAAATTACAAAAACAAACAAAAAAGCAAAAAAGTGATATTGAGGAATACTCTATATGCGTACCTCAAAAGTGAAATGACGGCATAAATGCCTATTTTACTGTGAATCTGAATCTGAATCTCTTAATGCAAACTTTAAAGATAAAAGATCTGCTTAAAGTCTTTTTCTATCTACAAGGCCACTTTTTTGTCGGCGATCAACTTCGATTTTTCCAATGCCAACTAGTGATTCGTTACCATTACTAATGCCTAGTACTTCTTCATTTAAGTCAGCGACATCATCCGCTTCAGGCTTCATCGCTTAACCAATTTACCACTATAGATAACAGTAACCAGAAACCTAAGATGCAAGTCGGGATGGACATATACTGTGAGTCAAAAGAAACTGTACACCTGGTTATTTTATATAAAAGTTTTACTTCACACACTAAAATAAATGGTATATCATCCACAATTGCCGGACCTCAACATAATTGAAAATTTGTGAAAGAATTTCGGCAGACACTCCAGAAAAAGAAACATAACCATCTAAAACATTAATGAGGGCTATTTTGCGGGGAGAGTGGCCAAAAATGTCAATGGAAGTAATAAATAAATTTATGGAATTGATGCCTAGAAGGCTACACGCAATTCTAAAATCAGATGGAACTCAAATGGAGATGAAAGTAGTAGCCATTATTTGTTTTTGCATATTGTAAGACCGTATACATATATCTGCGGTGACCAGGGCTGCCAGATAAAATTATCCAAAAATCGTTGAAATCCCGACAAAACATAAAATAATCGTAATTTTTTACTTGAAAAATCGTCAGAAAATCAGATAAATCAAAATGTACTTTTTTTTTAATGTTTTATTTTATAAATGTATTAATGGGTAAACAAGAACAGAAAAATTCATGTTCTTACATCCTCCCTCATAACTTTGTTCGCCTCAGTGGTAAAATTATGAAAAATATTCCCAAATTAGCAGGTCCAAGTTTTCGTCTCACTGCTTTTGATGGCCAAAATTTTGCTGGGAGCTTGGCCACTCTCACATTTATGTTTTTTGAGGATATTAATTTCACAGAGGTCAAATATATCGTTGGTCTCAAGTAGAAAGGCCATAACTCAAATAAATGTAACTTTACAGGAGAATGTAAAACATAATTGAAAGTGTAATATTCAAAATGTAAGTTTTTGCACAAATGCTTGTAAAAGATTTATTTTTTAAATATTGGAATCAGTGAAAAACTCAGTTTCGTAAAAAATACGAGTTGGTGCCATTCTACTTGAGACCATAGATATGAATTCATGTACATGTACACAAAATTTCTTTTAATTGAACTCGTATTCATACTTGCATATATATGTGCGTGTGTAATTTTTATTTAACGCTAAGCCATCAACAAATAAATTTTGTTAAAATAAACAATAAATTATTAAGAAAGAGTCTGCAAAACTACACCAAAATCTTTTATTGGGCATGTAAGTTGAGGCGACAGCATTATTTAAGTTTTTGTATTTTCACACGTTCATTGAACCTCCTCAAATATCAACGAAAAATAAACTGTTTTGCTGACATAGTCTGTCTGCAAGATTGTTGCAAAAAATTGTTTTTATTATAAATTTAAAATATCAAGTTACTTTGCACGCGCAAAGTAAAACTGTTGAATCGCATTTAAATAACTTTTGTTTTATTTTTTCTAATTACTGCTGAGTAACAAAAAATCATGTTTGCTGCTAGTAGAAATAAATAAGAATACTTTTAAGACAGGTTAGACTTAAGTCACAGGTGGTGGAATAAAGAAGTTATTATGTGCTAAGCTATTATTTAATTAAATGAATAAAAAGACAAATTTTTAATCATAAAAAATAACTTATTTTATTAAATGAATAAAAAGACAAATTCTTAATAATAAAAATATAACTGGGGGCTCAACCGGGATCGTCCACCGTATAATATCCTGAAAAAGACAAGTAAGGATTCGGTGCGAGCGATCAAAAATAATATAATAAAAATAAGTATCCTTAAGAAAGGAGAAAAAATAAAACATTAAAAGTATCCTTAAAAAAGGAGAAAAAAAATAAAAAGTATCCTTCAATGAAAGGAGAAAAATTTTTAAGTGAAAGTGAAAAATAAATAACTGTATGTATGTATGTGAAAGTGCCAAACTGCCAAAATAAAATCATCTAGTTGATTTGCAAAAAACTAGCAAAAATTTTTTTTAAACGTTTGTAGAAAATAAAGGCAAAGTGAACAAAAAATTAACATTTGTAATTATTGAAAGGAAAATTGCCCATTCCGAGGCAACAACACCTCAGAACGATTGTGAATCTGGGTCAGCTTTAAAAGACAACAAGTGTCAGCTTCACAGGACAACAGAAATAAGCTTTACAAAACAACAAAAATCTGCATCAGCTTTAAAAACAACAAGGATTTCGCATCAGCTTTAAAAGACAACAATAATCTACATCAAGTTTACAACTGAAGAAGACAACAAGGTTTCTACCAATAAAAAACAACAAGGATTTCGAATCAGCTTTAAAAGACAACAATAATCTACATCAAGTTTACAACTGAAGAAGACAACAAGGTTTCTACCAATAATTTATTTTTATGTAAGTTATTTTAAATTTTTCATGTGAATTAATATAAGAAAAATATCTGCTCCTTGTATATGATAGAAATTTAAGTGAAAAGTTTGTTATAGTTTAGTTGCAATCTTAATAAAATTAAAAGAGATATAAAGTTTATAAACGCTGGATCGTATAAAGGAATTGGAAGACGAAATAGGCTATTTGCCAGGAGAAGAGAAGTTCAGTATTTCTTTAGGAGATTTGACAGGTTCTTTTCAGGCTCTTAGTGCTTCAGATTCCACCATGACCACTCCAGCTCAAATTTCGGAATTAATTCGTTTACAGACCGCTCCATTACAGGAGACTATAGATAGATTAAGCCAGCAATTATCACAGTTAGTTAGCGTAAATACGATAGTAGAGTATCGAACACAGACCATAGATGAAAATATTCATTGCGATGAAGCCCTAGATGTCATAAAATCTTTACCCAATTTTGATGGCAAAAACTCCTATGTAAGTTGGCGGGAAGCCGCAAATAATTCTATGCAATTATATAAGAAAGGTAGTAGAAAATATTTCGCAGCACTAACTATTTTAAGAAATAAAATAGTCGAAGATGCAAACGATATTCTTACTACTCACGGAACAGTCCTGAACTTCGATGCAAGTAGATTAGATTTCGCTTATGCCGATAAACGGCCACTACATATAGTTGAACAGGAAATGAGTATTATGAGACAGGGTTCTCTGTCCATTATCGAGTATTATAACGAGGTAAATAAGAAACTTACTTCTCTCATTAACAAGACCATAATGACTCATGGTTCAGAATCGGACTTAACTAGGGAACTTAATATAAGAAATAGGCAATATGCCTTGAGAGTGTTTATCACTGGACTAAATGCTCCGTTAGCTAACATATTGTTCTCATTATCACCGAACGACTTACCAAATGCATTAGCAAAAGCCCAAGAGCTTGAATAAAATAATATTCGTGCAAATTTCGCTTCTCAGTTCATTAGGGCAACACATCAGAATAATAGTCACCAAAAGCCCACAAATTCCTTACGTTTTCCACGACGAAATCAAATTAACCCTCAAGTTAACTATCGCGAGATACGGCAACCAGAACCTAAACCCGAACCAATGGAGTTAGGAACTTCGGCTAGTGTTAAACCTGCACAAAATGGATATAACAATCACAGGCCAAATTATTTTTATAACCATTTTGGATCACAAAATCGAGCTAACAATTTTCAACAGGGTAACAAACGTCCACATTCTCAAACGATGTATCAGCCCAATCAAAAGGCTCAAAGAATAAATAATCTCAATGAAGACGCTTTTTTAGACATAGATTCGACCTTCCCTGCATTATCAGGACAGCAAAGGACGGAAGAAAACTCACAATTTTGATTGACAGTGGCGCAACGAGCAGCTACTGCAAACCTGGAGTTCTTGCGAACAGAAGGGATTTAGTTGTTAAGAAGAGAGTAAAAACTATTAACGGCTATACTCTCATTACACATTATTATGAAGCAAGCATGTTTGGAATAAAACAAATGTTTTACGAAATCCAAGGACTTGATACAGATGTGCTTATAGGTTATAATTTTTTAAGGAAAACAAATGCAATATTAGACTTTAACAAGGGACAATAACTTGTGGAAGATATTGCGAAAAATTTTTGAATTTTAGAAAAGAAACATTTAATGCTGGTAAAAATACTCCAGATAAAAAAGCTAATGAAAATAATCTGAAAGACATTGGAGAAAATGTCTTGAATAAAATTGTTAATGAAGAATATCCGGAAGGTACTAATAAAAGTGTTTCAACTAAAAATGTTGATCATAAATCGGAAACCTTGGAAAGACTTCGCAAAAATATACGAGAAGAAATTACTAGATTACACTCTAATATTAATTTAAATCTGCCTTTTAGAACAGATATTAGGGCGGAAATTAAAACCATAGATAATGATGCGGTATGGAGTAAACAATATCCATATCCGCTATCCGCAAACTCATTTGTTAACAGTGAAATAGAAAAATTATTAAAAGCGGGTATCATTCGCGAGAGCAGGGGCCCTTATAATTTACCAGTATGGGTAGTCCCAAAGAAAGGATTGAATGACGACGGGACACAAAAACTCCGTTTGGTCACTGATTACAAAAAATTAAATGAGAAAACAATAGCATATAAATACCCTATACCAGATTGTAATGTTATATTGTCCAACTTGGCAAAGCAAAAATTTTTTCGACCATTGATCTTGAATCTGGTTTTCATCAAATTCTGATGAAAGAGGACGGTGTGGGAAAAACCGCGTTTTCCGTCAATAACGGAAAATATGAGTTTATTCGAATGCCATTCGGTTTGAGGAATGCACCAAGCATTTTTCAAAACGCAATGGACGATATTTTGAGAAAATACATTGGTAGGTTCTGCCATGTTTATATAGATGACATTATAGTATACTCATGACATTATAGTATACTTACAAGAGCATATAAAACATTTGGATATAGTAATCAATACGCTAAGAGAAGCAAATATAAAAATATCCTTGGAAAAGTCAAAATTTTTTGAGGAAGAAGTGGAATTCCTGGGGTATGTAATAGCACATGGAGTAATAAAAACAGATCCAAATAAGATCGAAACAATCAAAAATTACCCACAACCAAAAACTCTAAGGCAGCTTAGAAGTTTCCTTGGTCTTACGGGTTATTACCGTAAATTTATTTGTAATTATGCCAATGTGGCAAAACCTTTGACTAGATTTCTTGCCGGAGAAAACGGTACAGTGTCTACTAACGCTTCAAAAAAAGTTAAAATTGAACTCGATACTGAGGGTGTCTCAGCATTTATTAAATTAAAGGATCTTTTGGCTGGTCAAGTCGAACTAACCCAACCAGATTACCAGAAAAAATTTATTCTAACGACCGATGCGTCAAATGCAGCTATTGGTGCTGTACTGACACAAGAGAAAAAACCAATTATATTCATATCAAAAACTCTCAATTCAACTGAACGTAACTACGCCACGAACGAAAAGGAGTTATATGCCATAGTTTGGGCAATAAAAAGCCTGGTGCTACCAACGTCGTAGCTGACGCACTTTCTAGACAGGTCTTGAATAATATTCCCGATGATGAGTCACTACAAAGTACCCAACATTCTATTGAAAGCAGCGACAGTTTTAGTATCCCTGAAATCAATAAACCCCTTAACGAGTTTAAACAACAAATTTTGCTTTATAAAACTAATTTCACAAAACATGAATCCCTGACAACCTTCGGTAGAATTCGCCACATAATAGAGTTCGATACGAGGGAAAATTTTAAAAACATATTATTGAAACTCCTTAAGCCTAACCTTGTTACAGCAATTCATTGCACCGCAGAAGACCTCTACGAGTTTAAGGAGACAATAAAAAATGTATTTAAAAACAAATTTGTTCATACTAAGATATTTGCGATTGATATTACTAACCCAGATGATCAAACAGCCATAGTAGAGCAAACTCATGTTCGTGCTCATAGAAACTGTAAAGAAAATCATAAGCAAATATTTCAACAATACTACTGGCCAAAAATGTTAAATAGTATTAAACAATATATCAGACATTGCAATATATTCAACAAAGCCAAATATGATAGGAAACCTGCTAAACTTCCAATTGGAGAGGCTCCAATCCCCAATAATGAGGGGGAGTTCCTTCATATTGATATTTTTTACGCACAAAATCATAAGTTTATAACCTGCGTAGACGCTTATTAAAAATTTTTAGTAATAAAACATATAGAAGATAAATTGAATCTTGGGGAAAAAGTCCAAGAAATTTTACAAAGCTTTCCAAACGCGAAAAAACTTACTCTCGATAATGAACCAGGTTTTACAACTCCACAATTTAAATCATTAATGCAAAGATTACAAGTTGAATTGTATTACTGTGATCCACGCCATAGCTCGACTAATGGTCAAGTGGAAAGGGTACACTCAACTCTGGTTGAAATCGCTCGTTGCATTAAGGAGGAATTCCATATAATTGATATTAAGGAAACATTTTACAGAGCTGCTCAGCAGTATAATTTAACCGTTCATTCAGTAACGAATAAGAAACCATACGATATATTTCACAACAAAATCCAACATGACGATGTACGAGATAAACTTCGTCAAGCACAAATGAAGATGATAAATAGAAATAAACCTACTGAAATAAAAACGTATAAGCCAAATCAAGAGGTTTATGAAAAACTTATTGGTAAAAGAAATAAATTAGATGATAGGTACAAAAAACAAAAAATTAGTGAAGATTTAGGAAATAAAGTAAAAATATTTAGCAGGAATAGGATTATACATAAGGAGAATATAAAATCATGAATATTTCTCTTTTCTGCAGGAAATGTCACTCAAAATTTTATTACTATTCACAATTCTTGATGTCTGCCAATCTGAGGTGCAGATATTGGATTATTCAAATTCCCAACTTGTTCCTATACATTTAGGACAAGCCCGCTTGCAAAATGGAAACTTCAAATTAATACATGTTCTAAATTTGACGCAGTATGAGTCAATAATTCAAGAAATAGAATCGGAAATCCAAAACAAAGTACTTAGAAATAGCACCTTATTGCCATTTTTCCTTCATGATGTCAAGCAAATGAAAGAACACCTCGAAATTATTAGGCCACGGAAAAAACGATCCATAAATTTCCCGGGTACAGCTTGGAAATGGATTGCTGGTACTCCAGATCATGATGACCATCAAATAGTAGTACAGAAGATGGAAGGACTGTTGGAAAATAATGAAAGACAGAGGATAATAAATAGAGAAGTTTTGGAAAGAGTCAATTTGTTAACGAGTTCTACGAACCACATTATTAAGATCATCCAATCCTTAGAAGAAGTTAGAAGAATAAAGGAAGAAACAATAACCAATAAACTAAGGTTGTTGAGAGAAGAGATTGTTAACGTACAGTATGCCTTGCAGTGGTCAAAGGTAGGAGTTATAAATTCTTTTATTTTGTCCGAAAAGGAGATTAGTGAGGTTAAACAGTTTTTAGATCAGGAAAAATTCCCTTATACTGATCTCGAACAAGCGTTAAGTTTTGCAACAGTAAGATTAGCAACAGATTATAGAACTATCATTTACATAATAAATCTTCCTGCAATAGATAGTAAGATTTGTGAAAAAATACTAGTTAAACCAATAAAAAAGGGAAACAGAATTGTAAAAATTAATACCGAAAATATAATAAGATGTAATAAAGAAATTTATGAATTAAGAGAAAGTTGTAAAGAATATAATAAATTATGTATTTGCAGCGAAGAACAATTAATAGATATAACCAAAACAAATTGTATTCCCTCGCTTTTATCAAGTAGGAAGCATGATTGCGTTATTATAAATAATCAGCATATAAATTCGGTACAAGAATTATATCCGGGAACTATTTTGTTAAACCAATTCGAAGGTATTGTCGGAACATCCAATAACGAAACAAATGAATTGCGCGGGACATACTTACTTCAATTCCATAATGACACTATTACAATTGCCAATAGAACATATATTTCAAAAGAGATATCCGAATGGAAACCGCTTCCTGCTTTATTGCAACCAACAAGAAATGGTGAAGGTGTAGAGGAAGTGCTTTCTTTAGAATTAATGAAAGATCTGCACTTAAATAATATTGAGCAGATAGCTTCAATTTCGACCATAGGAAAAGTGATGTTCTCACTTAATTTGGGTCTTATGATTGTATTAACGTTTTTTATATTGGCAATAGCTTACAAACTTCGTACCAAATCCAAAAGTAGTTTGACGGTCACAAATATAATCAAAGAAAGCAAACCGCCGGTAATCAAAAATCCTGAAGAACCGTCTGGCTCTCCTGAACAAAGATGCGAATTTCGCAGTATAAATGATCTTCCTATTAATTTAGTATCGGGACGATCCCACTAACGAAAGGGGGAGTTAAGGCGACAGCATTATTTAAGTTTCTGTATTTTCACACGTTCATTGAACCTCCTCAAATATCAACGAAAAATAAACTGTTTTGCTGACATAGTCTGTCTGCAAGATTGTTGCAAAAAATTGTTTTTATTATAAATTTAAAATATCAAGTTACTTTGCACGCGCAAAGTAAAACTGTTGAATCGCATTTAAATAACTTTTGTTTTATTTTTTCTAATTACTGCTGAGTAACAAAAAATCATGTTTGCTGCTAGTAGAAATAAATAAGAATACTTTTAAGACAGGTTAGACTTAAGTCACAGGTGGTGGAATAAAGAAGTTATTATGTGCTAAGCTATTATTTAATTAAATGAATAAAAAGACAAATTTTTAATCATAAAAAATAACTTATTTTATTAAATGAATAAAAAGACAAATTCTTAATAATAAAAATATAACTTGTACATATATGTGAATTCTAACAGTAGATTTCTTCATGCCCCATTATTGAAAAATCATAAATTTTAATGGAAAAATCGTCAAAATGACGATAAATCGTCACATATGCAGCTGTGCAGGTGACGATTCGTCCTTTTTTAAGAGAACAGTCCTTTTTTAACACGAAAAAAACTGTCATTTTTTAATCAATTGTCAATTATTTGGTTTTGATTACTAACTTTTTTCTTTAAAATCCAAAATTATAAGCTTTATTTTCTCAAAGCCCGAAAATGTCAACATCAATACAATAGAAATTACGAGTATAATCATCCAAATTACATGGCAACACTGTAAAAATGACGCAAGTATGTAACATAAAAACAGGTATAAAGGTAATGTATATTGTTTGTTCCTAATTTACACTATGCAAGTCTTATTGCTAAGCTGATTAGTTTGTGGAAAAGAGAGACGAGGGGAACAGAACCCTACTAACAAACTAATCAACTTGGCAATAAGACTTGTACAGTGTAAATTAGGACTTAGGAAGATTGTGTTGCAAAAAAAATTTTCCAAGCCAGTGGGAATTCGTTCAGTAAACTGTTTTATGAAAAAACAAAACCATTTTGATAATTTTGAGTTGTAAATGTTTGATTTAGCGTGCGATATGTTCAATGTTTCGAATTTGTGTCAGCTACGTTTATGGGAGAAATATTTGCAAATAAAAATATTTCCAAATAAATTAACTCACTGCATTGTAAATTAATAAAAACTTGGTAGAACTTCTATAGAAAAGTTACTTACTTACTTACTTAACAAAAAGTGTCTTAATCGAGAATAGTTTTCTGAGTTAGTAAGTCGCAATAAAACAATAATATGGCAACAATTAAGTTTTATTTGCAAAAAAAACCCTGCGTATAAAAGTAGTATCAGTGAATCTCATATTTCACACCCAAACATACAATTTCTAAAGCTTTTTCTTTCGTTTCGAATTGCACAGTAGACCCCCTGGTACCCGCAATTATAAAAATAATTATCACATCAGCAAAACCCACTTTAATTTTGTTGGTATAAATTACCATCAGACTTTTTAATGCAGTATAAAATTATCAGAGTGTGTGTATGTTTCTTGCAGGAAATGTCAAAACCCATACAAAACTGAATACAACCCAAATAAAAACATATTTTTAGGATTATGCCTACACAATCCAAATTTGATATTTGGCTTGGCTAACATACATACATCAGTCTCTTGGCTGAAGTAAAGTGAAGTCGCCTTATTAATGTGCATTGATTTGATTTTTTTACATTTCTATATATCCTTAATTTTCATATGGTCACCGTACATATATCACAATTGCAAAGCGTGGGCGAAGCCAAATTCATCAAAAATCTCATCGGTTCCCAAGATATCCAGGGAAAATGATGCCGCATCTTTTAACCGTCAAAATATATTTTTTTTTTATATTTTTTTTTATTTTTTTTATTTTTTTAATTTATTTATTGTATCTTCAAATATGAACTAACAATAAGTGATCAAATCTTAAAGCTAAAATATAATTATTTAGCCCGACCAGTGTCGGCCAAAACTTAGTGATAGTTTAAATAATACAAAGTAGTGAAAATCAAAAAGGAAAATTAAATGTATTTTAAGCATTCCCATCCAGAGTGTTGAGTAAAATAGCCCTTGTGTCCCTCTTTTTTAGGCGGATGTGTCCAGTAAAGTTCAAAATATTACGAGCAAGCGGATTAGGATGTGACTCGAGTTTTTTTTAAGTATTTGCCTGCGTATCTTGCAATTTCTTCAGTCACTAGTGGCATTTTTAAATCCCGATGCAAATTTGAATTCTTAATGTACCATGGAGCAGATGTTATTAACCTTAAAATTTTATTTGTCTTCGTTGAATTCTCTCTACATTGCAAGCTGAAGCAGTGCCCCATAACTGGATACCGTAACACCATATTGGCTTCAAAAGCGACTTGTATATCAAAATATATTTTCAATATTGCAGGCCAATAATGACCAATCCGCTGTACCACCGAACGAGTCATCCAAACCACCACCAATCTATCTGACATTGACATTACAGCTGCTGCGCTCACCTTATAAAGCATTTGCGTAAATTGAGTACGAAAATTCGAACAGAAAATCACTCACCAGTTCGGTGGAAACACATTCAACGGTGTATATTATGCATACCTTTGCCTTTATATCAATCTTAATATGTATACATAAATATAGCACATCAGGTGAAAATTTACTTGCAGTTTCTGCTATTCAAGCAAACCCACATTTTTTATGACCTCTTGAAGCTGTTATTAAATATTTTTTTTAATTACTTTTATTTGGCTCAAACATACTTATAAATTTAACATATACAGACAGTATACATACCCAAAAGGACAAAGGCGCCTTTGCGCACATTCCTATTATGGGTATGTTTTTCCCTAATGTTTGTATCGCTTTTGTATCTGTTGCTTGTAAAATACATAAAGTATGAAAATAAAAAACATGTTGATTATTGAGTTCTTGTTTCAACTTGTTTATTTTTTGAGCTTCTCATCATTTGTTTAAATGAAAGTTTATAACATAATAACTCTAGTTGTTCTAAGAAACTTTAGGTAAAGGTTACCTGATGATCTGCATTAGCAACAATCAAATGCCCATATGATCCAGTTAAACTCCTAAATAATCAGTTTCAATACATTTTTAATAAAAAACATTTCACTAAATAAGTAAAATAATAATTTGACAATATTAGTGCGTTAATAAATGTTAAATTTAAATTGTAACAATTCCCAAGAGAAATACTAATTACATACCTATACATTTAATTTGCGATTCGTTCACTATCATACCTATAACAATAAATCGACTTGCAAATTTATGTCTGAAAACTTCACTGATGGGAGTACTTGGTCGGATATGGTTCACCAAATGTTGAATGTTGTGTTTGTGCCAGTCGGGACATAATATAAAAAAATAGAATTTTGTTTTTTTTAAGTCAAACGTGTATGAACGTTACGCTGTGTATAAGAGCATAGCAACGTATAAAAACCATAGATTCCGGGAATAAAAACAACAAAAGCAGAATTAAACAAACCAACACACTCAAACAGTAATAAGCAAAAAAAAATAAATAAAAAGAAACACAAGAGAGTGAGGACAAATATTTGAATTTAGAAAAAGAGAATACATACATATAGTTGTATATAAGTGTTATAGAAAAATAAGACATCGCGTACTGAAAGCGAAGCAAAGACGATTGGAAAACACTGGTAAGAAAATGTTAGTAAAAGTCTCAGAATTAAGAGTGGAACAATTGAAATTGTTGTTGCGCGAACATAATCTATCAACAACGGGTAATAAAAGTAAGTTAATTTTACGCCTTATTGAAAAAATTGGACTTGACGAAATTGAAATGGAACTCCCGAACCAAATGTGCAAACTCAAATAAATGAATTAAGAGACATGATGAAGCAGTTAATGCCAACGGTAATGCAAAGTGCAGCTAGGCAAAGCGGTCCACCGAATGTGGAAACAGCTCAAATACCTGATAGTGAGAGTGTTGGCGGTAATGTAAAACACTATTCCGTTAAAGAAATATCCGAAACGATACTTGAATTCGATCCTACAGATGAGGCGTCATTGAGTGCTGAACAATTCGTGAATAGAGTAAACGCAGCAATGTCAGCGTATCGTTTTGATGAAAAAGCTTTGATATTGGCAGTGTACAGTTAGGTGAAAGGGTCGGCGAAACTTTGGTTGAACGCGTCCGAGGAAGTGCACTCTAATTGGAGACAGTTAGCAGTAAAATTAGTGGAAGAGTTTGGTGTAAGATTAGATTAAGCAGAAGTTCATAAGAAATTGGCAAATACGCAAAGAGAATCTAACGAAAGCGTAATCGACTACTGTTTTAGAATTTCTTCTCTCGGGAGAAAATATAATTTAAGTGATCAAGCTATAATTAAATATACCCGTGATAGTTTAAAAAATCGTGAACTCCAATCCGCCACTGCCGCAATGCGTTTTTCGTCGTTACGTGAAATGCGCGAGACATTCTCCGAGTTTCTACGCAATACGCCATCTGAAAAAAATGGAAATTACGCGTGCGTTTCAAAAGGCGAGACAGGTACAGTGAAAGTCAAAATTGAGAAGTACGATACTACTGAGAAGAGAGACATTAAGTGTTACAATTGCTCAGAAATTGGTCATTATTCGCATAATTGCCCGCAACCGCAACGTCGACCGCGCTGTATTAATTGCCAGAAAGTGCACCGTCAAGGAGAACCGCAAAACTGCGGAAAGTTTATTCCATCTGTTCGCAGTGCTGAAATGTGTGATAATTTATTTACGCGCAAAATATATGTGAACGGTGTGCAGTTATCTGCATTTAAAGATACGGGGAGCCATTGCAATATGGTCCGTAAATCTGTCGTGAAAAATCTACCTTGTGACTTAGAACCGTGCTCAATGATGATAAAAGGAATCTGTGGTGGTGTCCGAAACTAAAATCTTGCCTTAAAGCGGAAGTTGAAGTTGATAATATAAAGCTGTGTACAGATTTCTATGTAACTGATGACGATTTGTTAGAAGAAGATGTGTTAATGGGGCAAAACATTTTTGCGAACAAAAAGGTGACAGGTTTGGTGATAAATGGTCAATTTAAATTAAAAAAAAATGCACTACAGAATGATGATCAAGGCGAAATTGTTTTGCAGTGTGGGGATGTGACCGGACCAACGAAGGCTGTTCTTTTCACATTGGTAAGTGACTACCAAGATATTTTTGCTCGATATTTAAGTCAAATTGGTAAGACAAACTTAGTCGAACTAAAAATTTAACTCGATACTGAAAAACCAATCGCGCAAGCACCTTATCGCATACCCGAACCGAAGAAAGGCACTGTTAACGAAATGGTACGGGAACTACTGCAGAATGGTATAATAGATCCATCAGAGTCGGAATACGCGAGTCCTATTATTTTAGTTAAAAAGATAAATGGTCATGAAAGGTTTTGCGTAGATTATAGAAGGCTTAATAGCCACATGAAGAAACAAATCTATCCGATGCCAAACATCGAAGAGACGTTACAAGAGGCGACTCAGTACAAATTATTTTCTTCTGGAGCCTCGTAGCCAAAAATATACTGCTTTCGTTACTACAGAGGGGATATTCGAGTTTAAAAGAATGCCTTTTGGCCTCAAAAATGCCCCAATAGCTTTTCAGCGTTTAATGGCAAAACTTAAAGACAGAACTCAACCGGGTGACATGATTCACTACATGGGCGACATTCTTATTGGAGCGAGAAACGAGTTCGAAATGGTGGAGAAGCTGAACAGTATTTTCGATATTCTTCGAGACTTCAACTTGATGTTGAACCGTACAAAGTGCATTTTCTTTCAGCGCACGATATCGTTTTTAGGTCACCAGTTGAGTGAAGACGGAATTCGACCAGGCAAAGCAAAAACTGATGCGATCTTAAATTTTAATCGCCCAGAAAATATAATGGAAGTACGTCGATTTCTTGGGTTAAGCGGGTACTTCAGAAAGTTCATACCCGCATATGCAGTCATCTCTGAACCACTTCGCCGGTTACTACAAAAAAATGAAGTTTTTCGGTAGGGCGAAATGCAACAGAAAGCGTTTGAAAGGCTGAAAGACGCGTTGGTCTCGGAACCAGTATTAGCGGCGTATGATGTTGAATCTCAACATCAACTACACACGGACGCTAGTTCTATTGGATTAGCAGCAGTTCTGATGCAGAATGTTAGTGGAATGTGGAAGCCGATAGCGTTTTATAGTCGCTCGACAAGCTCAACTGAGAAACATATGCACAGTTACGAACTGGAGACATTAGCCGTTGCTCAAGGTTTGGAGAGGTTCAGATATTATGTATACGGAAAGCCATTGAAGGTGGTTACCGATTGTGTTGCAGTTAAAACGGCTATGAGCAAAAAAGAGCTGATTCCACGAATAGCGCGATGGTGGTTGCGCATTCAGGATTTTGACATTGACATCGAACATCGTTCGGAACAACAAATGGCACATGTGGATGCACTGAGCCGAATGCCTAATGAAGAACCCAGTTTAATGGAACCAGCTACATTGCGAATCGACAAAGCGGATATTGACATGTCTGACTGGCTGTTTAGTATGCAGCTGCAAGATAAACAACTTCAGGATTTGGTGAAAAGGGTACGTGATAAGGAGAAGGAAGTTCAAAAATGTTTCGTGTTAGATCGTGGTCGTTTGTACAAGATATGCGATGAGAAGAAACTGTGGGTGGTCCCAAAGTCACTGGATCGAACAATTGAGAAAATATTGCAATTAATGTGGTTTCCACGCATGAGAAATTTTGTAAAATCATGTACAGTGTGCATTTAACAAGCAGCAGGGAGGAGCTAAAGAGGGTCAATATCATTTCAGCGTCGAGCCAATACCGTTTAAAACATTACATCTTGACCATTTGGGACCTTTTACTAAATCAAGTAAGCGAAATGAACACGTTTTGATAATAGTAGATTCGTTCACAAAGTATACTATTATAAGAGCAGTACCGTGCACCGCAACTAAATATGTATTACAAGTGCTAGATGAGGTAATTGGATTTTTTGGCACACCGGAACGAATCATAACAGACCGCGGGAGAGCCTTTACCTCCAAGGACTTTCGTAAATTTTGCGACGACCATTCGATAACGCACATTCTCAACGCCGTTCGTACCCCTAGAGCGAATGGTCAAGTCGAACGAATGAACCGTACAATTTTGTCAATGTTGTTGCCGTCTAGAGAGAACGACCGTCAATGGGATGCCAAAATTCGCACTAATCAATGGTCGATTAATTGTTTGAAAAACTCGACAACTGGTTGTTTCCTCATGAACTTCTCTATGGGTTCCAGGCGCGCGACATCGTGGGTAATAAACTGGTATTAATACTGCAAGATGATTCAGATTCAGTGCCGCAGGAAGAGCGACTAGGCAAATTATATGAATTACGCAAATCCGCTAATAAAAACATTGAAATCAGTCGACAAAAAGCCAAGCAGAGATTTGATCAAAACCATTCGAAACCAAGGCAGTATCTAGTAGGAGATTTAGTCCTCGTCGCTAATGAGGCCCCAAGTACTGGTACTTCTAGGAAGTTAGAACCACGTTTTAAAGGTCCATTTTTGATTTCGAAAACTCTTGACAACGACCGGTATCTTATCGAAGACATTCCAGTCTCAAACAGAAAACAACGACACTACTGCTCAGTATATGCTTCTGATGGCCTAAAGCCCTGGTGCTCGCTTCCACCCGACGATGATGATGAATATTCTATGTGTGACAGCGAGGACGCTTAATAGACAGGATGCTCGAGCTATAAGCCTAACTGTAAAGTCTATGCATTCTTTTATATTTATTTAACTTTTGTTCTTTTCATGAATTCTTATTATTTAGCCTCTGTTCATTTTATTTGTATTGGATATAAATCAGTATTATTTCAACCCTTGAAGAATACACATCTCAATAAATATTAAAAGATTTTAAACGTTTTAGTTGATTTATTCTCTCGTGCTTACAAAGGTTTAAAACACGTTTTTTAAGCTAAAATTCTATTATGAATACAATTTTAGCGAATATTGATTAAACAACATATGTATGAAATGCTGTTTAAAATTTTTATGATTACGGCTGTAAGGATTTAAGCCACTCTCCTCCTTATTTTGATAAAACCTGACTTGGAATAATCCTCTTACTTTTCGTAGATGTTAAGGAAATCGAAAGCAATCCATAACACAGAACATTTAGACTGTCCCTGGATTTCTTAAAACATATAAAATCAGCCATTATGCCACTAGAGTTCCGTTTTATATTTTCAAATTCTTAACACTTTTAATTGTTGCGGTTAATTTTGTTAGAACATTTCTTGTATTACTATCGATGGCGGGTCATCATCTGATTCATACTGGCAGAGCTCAGCGACGAACATTCTGCAAAACAGTTCGTTTCTGAATTTCTTAGCTTTCGGTTTTATGCTGTATGTTTTATTGCTAGAAGGGAATATTTCAGAGCGTATGTGGGTACAAAATAATTGAATTCGTCTCTCATTAAATCGGATTCGATTTAATTCGAATTTAATGAAATCGTTGACAAACAGTAGTATTGGCTTTTATTAAACAAAAAGATTTTGAAGTTTTAATTAAGCTAGGAGCATTGAAAATACTTCTTTGTTTGTATGAAAAATTATTTTCAAGCACTCACTGTTGAGAAGAGGAAAATGCTTCGGTAATAGTTTCCACAGGATTTTGAATAACAAAGCACTTGTTTAATATTATTATATCATATTTATAAAAGAAAAATTTAATACTTTTTGTTATGGAAACTACTAAAATTTCAGCTTATTATAATTTCTATAACTGCGAAGAGTTAGAGACTTATCGCCACGCCAGCCAAGGAAGAAAAGAAGCCATGTCCAAAACTGCAAGCTGGGCTGCAGGCTTTTCCAAAATCCCATGTGTTGTCAGTACTTTTGCGCTACGAACTTGCCCATCTTTTGCCAATCTGATTTCTAGAACTTTTGCCCGTACCCAAACATTTCGAAGAAGAGAATTGTCAACAATTATAACAAAGTCCCCCTGACCTATTGCTTTTTGTTTCCCAAACCACTTAGATGGGCATGTCAACGTAGGTAAATATTTCGCTAACCATTTTTTTCCAAAAAATATTTGCATACTGCTGCGATATAAGCCAATTTTGTTTCAAAGCTACACCACTGTCGTTTCATATCGATAATGGTTTCATTCCACTAGAATTACCTAAAAGAAAGTGATTAGGAGTCCCAGCTTCATCAATTTCGTCATCCACAGGAATATAAGCAAGGGGTCTAGAATTTATTATATTCTCAACTTCTAGCATCATGCCTAAAATGCTCATCACTTGGTATTCTCGACGACATTATTTGGTATAAGCCGGACTTTACAGAACGTACCAGTCACTCCCATGCACCACCCATGTCATTCATTGATCATTCATTCATAATTTTTTTTTATTTATTTTTTAATTTTTTATTTTAAACAAACACAACCCGCAAAGCGATTAGCTTGTCTGCAGAAAACACCCAGAGTCTATGGTGGGAATCGAACCCACGACCTCTGGACTGAGAGGTTAGCATCGCTACCACTCAGCCACAGGGGCTAAGTCTGCAAGCAATTCACGAATTTCTCTTTTCCGTTATCGCTAAAAAATTCACGCAGTATACCTCTTCGAGCCATAAAATTCCTAATAGCCAAAATGCACGAGCTTGTTGTTAGTGAGTGTGCACCTCAATATTGAATTGCTCTCACCGTTAAACATGTAAAAAGACAACCGTATCGCTTTTCTTTATGTCGATTAACCGTTACCATTACAGGACCAAAAAAGTCTACGCCTGTGTAATTGAATGGGGCTTGGTACGTAGCAAGACGTGCTCGAGGCAGTTTTGCCATTTGAGGTACATGCGGGATGCCCTTTTTTACCTTACACCATTGGCACTTTCGTATAACCGATTTGAATATAGCGCGAAGTTTTGAAATTGAATATTTTTAACGTAATTTATTAATAACGGTTTCGTGATTGATGTGGTAGTATTTATTATGATACTGAAGTATAATTAAGAGTGTTGTATAACTTGACTTAGGCAATATGATGGGACGGAAGACATAAGCCGTTGTCCGAAGCATTTTATTCCATTTGGAAAACCGCTTTTCGTTAATTATACTTTCTTTGACCATTATTCCAAATGACTCATGCACCATCTCTTCACCCGTAGTTTCAAAGCATTTATATTCTTGCTCAAGTTCTCGTGGTACCTTCATAGTGAACAGTCGATTAGCGGAATTTTTTCTTACATACCAAACAAACAAAAAATTATACAAAAAAATTATCGTAGTACATATTATTCGTAATAGGTGCATACTGACTTTAATAAATAAGCTTTATTGCTTTGATAAAATTTTTTTATAGTGGAAATAACAAATACAAAAAAACGCAAACAAAAAAATATAAACAGTGACATTGAGGAATACTCTATACGAGTACCTCAAAAACAGACAAACAATCATAAATTACAAAAACAAAAAAACCGTAAGCAAAAAAACACAAAAAGTGCCCTTAAGGAATACTCTATATGAGTGCCTCAAATACAAAAAATTATGAAGTGAGTTCTAACGGCAGAAATGCCTATTTTACTGTGAGTTCTGAAGCTCTTAATGAAAAAAATAAAAATAATAAATGGCAAAGCCAATTTTTCGTCAGCGATCAACTTCGCTTTGTCCAATGCCAAATAGTAGTGATTCATTAACATTACAATTGCCTAGTACTTCTTCATATAAGTCAGTAATATCATCCCCTTCAGGCTCGTATTCGTCACTTAACAAAGTTATCACTACAGATAACAGTATTTCAAAACCCAAGGTGCAAGTCGGTATGGACAGATATATAACCGTGGTAAAGCGTGGGCGAAGCCCGAATTCTTCAAAAATTTCATCCGCTCCAAAGATGTCTAGGGATAACAGCGCATCCTCAAGTAATCGCCAAAACCGTTTTAAAATTTTGCAAGATGAGAACGACAAACCCGCTGTATCCTCGAATAAAACATCCAGAGAGAAAAATTCACATGCCCTTATTAAAAAATTAATTTCGGTCATTGGTGAAAATAAATTCCACATTGTCCCAATAAAACGTGGCAACATCGATGAAACGAAAATTCAAATTTATAACGAAAAGGATTTCCGCAAAATGGTTTCTGAATTTGAAACAAACAAAACAAGCTTCTACACATACCAACTTAAGGGCGCTAAAGGCCTGTAGATCGTATTGAAGGGCATAGATTCTTATGTTGTCCCTGAAGAAATAAAAGATGCACTCTTCAGCCAGGGATTTAAGGTAAAGAATGTATCTAACATAATGAACAGACAAAAGGTACCCCAACCCCTATTTCGTGTTGAACTGGAGCCGAATGATATACTGGTAAAAAAACGAGACTCATCCTATTTATAGCCTAAAATACCTTTTATACAGAAAAATCACAGTTGAAGAGCCACATAAGCGTGCACGTCCCGTGCAGTGCCATAATTGCCAAGAATATGGCCATACAAAAGCTTACTGCAATTTACCTACAGTGTGTGTTATCTGCGGTGAATAGCACGGTACTGCAAGTTGTAACAAACCAAAAGATCAAGCGGGAAAAAAATGCAGTAACTGTGGCGGTAATCACACCACTAACTACAGAGGATGTCCTGTGTACTCTTTCGTCAAGCACAGGCTATGGTGCAAAAACCTAAATTAGCTCCAGCTCAACCATTAAATGCGTACTCCGCCACTTTAGCTCAAGTGGGCCAACAAGTTACTTCATGTGTATCGTATGCCGATGCTGCTAAGGCTGGTTCTATTCCCACACAAAATGTTCCACCGCCAAATAATTCAACGAGTGCAAATTCAAGCTTTAACTTTAGTCGCCTTGAAGCTACTATTGAGAATCTGGTGCTAACTATAAACAACTTTATAACAAATATGACTACCATGATGCAAGAAATGCTGAGAATGCAGAATACTCTGCTTCAAGCATTAATTAACAAGCCATGAAAACGTTAAAAATATGTTTCTGGAACGCAAACAGCATTCGCCAACATAAAAATGAACTTGAGCACTTCCTTACGGAAAAAGATATTGATATAATGTTGGTCTCTGAGACTCATTTGATTTCTAGAAGCCTCTTTAAAATGAATGGCTATACTTTATATGATACCAAGGACCCTAGAGGAAGAGCATGCGGTGGATCAGCAATTCTAATAAAGTCAAGACTCAAGCACTATATTCTTGACAACATTTGTGAAGAACATCAAGCAACAAATATCTGCATTGAAAATTTTTGTACAAATTTCGTGATATCTTCAATTTACTCCCCTCCCATATTTTCAATCACTGAGGACCAATACGAGAAATTCTACAAATCTCTTGGACCTTGTTTCGTAGCAGCTGGCGACTACAATGCTAAACATACGTTCTGGGGTTCGCGTCTTATTACGCCTAGAGGTAGGGCGTTGTTCAACACAATTTCAAATATGGGCTTGGATGTTATTTCGAGTGGGGAGCCTACTTACTGGCCTACTGACGTACGAAAAATTCCGGATGTTATAGATTTCGTCGTCATAAAAAGTATTTCTAGGGAATTAATGCACGTTGAAGTTTCCCTAGATCTCTCGTCCGATCACTCTCCCACGATCGTTACAATCTGTAGCCTACTGAGAATCGCTTTACCTCACCCATATGTCAATATGATAAATCGTGTTAATTGGCTGGGATTTAAAAAATATCTTAGTAGTCATTGCACAGAAAATATTACGCTAAGAACACCCAATGATATTGAATCGAACATTGCAAATCTTAACGAGAATATTAAACAAGCTTCTGAACATGCTACTACCTCCCATCCGTATACTGGGTTCAATAAAATTTATTCTACAGACGTTGAACATCTCGTACGTGAAAAAAGAAGAGCTAGAAGGGAATGGCAACAGCACAGATCACCTCAACACAAAATCAGATTTAAAGAGTGCACTAAACGACTCCAAGAGTTGCTTGCATCTTTTAAAAATTATCTGGAAGGGCTTGATGTCACAGCAGCATCTAATTACTCTTTGTGGCGCGCTGCTAAAGAGCTTAAAACACCCGTTGAGTTTAAGCCACCTCTGCGCACATCTACCGAAGGTTGGGCAAGAAGCGATACTGAAAAAGGTAACATATTTGCTGAGCATTTAAAATCCGTATTTACACCAAATACATGTACCGGTGTTGCTGACTTGCCGAGTGTCGTTGCTCTACCCCCTCGACCCTTAAAATTTACGATGTGTGATGTACAAAAACTAATTGCCAAATTCAACCCGAAAAAAGCTCCAGGTATGGATGGAATTAGTAACCGGATGCTGATTAAGTTACCTAGTACTGCAATTAGAATCCTGTTATTCATTTTTAATGCCATTTTACGACTGGAGTATTATCCAGACTGCTGGAAGCTTGCCAAGGTTAAAATGATTCCAAAGCCAGGTGAAGATCTTACCAAGGCTGAGTCATATAGGCCAATAAGTTTACTGTCAACAATGTCAAAGCTTTTTGAAAAGTAATCATAACAAAATTGTCTTCAATTTTAACTGATAATGGGTGCATCCCGGACCATCAATTTGGTTTTAGAAGCCAGCATAGCACCATTCAGCAAACGCATAGATTGGTTCAATTTATCAGAAAAACATTTGAGGAAAAGAAGTATTGTTCTGCCCTGTTTATTGATGTTTCTCAGGCATTTGATAAAGTGTGGCATGAAGGCCTGATTTTGAAATTAAAGACATACTTACCAATAAACATTCTAAATCTTTTGGAAAGTTACATTCTTGCACGAAAATTTACAGTTGTGGAAGGACACTTTATGAGTATGCCTGAAACTATCTCATCCGGTGTGCCACAGGGGAGTATACTGGGGCCATTTTTATATTTGATTTATACTTGTGATATGCCTGTGAGCAGTAGTATCCACACTTCTACATTTGCCGACGATACGGCCTGCCTTAGTATGCACGAAAACCCAGATGAGACATCCCGAAAACTCCAGAAACACATTAGCCAGATGGAACTATGGTTAAAATCATGGAGAATTAAGGTAAATGAACAAAAGTGTGTCCATATAACATTTACCTTACGAAGAGATACTTGTTCCCCCATTCGGATTAATAATCAAGTTGTTCCTCAACATTCACATGTGAAATATCTTGGTATACACCTCTATCGACGGCTTACATGGAAACATCACATTGACTATAAGTTAACTCAAATGAAACTAAAATTAACTCAGGTACATTGGCTGATTAGCAGAAATTCAACACTCAGCCTAGACTGCAAACTTTTAGTATACAAGTCGCTTTTAAAGCCAATATGGTGTTACGGTATCCAGTTATGGGGCACTGCTTTAGCTTCCAATGTAGAGAGAATCCAACGAAGGCAAAACAAAATTTTACGGTTAATAACATCGGCTCCATGGTACATCAAAAATTCTAATATATATCGTGATTTGAATATGCCACTAGTGACTGAAGAAATTGCAAAATACGCAGGCAAATATTTAACAAAACTCGAGTCACATCCTAATCAGCTTGCTCGTAATATTTTGAACTTTACTGGACACATCCGCTTAAAAAAGAGGGACACAAGGGCTCTATTACTCAACACGCCAGATGGGATTTCTTGAAAATACTTTTTTTTTATACTTTTTTATAATTTTTTTTTTCTTTTTTGATTATCACTACTTATGTATTATTTATAACTATTAACAAGTTTATGTCCGACAGTGGTCGGTCCTAATAATTATATTTTAGATTTAAGATTTGAATACTTATTGTTAGTTCATATTTGAAGATACAATAAAGAAATACATGTATTAAAAAAAAAATTTACATATGTATTTATTTTTTTTTTAATATTTTATTTAATATTTTTTCTTAAAAATCTTAGTAATAATACAAATTTAACTCTACGTATAAATAAAAATATGTAGATATAAAAAGAAAAAAAAAGATCATTAATCTAATATTTGATTTTTATTTACAAATAATTTAGGTATAGGTAAAAAAATAAAAGTTTTAAACCATTAAATTTTAACATGCTTTTGTGTGAGTAAAATACTAAAATTAATAGATCCATTCATAAACAAATATATAACCAATAAATAAATTAATAAATAAATACAGAAATAAATAAATTAATAAATAAACATATAAGTAAATAATAAATAAATTAATAAATAATTAAATAAATAAAATTAGTACAAAGTAAATTCTTGTTGTCATCTTATCTGAAATTTAGTAGGAAGCATTCTATTCTACATCCATTGTTTTATTGTTTCGGTCTATGTAATGTCCCCAAGCACGCGTTTTTATTTTATCTTTCATTATATTTCTTTTATCGTCAGAAAAGCTAAGTGCTATTTTATTTAGTTTTTGAGTATATAGTTGATGTGTTTTAGACCTAAACAAAAACATTTCATCTGAGATAATTTTGGATTCAAATAAGCAACCTTTGTAATCATTAGTGAAGAACTTTTTAATTACAGACTTTTTGACCCCTTTAGATTTTTTGACAGCTTCCGAGCGAAGAGGCTCTTAAACCAACAAACTCTGTCATAATATCCCCATTGTTTTCATCTTTCATCATTCCCAAAACCTTCTTATTGAGTAGAGGCAAGCGAAATTGATTATCTATAGGATATTCTGACGTATCAAAATTCAAACTAATATCATTGCGGATGTCATCGTAAAAATCATTAGTTTTAATTGAATAAATAAAGGAGTCAGTATCCATATAGTTGAGAGAAGTGTTCTCTCCAAATTTAGGCTTCATGAAGCCATAATGGAAGTCATACGTTCTCCACTTGGATAACTCCAGTACTGTGAAACCAATATATGGGTTTATCATATAGTGGTTCCATTTTTTCTAACTCTAGCGCATACATATCATCAGAAAATTTTGTCAACTGAATAAAATTTGCTTTCGCAATTAATGCTCTGAGACCTAAATGATTCCTTTTTGTTGATTCCCAAGATGAAGCAATTCTAATGTTCCGACGTTTTTCAATGTTTTCCATTGTCTTCCCGTAAACAGCATTGTTTAAAAGTTTCAAGAAATCTTTTTAAAAATTATTTTTAGCATTTGTCTTATGAAATGTGTTTAAGTCAATATATTTTTTAAGCCAAAGGGATTGCTTAAATCTGAGTATTCTATGGATTTGTTTTAAGATGAAGTCATTTGAAATGGCTTGTTTTAAAACTCTATAGTGCATGGTGTAATTTGTTTTTGAATGTAAGCCTGCAACTAATTTTTTGATTTTGGATCCCCCCACGAGCTTATTTTGGGGACAAAATGGCAAATCATGATGTAGATCATGCACTGAGTCGGGATAATCTATATCCACTTCCAATATGTCAATATGTACCCATATTCTGCAGCATCAGAAATTTTTTAACATCAAAATTAGTATCACATACCCACTCAAATTCACCGTAAGGAAGATATTCCGACATCGCCCAACCATACAAATTGTTAGCGTCTAAATATACAAGAAATTCTGATGGCTTTGATGCATCAAAATCTTCCAAATATTAGTTATTCGCTTTCGAATATCTTTGCGAGCATTGAACTAGTCCACCTCTAATTCCGTTTTGCATAAACATATACATTTCGGAATCAGTGAACTGTTCCAGTGAAACTTCTGTGGTTTTCAACATTGCATCCCAGGATAAGCCTGGTGCTGTATAATAGTGACAAGGGTCCAAATCGTATATATCTCTACAAATTTTCCTAAAACACGTCAGTTAGAAGGATAACATCTGTCTTTAAGTAGAGTGCAGTATAGTCAAGGAGGGTTTTACAGTTAAACTCTCTCCATATTTTTTTAGCATGTTCATACTCGACTACATCATTCATTCTGATTCATACTCGACTATATCATTTGTTAGAAGTTTAATTTCCTTAAACTTAGTCATAGAATCCATGTTAGAGTACGGAAATACACCCTTTCTTCTAATCAGGTTGAAATGAGCTTCATCAACGAAACATGATAGAATTGTATTTAAATCATTGCTATCAAGATTTTTCGATACTTAAACTGGAACCATAAATCTAAACGAGTCTATAAGTCTTATTTCCAATCCATATTTTTCATCTAATCTGATGAAAATTTAAAGAGAAATATAACGCTCTGTGTTCTGAGGAATCAAATTTATTGTAGAATATTCTATAGTAGAAAGTTCTTTGAAAAATAGGTGCATATCATATGCAGAAAGATTGTGGAAGATAACTGGTATAAACTGAGGTGTTTTATAATTTAAATTACATTCGCTATGAGCTGCCCCACGATAATTGCCCGTAAGATGACAATGATCTCTGACTTTATTGTTATTTAATATTTTCTTACATATATGAAAATTTTTTGCATTATTATATTGAGATATTTCTATTGGGGTCATGAACATTTTCTTAACTTTTAGTAAATAATTTAGATAGATATCTGTACAATCTTCAACTATTTTTTTGACAAATACATTTGCCGAATCTTCACCAAAATAATGTCCATATAAATTATTTTCCCTCTTAAAACTACAATTAATATAATAGCCGAATGTACACGCATGGTGTTTCTGTACATTTGTAGTGCTTTTACTTACAGGATCATCGAGTTTTTCCAAAATAGACTCAAAGTCTGCGTAGATTACAAATGGTACTCTAGCTGTTTGTAGTAATTTTTAAACTTAATAATAGATCCATATTCGAGCATCCTGATGAATTTTTTACCACAAAAATGTTTATGCTGATAATACACATAATCATCATGTGTATGATATAGGCAGATGTTGCAGATATAAATCTTACATCTGTGTGACGTCATGTTGGAACGAAGGAGTCTAAGGAAAAGAGGAAAATAAAATAATATGTAAATTAATATAATAAGAAGATGTAACTTTTTAAATAGGGAATATATTTTGCATAAATGTACAAATGAAACTTACTTTGATATATCTTTGATGAGCACATAGTGGAATTTATCATTGAACTGGAGCAATAAGAGATTAATATGAATGTGTTTTTCTCCTTTTGTTATGTAGTATGGTCCTATAAGAGATGTTCCATTGTGCCAAATACATTTATGCTCATATCATTTTGATTCTCGAATTGTTTTATCTGCTTCAGTGGGAGTGGAAACTCTGGGCTTTCAAAACTTAATACAATTGCCCCTTTATTAATATTCTCATCAGAAATGTTTGCAATATTGTAATTTCTATAGTTTTTCCGTTGTTTAGGATTTATACCACTATTTACATTCAAAGCAGCAATGAGAGACCATTTAAATCAATAAATGTCATTAATCTCAACATTTATGCATGCATGTTTTGCTGCAATATTTTTTGGGAGAGGAATAAAGCTCGATGCTCTTATTATGGACACCTTGTTTATATTAACTTCAAGGGAATTTATTGAAATTAGGGTCCATCCGCTATTAATCTCTTGAAATTCTTCCATTTTGGCTCTTAGCTCCTCGGCTTGTTTCTTGTACATATCCTCCATGTCATCAGACAAAGTCACCAAAACATCATTTTCGAAATATGTACAAGTTGGGAAACATCCATCTCATCCTTCACAATCTTCATATAATCACATGTGAGCTACATATTAAATTAAAATGTAGTCTGTTTCCTACTACGTTCATTGAGTTGTTGTACTATGGAGCTCTTGGCAAATTTCAAAAACTTCTCCGGAAACAAGACACCCACATTTTTGTTGAGAAGGATATATGTTTCGATCATCCCATTGAAGTTGCTGGCTCTCTTAGTGACAAAATCTTCAATTCGTTCTTGGTGACAGCTGTTTTTGTGTTTTGTGGTTCTGACATGAGCCATATAACCATTTGATGGGATCATCTCATCGCAATCCTCACAATATTTGTTTTGAATATTTAGCGTACTAGTTCCAAGGACAGCCTTTGATTGGTTAGCATATTAGCGCGTTTCCATATGCTGATTTAGTTTTGTTTGAGTCATAAAGACTTTATTGCAGATGGTACAACTTGTAGTATTCATTTGATTTAATTATTTGTTTGTTTATTAATTAATTTAATTATTTTATTTATAAACAATTTACTTTATTATTTTATTTATAAACATTATATTTTTTTAGATAAATAAAGGACATATATATAAACAATTTATTTCAGTTACAAACAATTTATTAAATTATTTTTTATACACTGTAAACTTTTTTAACTAACAGTAGTTAGTTCTATCACTTTTATAGTTTTTGGATTTCAAACACTTTAGAAATTTTGTTTGGAAAAAAAGTTGTCACTTTTTGAGATATTAGAGCAGACTGATGACAATCTACATTATTTCTTCTACTTATATATTTTATATGCGAATCGCGTAGTAGTCATCAAATCTAATTTATTGCGACATATGATGAAATTCATATATATACACACACACATATTTCCACATACTCACACACACATTTCCACAATTCTCTGTTGGTATTACGATATATGATGAAATTCATTTACACAGTTTGTAATGCACAGGTACGAGAAAAATCGGCGACACGTGAAAGTAGGTGCTTCTATAAGTTTTTGCTGTATTTCTCCAAAGGCTATTTCCTATAATTGCTACATTAAAATAAAATATACTGAAACCATTATCCCTATTCAAAAGCTCTTCCGGTTGATACCTGACTGGATTCAAAACATTTAACATCTGAAATTCAATTGTACATATAAAACCTATGCCAACACAATATTTTTCTATCTCCATAAGAATAGCAACGTCAATAGCCTTGTAAATTAATTTGTAAATATATATGAAAAAGTGTTGATGTTATTCATACAAACAATGATATTCTTCAAAGCAAAAATAGATACGATCACATAAATGAATCCAACAATATATACGTACATACATTACCAAATACATTCCCTATCCACCTCCATTCCAAACAGCTATCAGGGTTGTCACTACCTGCAGCTATTAGATTATTTCCCCAGAAATCGCAAACATAAATGCATAAATACAATAACCCTACATAAGCATAGCAACGATAACTCAAAACAGCAAACCAAAGTCTATCAAATAACAATCAGTACATACACACAAATACACAGATCCTTTGTCACTACCCTGCAGTCTGACTGGAAGCAGGTGTCTTTGTGTCAACACTAAAATTCTATTGACAATTTTGATATAATAAGTTTTCTTTTCTCCGTCAGCATAAAGGAAGGATAGAAAGCAGATATGATCAACACAAATACAGTGGATTTGTTAACAACTTGTCAATATACATACATTTGTACGTACACAAATTATAGAAATGTTCCAGTAACTAACTGTTTGGTTGGTATGTCTCCACGTTCCCATAAGAACTTCGTAGTCAATACCTACTTAATTGTTTCAGTGTTATTTGTAGGGTTTCAATGACACATAAATGTCTATAGCGCAAAGTTCTATATGGGTGATAATTATAGAGTAGTACTGGTGACAGCTCGAAACCGAGTCAATACATTTTCAAAATCGATATTTCCTACGGCGGTATAATACTTGTCTACCACTACAACAAAAGTAGCGGACACTGGCAAACACACAAGTAAATACCCTGCAGGAAATGTCACTAGTGAATCAGTACTGATTCACTATTGACTTTGTCGCCAGTACTACTGACTAATTAGACCCCATTCAATGCTTTTTGCTATAGACATTTAACATGTGCGTGTCATTGAAAAGCAACTACTGACATTGGAACTACTGATTATATAGTTATTTAGACACCATATGAAGACATTGGAACCATTAGTCACTAGCACATTTTAGTTATTCTAGTATACTCCTTTGATAATGAAATTGCGTATTTTGTTCACATTTTGGTATTTTATTAAACAAATATATAAAAAATGGAACCTATAATTAAAAAACATACAATAACCGGACTTAATTCACTTATTCGTTCAGCATATCACCAGCAACTAGGGATTTTGTTTGCCATCTCTATTAAATAAATACACATAGATATGTTAATCAACAATTTTATGTTTCGCTGAATTAGTAAAATCAAACACTTACGAATGAATCTGCAAGTAAGACAAATCTTTAACTGATAGCACAAAATATTCCACAGGGTATTTTTTAAAATTATTGTTCAATACATTTAAATTCACTTTTTAATTTGATTTATTAAACTAACTTTTATAAACACTTAAATTTTGCTTTAGGTCACTTTTGTTTTCAACAAACCAATAAAACAAGAAGAAGCATTGTTGTACATGAAAATATGTTTTCTACGCATTAAACACAATAGTAATAGACGCTCTATAGACAATGTCACCAAACTAGTCGACAAAAGTGGTGACTTGGGGACACTTAACACCACGTTTCCTTCAGGGTATAATAACACACACACATGTACACACACATGTACACACACATATATACACACATACAAACACACCCATATACATACATTCATGCACTGTAAGCACAACGTTTCTCTACAATAACAACATTAGCTGTGCACACAAGTATACAAGATAGCAACAGCACTAACGATCCCGACGCATAATTGAATTACATGCCTTTTATTTAATAATATGATACAAGAATATTGTTGTAACATGATCAGGTTAACGAACTATGTTAAATTGCATAATTGCAATTCAGCAAAATTAAGCGTGTGAACGTTATTTTGTTTATTGCCGAAATGCGTAATTGCACTTTGACAAATCTAACCAATAAGAATTCTTTAAATTATAAAAATTGCAAAGTTAACAACTTTCGCAATATTAAAATTGTATGCCTTTTAGCCAATCAGAATTGAATCCAGCAATTGTAAAATTAACATTTTAAATAAGGAAAAAGATTGACGGCAGTCTTTGCTACCTGTTCATGTGTGTCGGTACTTGAAAATTTGTAATTAAAATTATAAATAATTGTAATTAAAAAATATAAAATTTTAAAGAATAAAGTGTAAAATATATTAATTAGAAAATCCTTTTGTTTAAATAAATCAGCGCAGTCGTTAGCGCAATAAAAAGATTTTTTTTAAACGATCCTGTAGGAAAATTATAACTGGTGCCCGAGCAGGGACCCGAAAAAAAAACGCGTGGTCCTGAAACAATTAATTAAAAAAAAGTTTTGCGATTCCTACGGGACCCTCCAAAACTTAAAAAACGCCTCCTTTTGTCAACCAAGTATTCCTGGTGATTCTTTAACAATAAAAGATCACAAGGGGTTACCGGAGCGAATGTGAAGAAACCCGTACCGCAGTAGGTGTTCATGACCATTAAAGTGGATACTAAAAAGGAAAAATACGGACTTTCCGCGGGGGGGTGTGTGGATAAAAATATTTTCTAACTGGATCGCGTCGCGGTCAGTGTAGCAAAGACTCACAAAGAAGATTATCCTTACCTATGACATAGTGAATATAAAATTATAATAAAAAAATAAGACTTCTGTAACAAAAAATTTGAATTAAGGAAAAATTTTAAATGAGTTTGAAAAAAAGATGAAATAACAAATTCTTTAAATTTAACAAGAAAAATAAACAGGTATATGAAAAGTTCTGCAAGAAGGAAGAAATTAAATTGAATGATTTTTTTTATAAAATTCATAAAATAATATAAAAATATTTATAAAAATATTTGAAGTCATAATTTAATAATAAAAAAGAAAAAAATCAAATTAAGTCTGAAGTGTAGGAAGTGAAAGTGTACTCGAAACGATTGCAATAATAATTTTTATCATCAAGAGAAAAAACCTCAGGTGAGTGAATCCTTTTACCACTAAAAATAAAATATGGAAGAATTGAAAACCACTATAACCACCCTTACGGGAGCGGTTAATAGATTATTAGAAGAAGTAAAGTTGATGGAATGTAGGATGAGTAGGATAGAACAGGGAAATGATTTAACCGAACTAAACAGAAGATTAGATTTGTTGGAACAGCCAGTCCATAATGGAATAGACACGAAGAAGAAGCCGTTGCAATCTTATAGGTTCCACGGAATGAAGACGATCTCAAAATGATAAGTAGACTTCCAGATAGTGTGAAAGAATTGCGAACTTACGATAGCAACCCGTTGCAGTATGTATCTTGGGTACATTCTGTTGAGATGGTGTTAAAGGATTTTGACATCGTGAGGGATAAACCAATATATCGCAATTTATGCAAAGTATAAGGCAAAAGGCATTCGGAGAAGCAGATGCTGCTCTGGTTTCGTACAATATTTTTGACAGCAATTGGAACCAACTGTCCCAAGGTTCTTCCAAAGTAGACGAATTTTATTCGACAGTAAATCACCAACTGTCGCTTATAATCAATAAACTCAAAACCGAATCGTATAGTGAAGAAACTATAAACGCATTAATAGCTGCGCATAGAAACAGAGCCTTAAATATTTTTATACGTGGTCTTGGTCACGAACTGTCGAAAATGGTTATACCAAATGGTGGACCAAGGACCTTGCCAGAGGCATATTCGGCTTGTCTCGAGTTACAGAACCTAAGCATAAAAAATAATAGTTTACATCCAAGAAGTCAAATTAGAAGGAACTCTCAGGTATATCCCCAACAGGTCGCAAGCGCTCCACCAAGACCACCCAGACCTTCCTTTAACAACAGGCAACCAAACAACTTTAGAGCTAATTGACAACAGAAGGGTAACAATTACCGCAATAATAACTTCAGATCAGGATACAAGCCAACGCCTTATCCCCGTTCACCTTATGTTAAACCAGAACCGATGGAAATAGACCATTCTGTCCAAACACGTAAGGTGGATTACATGAATTGTCCGAAACCAGTTGAGAAAAGAACTGCAACTGAAAC
This sequence comes from Tachina fera, assembly GCA_905220375.1. Taxonomy (NCBI): domain Eukaryota; kingdom Metazoa; phylum Arthropoda; class Insecta; order Diptera; family Tachinidae; genus Tachina; species Tachina fera. Next base: position 3,026,667 of record LR999968.1, on the reverse strand, counting down.
TTATAGGATATACAAACAATCACGTCTCTTTCATTTGAACACTAATAATGTTTAGGAAGAAATTAGTCCCGAAGAAGAGTGTAACGACGAAAGTCAGTACCCTCGTTTTCCCCGTCCAACATCTGTATATTCCTTTATGAAAATAATTTTGTGTACTCGCTTATATTGGATTATAATTATTTATATTGAATTATATCTCCCATGAATTTTAATTACTTATATTGAATTATATCTCCCATGAATTTTAATTACTTATATTGAATTATATCTCCCATGAATTGATACCTTTTTACTATTATTTGTTCTTTCAATGTTTAAAAATCATTTTAAAATTAACGCTTTGTTATAGATGGAGTCGCCATCTATATGTGAATTTAAGTATTAAAATAGCTAAATTGACATTTTTATACAACCATTATTTAGTAAGTTACGTTTTATGACAACTGATTGTTAGCAGAAATTTGCGTATATAAGGAGAAATCTCCGCATGAATTGGGCAGTCTGCTGCTAGCTGTCAGCAAGGTAAGAACACAAAGTTGAACGCAGGTGTTACACATCCATCAACATTGTACTTGCCTTTAAACACATCTACTGGACAGACTTATAATAACACAACTAGTGTATACTATTGTGTGGTCGATCTCCTTGGATTTCGGTCTAGCAACAGGCACACTGCTCCTTCTGAGCTTTTCTCACGCGCGCAGCCTGTAGGTTATGTGGTGTTACACATCCCGCCTGCATCTGCGTGTACAGTGACTGCGCTCTGCACGAGCATACGTTCTTTCGCTCCTTCTGAGCATTTGTTTCTCGCGTTCTCACGCGCGCAGCCTGTAGGTTGTGTGGTGTTACACATCCCGCCTGCATCTGCGTGTACAGTGACTGCGCTCTGCACGAGCATACGTTCTTTCGCTCCTTCCGAGCATTTGTTTCACGCGTTCTCACACGCGCAGCCTGTGGATTTTGTGGTGTTACACATCCCGTCTGCAGCTGCGTGCATAGTGACTGCGCTCTCTACGAGCATACGCATACCGCTCCGTCTGAGCGTTTAAGTTGTCATTTAGACGGCCATTTTATTTTACGAAAATTGTAATAAAGAAATATTTTTTTTAAATCGACTTCGTGTGTTTTTTTTCTCTCTCTCTCACGGTCCCAAAAATCAATAAATTTTTGTGGACGAATCCTGGACATCGCTGAGCTCTACCCCAGCCTAAAAATCGTCGTCACAATGGCGCCCGAGCAGGGACCCTGAGAGTAAAAATTAACTAAAAAAAAAAAAAATTTTAACGCCGTTGTTTTTTTTATTTGTACAATTAAAAAACTAAATATAGTTAAAAATTTATCAAATAAAATATAGAAGTCATCAACTAAAAATATGTAAAAATTAAGTTATCAAAATTTTTAACGAGGAATAAATAAACGATAATCAAATCAATTTTAAGAAACTAAAAACAGAAACGGGTAGAGACGTAAAAAAAAAAAATTTTTTTTTATTTAATAAATTAAAATTACAGCAAACACTGCGAATAATTTTGTCATGGTATGATAGTAGAATTATAAAAATTAACGTGAAATAAAATTAAAATCGACTACCGTATTTAAAAACCGTGGTAGATATGAATACAAATATTGCGGTGATACAAACGAGAAAAGGTATTTTTATATATTTCAAGTAATACGCGAAAATTACAAAAAATAAACAAAAATAAAAAAAAATAATAAAAAAAAACACAATTAAATAAAATAGAATAAAAACTATTAAACAGAATAAATTAAATTAAATTACACAAGGCAAAATGTTGAAAACCAGTTGGGCATATTCACTCAAACGTGATGAGCTACTAAGTGCTTTAAGTGAGTTCGCATTAGAAACGAACGGCAACGTGGAAGAACTGCGAAAGCGTTTTGCTAAGTTTGTAGGGTCCACCCAGAACGAAGAGGTTATCAACCGACTATTAGAACTACAAGGGAGGTATGAAGCGTCGAATATGCTGGCCGAGCCTACACACAAGGGGGCGGTTTCTAAGTCAGCACCGCATGAAAATGTTGGAGAAAGTGTAGCAGGTTACACACCAGTAGCTGTATCGACACCCACACGAAACCAGACCGAGTCAAGGTTCGCGTTAATAGACAACGTGAGGAAATGGGGCATAGGGTATGATGGCTGTAGTGATCCACTAGCGTTTATCGAGCGAGTGGAAGAGTTGGCAGAAATATACGCGGTATCACTAGACCAACTACCAATAATAATGCCGGAACTTCTACAACACCAGGCTCTCGTGTGGTATCGCAGCAATAACGAGCACTGGCAGGTATGGAATACCTTTAAAACAAGTTTCTTAGAATTTTTTCTTCCCTCCAGATACTTTGAGCAACTCGAGGACGACATACGTGCCAGGAGACAGCAACCCCGAGAAAAGTTCAAGACTTACGTTTTGGCCTTGCAGAATTTGATGCGACATTCCAAATTAACAAGCGACCAGCAGCTTCAACGTATTTTTACTAACGCTCGTACCGAATATCAATGGTACATAAAGAGAAGAGATTTTACTACCCTTACCGAGTTAATTCGCCTGGCCGAAGATCTGGAGGGCATCACAAATTCTGATACAGCGACCAGAGCGGAGAATCAGCGGGGAGGAGCTAGTACCCAGCAAAACTGGTGTCAACGTCGAGAACGCGCTCCGCACTTTCCACCCAGAGGCCTACCGCCCGATAGTAACGGGTCGAGAAACGTCAAGGGGGATCGACGGATATAAGGGGCGTCGAATCTCCAAACAACTTAACGAAAAACCCCATAAGAAAAATCCATTTACACAGTGCCCAACCTCATATGAACCTTACCACTAACACCACTGTTAAGCAGAAGGCTAAAAGTAAAGCGAATAACCGGACACAGTCTGTAGTCCATAAACAACCGTCGTCCACAAGTGAGACGACACGAAAAAAAATTAACAAGCGGCGCGACCCACTAAAGACACTGCCACTACCACATGCGTCAAATAGTGGAAATATAGTTACACCACCAACGAACCAAACGGGTCTAGTGGCAGAGGAAAATCGTCTTACAGCCTCGGTACTAATTGCCGGCACATTGGTAAACGCCACCATTGATACGGGTGCCACCCGTAATTTTATGCGAGAAAGCTTGGCCAACAAAATACAATCGAATCCGACATACATCACGGAAGATAGTGAAGTAATCCTAGCAGATGGCTCCACGATAAACGTAACGAAAGCTGTAATTTTTAAGACCGTTTTAGGGGATGTGTGTCATCATTCCAAATTTCTGGTGATGGAGACAGCAAGCGAAGACCTTATTCTAGGCCTAGAGTTTTTGCGACAATTTAACACCACTATCACGTTGGCCGGGATAACTTTAAACTGTACACCTACAGATAATTCGTGTGGGGCCGTAAAACTGGTAGGTACCAACCCCGCTCGACAAATACTCCACGACCATGACGACCCACGCAATAATTGGGAAAACAGTGGAGCCAGCAACGAACACTATCAGACAGGGGCTACTGCGGCTACGGAAGCTAGAGAACAAGAGGCCATCAACAAGTTCCTGGAGAAGGAGTTACTCAAGTTCCAAGAGCTCCATGGGTTATCCACAATCACCACACATAAGATCATCGTCACCGACGACCGCCCTATAAAAATCAGGTATGCCCCCCGAAATCCGGCCATGCAAGCGATAATAGACGCCGAAGTAAACAAGCTGATAGCCCAGGGTTGTATCGAGCCCTCCCGTAGCCCGTACTGTTTTCTAATCACTCTGGTGAAGAAAAAAAACGGGACGTGGAGGACTTGCATGGACTTCAGACAATTGAATCTCAGGTCAGTAACCGATGCATATCCTTTACCACGAATTGATACTATATTGTCTAGATTACGTGAGGCCAAATTTATAAGTAGCTTAGATTTAAAAAACGGATACTGGCAAATTCCCATGGACGATAGCAGCAAGCAGTACACTGCCTTTGCCGTGCCTGGGCGCGGTTTATTCCAATGGAAAGTGATGCCATTTGGATTACATTCAGCCCCAGCAACCTTCCAAAGAGCATTAGATCAGGTAATTGGCCCAGATATGGAACCACACGCTTTCGCATACCTGGACGACATTATCGTGATCGGGAGAACTCTAGAAGAGCACCTAAAAAACCTTGGAGAAGTTTTTAAACGGCTGAGGGCGGCCAATTTGAAGATAAATGTCGAGAAATGCAAATTTTGTACAAACGAAACAAAATACTTGGGGCACGTGATAAACGAGTCGGGAATAAATACTGACCCAGAAAAAATCGCCGCCATTACGACATTACAACCACCCCAGAGTGTGCGAGAAGTGCGACAGTTTTTAGGCATCGCTTCGTGGTATCGCCGATTCGTGCCTGATTTCGCCACAATATCGCAACCTTTAACCCAATTACTCAAGAAGTGGAAGTGGGGAGTAGAGCAGCAACAAGCATTCGAGACTCTCAAGACCAAGCGAACAGAGACACCGGTCTTGGCATGTCCTGACTTCTCCAAGACATTCACTTTGCAGACTGACGCCAGTAACTTCGGGTTGGGCGCAGTATTGACGCAAGAATGCGAGGGGGCAGAACGAGTCATCGCGTATGCTAGCCGCCACCTAAATCAGGCAGAAAAAAATTACTCTGCCACAGAAAAGGAGTGTCTGGCCATTGTCTGGGGAATCAGGAAGATGCGGGCGTATCTGGAAGGGTACCCTTTCATTGTGCTGACAGACCATTTAGCCCTGAAATGGTTAAACTCGATAGAAAGTCCCACGGGAAGATTAGCCCGCTGGGCATTAGAGCTACAACAATTTAATTTTACGATACAATATCGACAAGGCAAGAACAACGTTGTAGCAGACGCATTATCACGGCAACCGCTAGACAGTGTGAATTTCGCCAGTTGCGAGGACAACACACCACATGATTGTGCCTGGTTACAAAAGATGAAACAGATAGTAATCGACAACCCCCAGAAGTATACCGATTATCGCATTATAAATGAGCAACTATATCGCCACTGTGAGCGGCAAATCAATGACGAAGATGACATCCCATGGAAACTGTGTGTATCAACACCCCAAAGAATTCGAGTACTCCAGGAGAATCATGACAACGTCACAGCCGGGCACCTTGGCATTCGAAAAACAATAAACCGCATCGCTACCAGGTATTATTGGCCCGGAATGTTTCGGGACATCAGTAAATATGTGCGCAGTTGTCAATCCTGTCAACAATTTAAAAGCAGTCAACAAAAACCCGCGGGAGAAATGCTCACCCACCTTACAGAGGAACCTTGGGCAACGATATGCGCTGACTTTGTTGGACCATTACCCAGGTCGAAACACGGCAATACGATGCTACTAGTAATAATCGATAAATTTTCCAAGTGGATCGAATTAATTCCTATGAGAAAGGCCACCGCAGAAGGAGTCGTGAAAGCATTCCGAGAACGCATACTTTGCCGTTACGGGGTGCCAAAAGTTTTCATTACGGACAACGGTACCCAGTTCACCTCTCGACTGGTCCAACGCTACTTAAAGGATATAGGCGTCTACCAGCAGTTGACAGCCCCATATACGCCGCAGGAGAATCCAACGGAGCGCGCAAATCGAACCATCAAGACTATTATTGCTCAATTTTCAGGTCAACAACACAATCGCTGGGATGAATTCCTCCCAGAAATTATGCTGGCAGTAAACACCAGTGTAGCGGAATCAACTGGGTATTCGCCCGCACTCATCACCCAGGGGCGGGAGCCAAGACTTCCAAAAACTCTTTATGATGACGTAACCGCCGGCACAGGTGCCCGAATAGTTACCCCTGAAGATCGTGCGGCGGATATTCAAGAAATTTTTCAGATCGTAAAACAAAATCTAAATACAGCGTCCGTCAATCAAAAACGTCACTATAATTTAAGGCGACGGCAGTGGAAACCCAGTTTGGGTGACCTCGTACTCTTGAAACAGCATCCACTCTCTAAAGCAGTGGACAGCTACGCCGCCAAATTAGCCCCGAAATATGGGGGACCATATATGATAAATTCATTTACGTCACCAGTCATAGTTAAAATACAATGTACTCGAACAAAAGAAATAAGGACAGCACATTTAAACGAACTTAAACCCTATTACAGCCATGACTGACTTATAATAATTATGTCTTTTACTCTTTCCGCAGAACTAACAACCTTTTTAAGACCAGATGGCGCATCAACAACGATTTGAAGAATCTTGCAAAAAGTTTCGCAAAGCAATGGACGCAGAGCAACAAAAACAGAGAAGAATGATATTCATCGATGACGAAATACCAACCACCAGTAAGCGAGGCAGGCACAACAGTGCTACTGCTAAACCTAAGGCGACCTGCTTTCGGATGAGTACAGCCAAGCCACAACCAACCTTAAATAAAACAGCGAGCACCACGCGACCAGTACCCCCAACCATTCCGCAGACAACCGTTCGCCCAGCAAATGAGACAGCAGACAACAAACCAGTTACGCCTATACCTCCGTCCGAGAGTCATTTAAGTCCCACACCTCAGCAAGACATAAGAACCAAAATAGACGAAACCAAAGCTGACACCCCACAAAGTATTAAAACGCCTGACATACCGCCTACCCCCGGTAGCCAGCTACCCGTAATAGGGGGAACACAAGTAGGAGAGGGGATCGAATATGGCCAAGATGATGAAATTCCATGGTTCAGCCCTTTACAAGATGAAGACGAGTCACCACTTACGCCGGGGAAAAACTACACCTATTCACTCGCATCACGGTCAGAAGACGAAGTTATCACACTGACGGATAGTGAGCCAAGCCAAGGTGAGGCCATGCCAATCATAGATGATTCCACAGAACACAGCAATATTGGGTCAGTCACACGCGACGAAGACAAAGTTTCCATCGATAGCGACGAAATGTTTCGCCCGGTATTTGGGGAAGCCGATGACATGGCCATGGGCCGCCCTCACTCATCAACCCCATCTTCAACCTCCTCAGCTGTATCGGAGCCTCGTACGCCGAAACATTATGGTCTAGGTACTATAAATATTCGGGACAGCCGGTGTCAGCGCTTCGGAAATTTTGTAGGTTACGAACGGACAATCACCTACAGATTCTGGATCGATATACCCGAGCCAGAGAAACCCGCAGTAGAGGGGGCTAAGTGTCGGGAAATCAGCATAAGCGCCACTACAAGCTCAAGTTCCAGCTCTAGTCCTGCCTCGTCTACAACTACGTCCTCAACCGCATGGATCGAGGTCCCACCCATGGTAAACCAACCCTGGCAGCCAATATGCATAACCCCGGAACGTTTCCCGTGGCAGCGTTTATCACAAAGTTCGGCGTCACCACCCTCCCAAAAGTCTTCACCATGCCTCTCGATTCTCGCTTCACCCCTGGCATGGAACGTCCCGTTGTCGCCGATGTCGAGCCCCTACATAACAACATCGCCGGAAGCAGTCACAAATGCGAAGGAAGGGGATTGCCGGAGCAGACTTACACACAACACCACACCGAAGACCAGCCCAAGCTCACAGACTCGACAAAAGGAAAACCAACCTGAACTGCCGCCAGCAATACAAGAGCGAATTAACAGACTAAAACAAGCCGGGTCAGCACGCAAACGCCACAAATTCCAACAGTGCTTGAATGGGACAACATACCGAGTCCAGATCCGCCGCAACGGCGATGTCAAAATCGAAACCCAGGCAACCCAATAGTTCCGCACCCGAAGAAAGGGGGGACTGTAACGACGAAAGTCAGTACCCTCGTTTTCACCGTCCAACATCTGTATATTCCTTTATGAAAATAATTTTGTGTACTCGCTTATATTGGATTATAATTATTTATATTGAATTATATCTCCCATGAATTTTAATTACTTATATTGAATTATATCTCCCATGAATTGATACCTTTTTACTATTATTTGTTCTTTCAATGTTTAAAAATCATTTTAAAATTAACGCTTTGTTATAGATGGAGTCGCCATCTATATGTGAATTTAAGTATTAAAATAGCTAAATTGACATTTTTATACAACCATTATTTAGTAAGTTACGTTTTATGACAACTGATTGTTAGCAGAAATTTGCGTATATAAGGAGAAATCTCCGCATGAATTGGGCAGTCTGCTGCTAGCTGTCAGCAAGGTAAGAACACAAAGTTGAACGCAGGTGTTACACATCCATCAACATTGTACTTGCCTTTAAACACATCTACTGGACAGACTTATAATAACACAACTATTGTGTGGTCGATCTCCTTGGATTTCGGTCTAGCAACAGGCACACTGCTCCTTCTGAGCTTTTCTCACGCGCGCAGCCTGTAGGTTATGTGGTGTTACACATCCCGCCTGCATCTGCGTGTACAGTGACTGCGCTCTGCACGAGCATACGTTCTTTCGCTCCTTCTGAGCATTTGTTTCTCGCGTTCTCACGCGCGCAGCCTGTAGGTTGTGTGGTGTTACACATCCCGCCTGCATCTGCGTGTACAGTGACTGCGCTCTGCACGAGCATACGTTCTTTCGCTCCTTCCGAGCATTTGTTTCACGCGTTCTCACACGCGCAGCCTGTGGATTTTGTGGTGTTACACATCCCGTCTGCAGCTGCGTGCATAGTGACTGCGCTCTCTACGAGCATACGCATACCGCTCCGTCTGAGCGTTTAAGTTGTCATTTAGACGGCCATTTTATTTTACCAAAATTGTAATAAAGAAATATTTTTTTTAAATCGACTTCGTGTGTTTTTTTTCTCTCTCTCTCACGGTCCCAAAAATCAATAAATTTTTGTGGACGAATCCTGGACATCGCTGAGCTCTACCCCAGCCTAAAAATCGTCGTCACAAGAGGAAACAAACACTGGACAATTTCGATGGTGCTGCAACTGATCAAAACTTTATGGAAGGGGGCCCAAGCCTACCTTACATAGAATACGTAACAAAAAATAATAAAACATTAGAATTTTTGATCGATACCGGCCCGAACAAAAATTTTTGCAGCCCAACTCTGTCAACCGGAAATATAACATTGTCTGATCCTTTTATAGTTAAAACTGCAGGTGGAAATATTGAAATAAAAAAGAAAATAATTGGTACATTTTTTGCAACGTACGGAGTATTAGACCCTATTACATTTTACATTTTACCAGGCCTTAGTACTTTTGACGGGATCATAGGGGACGATAGCCTTAAAGTTCTTGGAGCAGTTGACAGAAGGGAAAATATTCTTTTAATAAAGAATAATATTAGTATACCACTTAAGGCCAAAATTTGTAACAGTTTAAACTATGTGCTTAACGAGTCTATGCCAATTGAGACAAGGGATAAAATCAATGAACTCATTGACAAATATAAAAATTTTTTCGGACCGCTAGATGACAGTCAAGCAGCAGCAGCAAGTGTGCTAGCAGAAATAAATACGACTACCCTAGAACCAATCTACACGAAAAGCTATCCCTATCCGGCAGCAATTAGGGGGAAAAGTAGAGAAACAAATTTCTGAATTATTGTATGAAGGTATAATTCGTCCTTCGAAAAGCCCTTACAATTCCCCCATTTGGATTGTGTCGAAAAAACCCAAACCAAGTGGTGAAAAACAATACCGATTAGTTATCGACTACAAACGCCTTAATGCCATAACTGTACCAGACACATACCCCATTCCGGACATTAATGCTACTCTAGCGAGTCTGGGTAAAGCGAAATATTTTACCACAATTGATTTAACGTCGGGTTTTCATCAGGTTCCAATGAAACCTTCAGATATTCCAAAACCTGCATTTTCAACGATGAACGGAAAATTGCCCTTCAGGTTAAAAAATGTCCCAGCGATCTTTCAACGAATGATTGATGACGTCCTCAAGGAGTTTATAGGAAAAATATGTTACATCTACATAGACGACATAATCGTATTCGAACGCAGCTAAGAAGAACTCCTGAATAATGTAGATGAAATTTTCAGAAGGCTAGAAGAACCAAACTTAAAGGTAAACATAGAAACGACCAACTTTATGCAGACTGAGGTAGAATTCTTGGGATACTTGATTAGTGCAGAAGGCATAAAAGCAGATCCAAAGAAAGTAAGAACCATTGAAAATCTTTTACCACCAAGTAACCTTAATGAACTCAAAGGATTTTTGGGAATGACATTATATTATAGGCGATTTATTAAGGACTATGCTAAAGTGGCAAAACCTATAACCAATCTGACGAGAGGAGAAAATGCGCAGGTTAATGCTAGCCAGTCCCAAAAAGTGCGAGTGGAACTACAAGGCGAGACTCTCTTAGCTTTTGAAAAATTACAAAATCTTTTAACTACAGCCGATATTCTTGTATTTCCACTATCGTTACAATCTGTAACCCACTAAGAAGTGACTTACCTCACCCATATATGAAGATGATTAATCGTGTTAATTGGCTGGGATTCAAACAATATATTAGTAGTCATTGCACGGAAAATATTACGCTAAGAACACCCAATGACATTGAAACTAACATTGCCAATCTTAACGAAAATATTAAACATGCTGCTGAACATGCTACTATCTCCCATCCGCAGTCTGGGTTTAATAAAATTTATTCCAGGGATATTGAACATCTCGTGTGTAAAAAAAGAAGAGCTAGAAGGGAACGGCAACAGCACAGATCACCCCAACATAAGCTCAGACTTAAAGAATGTTCTAAACGACTTCAAGAGTTGCTTGCATCTGAAAAAACTGCATCTTTTAAAAATTATTTGGAAGGTCTTGGTGTGACACCAACATCTAATTACTCTTTGTGGCGCGCTGCTAGAAAGCTTAAAACCAACGGGTGTTTTAAGCTTTCTTTTTAAGCCACCTCTGACATCTACCGGAGGTTGCGCAAGAAGTGATACGGAAAAATCTTAAATATTTGCTGAGCATTTAAAATCCGTATTTACCCCAAATACATGTACTGGGGTTGCTGATTTGCCGACTGTAGTTGTCCTACCCCTCGACCCTTAATGTTTAAGATGCGTGATGTACATAAAGTAATTGCTGAACTTGGAATTTTGATGGAATTAGTAACAAGATGCTGATGAACTTGCCGCATATTGCAATAAGAATCTTGCTTTTTATTTTTAATGCTATATTACGACTGGAGTATTATCCACAACTCTGGAAGCTTGCAAAAGTCAAAATGATTCCAAAGCTGGGCAAAGATATTACTAAAGCTAAGTCATATAGGCCAATAAGTTTTCTGTCAACTATGTCAAAACTCTTTGAAAAGCTGCTCATGATAAAATTGGCCCCAATTTTAACTTATAGTGGGTGCATGCCAGACCATCAATTTGGTTTTAGAAGTCAGCATAGCACCATTGAACAAACTCATAGATTGGTTCAATTTATAAGAAAAATATTTGAGGAAAAAAGTATTGTTCTGCTCTGTTTATTGACGTTTCTCAGGCATTTGATAAAGTGTGGCATGAAGGCCTCATTTTCAAATTGAAATCATATCTACCAATAAATTTTCTGAATCTATTAAAAAGTTACATTATTACCAGAAATTTCACGGTTGTGGAAGGAGAATTCATGAGTGTGCCCGAATCTATATCATCCGGTGTGCCACAGGGGACCATACTGGGACCAGTTTTGTATTTGATCTATACTTGTGATATGCCTTTGAGCAGCAGTATCCATTCATCTACGTTTGCCGATTATACAGCCTGCCTTAGCATGCATGAAAACCCTCACGAGGCTTCCCGATATCTACAAGAACATATTACACAATTGGAAACGTGGTTGAACTTATGGAAAATTAAGGTAAATGAACAAAAGTGTGCCCATATAACGTTTACCCTAAGAAGAGATACTTGTTCCCCCATTCGAATGAACAATCAAAATATTTCTCAACATTCCCATGTAAAATACCTTGCTATACACCTTGATCGAAGGCTTACATGGAAACATCATATTAACTTTAAGCTAACTTAGATGAAACTTAAGTTATCTCAAATACACTGGTTGATTGGCAGAAATTCAACACTTAGCCTGGACTGTAAACTTTTAATATACAAGTCGCTTTTAAAGCCAATATGGTGCTACGGAATTCAGTTATGGCGTACTGCTTCAGCTTCTAATGTCGAGAGAATCCACCGAAGGCAAAACAAAATTTTACGTTTGATAACATCGGCTCCATGGTACAGCAAAAATTCAAATATACATCGTGATTTACATATGCCACTAGGTATTGAAGAAATTGCAAAATACGAAGGCAATAATTTAACAAAACTCGAGTCACATCCTAATCCGCTTGCTCGTAACATCTTGAATTTTACTGGTCACATCTGCCTAAAGGGCCGCTCAGACTATAATAGAAGTATTAATACTTTTGACGAAAATCCATCCCTGGTCTTATATTTGTTTCAAAAATTTAAAAAAAAAATAACAACTCAATATGTCAGAGATGCATTTTCCACAAAATTATTAATACTTGTATAATAGCCTGAACGGGACTTAAAAAAGAGAGACACAAGGGCTCTTATACTCAACACTCCAGATGGGATTTCTTGAAAATATATATTTTTTTTCTTTTTTTCATTATCACTATTATGTATTTTTTACAACTATGACTAAGTGTATGCCCGACAGTGGTCGGGCCTAATACTTATATTTCAGATTTAAGATTTGAATACTTATTGTTAGTTCATATTTGAAGATACAATAAATACATAAATGTATTACAAAAAAAATATAGAATAACTTGATTTACAAGCATAATTTTAATTTCATAATTTTAAAATATTTATTTACAAAGTAAAATTTCCGACTTTTTTATACAAACAAAACCATTTATATAATTTGTCGGATCTATCATTACTAATCAATTATTCAAAAATCAAGACAAACTAGATTTTTGCTTTTTAATTTTATTTTTAAATTTCAACATTTTATCATTTTCAAATTACTGTATACTGTATTTAGCAGTTTTTTTATAATTTGTTGAGTTAACTTTGATCGCAAACATTTTAATTGTGAGATGAACTTTTCTATTTTATACACTAAGTAAGTCTTTACATATTAAAACACTTATATGAACCATTAATGGTAAATGTTTTTCATGTAATTTCTTTTAATGATCTATTAAATCTACTATTGATGCTTTCATATTGAGTTATGTTTATTCTGATATTTGTGAATCAATTTTCCAGTGTTTATTAAAAAATTCTTTAACATCATCTCTTTCTAACTTTGTTTGGTATTCGTACCAGTTAAAAAATATTTTCCTTGGTTTTTTAGAGTGCAACTTTTATTTTCAACGATACTGACCACATAAACTTGAATGTGCCAATTAGTTTAGGTTAAGGTAGTGGTGGCAGTCAGAAACCAATGGACCGCTTTGGTCCATTGTGATACCACGGAGACTGCTTTTGCGGAGTCCACACCGTTGAACCAACCAAAGCTCAATATAAAGCTACTAATACGTTGAAATTCAACACTAGATCCCTTAACTCCAAAGCGCCCATTGTGGACATTCTCATTCTTGCAAAGCCAGGACAGCGACAAAAAAAATGTTCTATGTTTTCCTCTTCATCGATATCCTGGCAGCTACGACAAAAATCATTTTGTTCAACGATTAGTCCTTGGGCAGGCCTACCTATGAGACTGTATCCGGTTAGCACGGACACTATAATCGAGATTAAACTCCTATTCTTCAAAATTAAAGAATTAAAGAATATATCCTATTTAGGTGAGTACATAACTGCCTTGTGATCACGCTATCATTTCTTGTGACCCACATTCTATTTGTTTCATCCTCTCTTTGGTCAATCCTCCATCCCCTAACTTCATCATCGAAGATGGATTGCCGAGGAGGTTGCCATCTCCTTCCCTACTAGGTCCATAGGTGGTAGAAGAAGGAGCATCCCCAATGCATCCGTAGGAGCAGTGCGAAGAGCACTGGTTATATACAAGGATGCAAGTCTTTGCACTTTGTAAGATATGTAGATACGTCTTTTTCTCCAGATAATAGAAATATATTAAGGTGAGTCCTTGCCAAGATGCAGGTTCTATTATTACCTTTGTTCTTAACAACTAGCATCTTAAAAGTTTTGGTTCTCAATCCGCAAACCCTGCTACCACTAATCCAGGGTTCTTGGATTTGGACTATCTTAACTTCACTGTTTCAGCCGTGACTGGGAATGCCGGAATCCATGAATTTGCACGTGGTCGAGATGGAATGTCGCTCTTGTCAACAATATCGATTTTCGCAACCGGCCATGGCTCTCCCATCCTGCTGACAGCTGCCTTGTACAGGTCCGCCGATCTTTGGTCTCCAAAAGCCATCAGCTTGACCTTGCCTTGATACCAGCCTTCATCGCGACAAACGGGAGGTATGCCTGGATTCTCCGCAAGGACCTTGTACAGGTTGGCCCAGAAAGACCGAAGTGGTGTAAATTCCTTATAACTTTTTATTTAAGACATATTTTTTTTAATTTTTGTTTTTTAAATACAGTAAATTTATAGGGAATATTTTTAGATTAGTTGTTAAAAATGATATCCCGCAAGTGGAGGCCATTTTCTGCTTCGCACAATTGATCTCTTTTCAACACATTTTCCATGACCTTTCGCAAAACTTCCGGTGTTATGTTGTTAATTTCGTCTGGAATATTGGTTTTTAATTCCTCAATAGTCCTAGGCTTATTAACATAAACTTTCCCTTTTAAATAACTCCAAAGGAAACAGTCTGGAGCGGTTAAATCCGGGGAACGCGGAGGCCAATTAAAATTGCTTCTACGCGAATTTATTCTTTCCCCAAAGATGTCGCGTAAAATAGCCATTGTGGCCCTCGGAGTGTGCGCTGTGGCTCCATCCTGTTGGAACCATATTTGCGGATGGTATTCCACGGCTGGCCCTAAAAAATTTTCCAATATGGCCCGATATCGATCACCATTGATGGAAATGGCGACATCTCTTTCATTTTCCAAAAAATATGGACCAATGATCCTTTCTGAAGAAACACCGCACCAAACAGTACACTTAACTGGGTGTAATTGTCGTTGATGAAGTACTCTCGGGTTTTCCTTAGCCCATATCCTAAAGTTTTGCTTGTTAACAAACCCATTTAATTGGAAATGGGCTTCGTCACTCATAAATAAGTTATGAATAATGGAAATGGAAAGAGCACATTTGTGCGAAGCAGAAAATGGCCACCACTTGCGGGATACAATTTTTAATAACTAATCTAAAAATATTCCCTATAAATTTACTGTATTTAAAAAACAAAAAATTAAAAAAATATGTCTTAAATAAAAAGTTATAAGGAATTCACACCACTTCGGTCTTTCTGGGCCACCCTGTAGTACGTGGTTTCCAACTTAGCTTCCACAGTACTCCATTTGCCTCTGGGGATGGCACCGTTCATATCTCCCCTGTCGACAACAGCCATTATTAGGCTTTTGCAACCTCACTCAACGTCCTAACAGAATATTATGAAATTCCCGAATTTCACAATATTATGAAACAATTTAGATGATCCGATAAGTTCCTTTATTTTTCACTACATACAAGTTTCTGTTATATTCTATTCGAACAGATGATTTCTAATTTTCCTTTAGAAATAATATAATGATGGAAACATTTCATAGTATCCAATTATTAAATGTTCTAAAATAATTTTCCGTAAAAAATATATTGTACATCTACAAGTATCAAGTCCTTCCTCACACTCAGGATCATACCAAGTACAGCTTTTGAAGTGCCCTTCTGTGTTGTCTTCATCTTTTGTAACTCCATATTCTTCGTTCTCATCCAGCATATTTTGGAAAAATTTTATCATCTCCCAATGATCAAAAAGCCTGAAGCTTTCACAATCTCTTATAAATTGGTTTAGAGTACGTCTAATTTGGCTCATTTTATTTGCTGATAAATGAATGATGATGAATGTTGGAAGCTTCCTTAAAGACTAATTTGCCCTGTAAATTTTTAAAGTATCTCCTAATCTTTAAAAAAATCTGTATTATAATCTCTACGCCATATTTCTTTTTAGCACTCTATCTCTCTCTACCCCTTTTAAAACTTTAATTCTCTAAACAACAAAACTAATCTACATAAAGGAGTTTGAAACATCCATGAAATATACTATTCGAAACGTGATACGTGTAACAAAATATGGACCAACACTAAAAGTTGAAATGGACAAGCACATAATGTTTCTACCTCAACGATATAATAATTTAACAGATGATGATATTAAAGATCGCTCGAGCGGATCATATTGCCTAAGTAGAGAAAGTGAAGAAAACCTAATCGTTGAGAGTGAGCTGAGTGAATTTGTAATTCAAAATTCCCAATTTCCTGTTTGGCAATAAAATATATTAATTATTTATTTTAAATTATAAATAAAAAGACATTAAAGATTTTTGTAAAATATAAATGTTTGTGTTTTTATTTAATATTTTCAGTTATTTCATGAAGAAATTTAAGACATAAGTGTCCACAGCTATCGAAATATTTCTTTTCATTGTTGTTTTTACAATATGCTGCCCAATGTGTCCTGTTGATACATTCAAATTGATTATTCCACATTATATTTTCTTTGTTTGTTTTAGTAGAGTATTCAACATGAAAACTCCTCAAAAATATGGAATATTTATAGAGAAACGGTTTAGATCCACATCAGATAGTAGTCTGTTGGGTAGCATCTCTAAGAGTTTTTTGATTCCTCTTTGTGAACTAAACCATAACCTTTTTTATATGGTTTTAAGTCCTTTGCCAACTGCTACAGATTCCATCGCTATATTATGTGTAGTTGCTTCATCAAGTTGGTTTTTTACATTCTTTGTTGCATTTACAGCTTTAGCTATAGCAGCACCTACAGTTGTTAGACTACCAATTGCACCCAGAGCAGTTAAAGTCAGTATTAGAGGTAAAAAACTACCAATTTGTGGGACACGTATAACACGTAGTACTATAACACGATGCGATGCTTGTCGAGTAAAACAAGATTCCAATAGTGAAATATGCCGGCCACCTCCAAAAACCGGATTTAAAGTTAAAAGCCGGTTGTTTACCTTTGCGCACTTATAAGCCTGTAACTTTGTTGATAATGATCCGATTCTTTCAATTTGAAAAGAAGAAACAGATCTTTCGAATGATATATAATTTATCTAAGAAAATTTGAGAAATTTGGTGTTGTTGTCCAGCAAACACAAATTTTGTAGAATTTTCAAAAAAATTTCAACTTTGGTGACGTTTTTATACATTATTTTATTAAGAAACTATAAAACTATTGAATTTTTTCATGAAAACAAAATTTTTACCAAAATGCCTGCACAATATTTTTGGTGTTATTTTTATGCAGCTTCTTTAAGTAAAAAATCAATGTTATTCTAAACACAAAAAAAATTTGAATGAGAGTTTTAGTCATTAAAAAATGTAGGCCCATTACTATAGTCAACAAAAAAGACGACTTCTTTGGTTTTAGAATGCACTTTGTTCATGTGTAATATGCAGCTCTGAATTATTTTTTATTTAAGTGTATCGCAGTGTATTCGTATAAAGTAACTGAGAACAGCTACAATATTTATTAACTTTGTCGCTCAATTAATTGCTTTAAGAAAAAAAAGTACAATGGTAAAGAGATAGTTAACCATAACTTGTCAACCGAACAGTTGCATGAAAAGGAATTTAACAAAGGGAAATATTTTGAATTTCAACCCCGGAATTTTATCATTTGCAAGAACTTGTCAGAAATCCTTCGCGTATACCCAAACATTTTTGGTCCAATCGTACCGGATGAAAGGAAAAAATTTCACAAATTTAGTGAAAAAGATTCTACACCCTTACCAATATTAACAAAAACTCACGTGGAGCTATCACAGATATACATACATACATACTGAAAATAATCCCGAAGTTCAGTAAATTAAATCATCATCAGAAAATATTAAATAAATAAAATATTAAAAAAAAATATATAAAAATATTAAAAAGAAAGTAAGTGCTGATAAATTCTGTACATAACATGTACATGATATATTATGATTAATTCTTTACATATGTATATACTTACATATATGTATATATATATATATATATATATATATATATATATATATATATATATATATATATATATATATATCTATATATCTACATATATAGGTATACATATTTACACATAGATGTAAAAAGGGTTAAAAAAAGAGTGCAGTAAAGTGAAACAAATTCCACAAAAATTTTTGAGTGGAATTTTATATCTATTGAGTGTGATTGTTAAAGGCAGATTCTCTGTCCAAATATACATAAATTATTAACACTCATAATAAGAATTACGAGAGCGTTATAAAATCAATCACTCCTTTCTTTATCAACATAAACCACACAAAAAAAAGGGAAAACATTTTTCCATGTTTGATCGAACTGTATGCCTATAAAACAAGATTTGATCGAACATTTTTTTATTATCAAATGATACAAGTTGCTCGCTCATTTCAAGCGTATAAAAGTAAGCACAAATAGAAGTTATACAAAAAAAAACCGATGAAAGTTCTTACTCCAATCCAACAACAAAGGCCAAAATAAAACACCAACCAACTGTGGGTTTAAGACTTAAAAATTTGGGCTAAAACAAAAAAGAAATAAAACTGTGTTTATTAAATACATATACTTTTTGTATTTAAGAAATAGACCTCAGTGAGAAATTTCTTCTTTTCTCTGCACAATACACCGTTTCCATTCGAAATATTGTTTCACATATATACTAAGATAAAGTGTGAATAAAATTTAATTGGAGAAAGTTAAAGGAAGTGAAATAAAAGATAATTTAATTAATTAATCATCATATTAATTAAATTAAAATAAAATAAGTCAATATTAATTAAAACGCATAAGGATAATAACTGCCTGTAATATCTTCTTTTTACCTTTTTTAAATAATTACCTTAGCTTATCTTTACGAAGAAGGGTTTATAATTTCCTTTTTTTGGAATTGTATATTGTTTTATACTATCACTCTCACAAATATTCGATTCAAGCTATCGTTTGTTCAATAAAACATTGCCACGTACTCCATTTTTTAAGCAACCTATCATTATCTAAGTTTATTTGCGCAACAATTCTTTCAAGACTAACTATGTCGTTATTAGAATCATCGACTAGTAGAATTCCAATCATATTTTAATGACCTTCCACCCGACGGTCATTCCTCTCACTCCTTAGGGGTCCAAAAGGATGAAATTGTTCGTCCTTGGTCAAGCTTTCGTTAGCGATATGATGAAATTTTCGGTAGACAGGCTATGGGTGAAAAACCTAAATTAGCTCCAGCTCAATCATTAAACGCGTACTCTGCCACTTTTCCTGAAGTGAGCCAACCAGTTACTTCACGTGTATCGTATGCCGATGCTGCTAAGGCTAGATCTATTCCCACACCAAAAAAGATCGTATTGAAGGGTATTGACGTTTATGTTAATCCCGAAGAAGTAAAAGATGCACTCATGATACAAGGCTTTAAAGTAAAAAATGTTACAAAAAACAAGCCGATTTCTATATAAAGCTTTCGTAATCGCATTCGAGTTTTATTATAAATCGTGGCAACGCCGGTCAAAATTAACAACGCTGGCCAGAAATAACAACGCTGGTCTAAAATAAACGTCAAAGTTAAATTTACGAAAGAAAAAGAAATTTGTTATTGTGCTTACAAAATAACATTAATTTATATAATATATGTGTAATTTATCAAAAATGGATTCTGTGGCACTATGGTTTGATGATGAAGAGGTGCATAACCAAAATGAAAGGCTGCAAAGAAGATTGCTTAGAAGCAAATCGGATATTCTAAGCTTGAATGCAAAAAGGTAATTTATTTTGAAGCATTAAAAACAACAACGACCCTTTGCCAGTTGGCTGTGTTTCATCATAAATTCCACTATTATTTCAAATTGGTGCGATTTGGTGGTCTTGTTGTTTGTTTCCCTGAATAATTTTAACAATTATAGTAACAATAAATTAACAAAATTATTATTTTTCACTTACAAAAAAAATATCATAAAAAGAAAATATTCGTAATACATATTATTAACTTTGATAAATAAACTTTAATTGCTTTGTTAATATTTTTTACAAAGTCATAAATAACAAAAACAAAAAAAAAACGTAATCAAAAAAAACAAACAAACAAAAGTGCAGTTGATATTATTAACTTTGATAAATAAACTTTAATTGCTTTGTTAATATTTTTTTTGCATAGTCATAAATAACAAAAACAAAAAAAAACCGTAATCAAAAAAAAAAAACAAACAAAAGTGCCCTTGAGGAATACTCTATATGACTATCTCAAAAACAAATAAATGTGAAGTGAGTTATAACGGCAGAAATGCCTATTGTACTGCCTATGCCTGTTGTATTGTTCTGATGCTCATAATGATAACAATAAAAACAAAAAACCTGATGATAGACTTACTGTGAGTTCGGAAGCTCTTAATAAAAATAAAAAATCTGATGATAGACTTTTTCTAAAAACAAATCCACTTTTTCAACTTCGCTTTGTCCAATGCCTACTAGTGATTCTTTAACATTACAGTTGCCTAGTACTTCGTCACTTAAGCCATTGAAATCATTCGCTTCGGGCTGTTCATCACCTAACCAAGTTATCACTACAGATAACAGTAGCTCAAAACCAAAGGTACAAGTCGGAATGGACAGATATATAACCGTGGTAAAGCGTGGGCGAAGCCCGAATTCTTCTAAAATTTCATCTGTTCCAAAGATGTCTAGGTATAACAGCGCATCATCCACGAATCGCCAAAATCGTTTTTCATTATTGCAAGACGATAACGACAAGACCGCTTCATCATCTCAGAAGTCTTTTAAGCTACCACCTATATATTTGAGAGTAAAAAATTCTAACGCCCTTATTAAAAAATTAGTCTTGGCCATTTTTTGAAAACGCATTTCATGTTATTCCAATAAAGCGTGTTAACATTAACGAAACTAAAATTCAAATATACGAAGAAAAACATTTCCGCAAAATAGTGGCTGAACTCGAAAAAAATAAAACAAGTTTTTATACGTACCAGCTAAAAAGTGCTAAAGGTATGCAGATCGTATTGAAAGGCATTGACTCTTATGTTAATCCCGAAGGAGTAAAAGATGCACTCATCATACAAGGATTTAAAGTAAAAAATGTTACCAACATAATCAATAGGGAGAAGATCCCCCAGCCTCTATTTCGTGTTGAATTGGAGCCGAATGATATACAGCTGAAAAAAATTAGACACACCCAATTTATAGCCTAAAATACCTCTTATTCCGAAAAACCACAGTTGAAGAGCTGCATAAGCGATCAGGTCCCGTACAGTGCCATAATTGCCAAGAATATGGCCACACAAAAACATACTGTAAATTACCAACTGTTTGTGTTGTGTGCGGCGAATTACACAGCACTGCTAGGTACAATAAGCAAAAGATCAAAGTGATAAAATATTCAGTAATTGTGGAGGTAATCACACCACTAACTACAGAGGCTGTCCTGTGTACTCTTTTGTCAAACGGACTATGGTGCAAAAACCTAAATTAGCTCCATATCAATCAGCAAACACTTACTCCACCACTTTTGCTCAAATGAGCCAACCAGTTACTTCCCGTAAATGGCTACACTATATATGATACAAAGAACCCTAGAAGGAGAGCATGCGGTGGATCTGCAATTCTAATTAAGTCAAGACTCAAGCACTATATCCTTGACAAATTTAGTGAAGAATATATGCAAGCT
Organism: Tachina fera; assembly: GCA_905220375.1. Taxonomy (NCBI): domain Eukaryota; kingdom Metazoa; phylum Arthropoda; class Insecta; order Diptera; family Tachinidae; genus Tachina; species Tachina fera. The sequence continues at coordinate 3,004,920 of LR999968.1, read as the reverse complement.
ACGAATATTTTTGTAGAAAGTTTTTAGTTTTTTTTTCTTTTTAATTAAATTGTGGGAAAGAATTTAAGTGTACTTGAGACTTTGCAAAAATATGAACAACCAAAAAACAAAAAAGTTAAACAAAAACGAAGTAAGCGTTTTGCTTTAAGTTTAATTCAACTAGAGATTCTTTTTATCTTGATACCAAATAAAAAGAATTAAAAATATATTTATATATATTGGGTGGTATTGTTGATTCTGCAAGGAAAGGAAAATTCGACGGAAAAAACTATCGATCGATATTGCAAATTGCAATTATTCATTCCTTCGGTAAATGTTTCCGTGAAAATGATTTAACGTCCCCGTTGTTGTTAATTCTGACGTGGTGTAGTGTCGGCTGTTGTTAAAAAAGCATTTTAAAATATATACATACATGCATACATACATACATGCAAGCATGTGTAAATCCATACATACAAATAGAAATATGACAGAAATAGATGATATTTGGGAAGCTGATTTAGTTGAAGTGGGGGACTATACTACAGAAAATATAAATTATTGATTCTTGTAGGCTGTAATTGGCACATTCTCAAAGTTTATATTGTCAGTATCGTTAAAAATAAATAATGCACTCTAATAACCAAGGTAATGGAAAATATTTTTTAACTGGTACGAATACCAAACAAACTTAGAAACAGATGATGGCAAAGAGTTTTTTAATAAACACTGGAAAATTCATTCATAAATATCAGAATAAACATCACTCAATATGAAAGCATCAATAGTAGAATGATTTAATAGATCATTAAAAGAAATGATGTGAAAAGAATTTACCATTAATGGTTCATATAAGTGGATTGATATGTAAAGACTTGCTTAGTGTATAAAATAGAAAAGTTCATCTCACTATAAAATGTTTGCGATTAAAGTTAACTCAATAAATAAGAGAAAAAAATACAGTATACAGTAATTTGAAGATGATAAAATGTTGAAATTATATAAAAATTAAATCAAAAAGCAAAAATCTAGTTTGTCTTGTTTTTTGAATAATTGATTAATAATGATAGGAAAGATTATTAACTTAATATACTGGAATTCTCTAGACTTGTTGTAAGTATGAAATATTGTGAAAACTTAAGCGTTGAAAGTAGTAGTGGAATGGCGGTCCTCCCCCAATTAAACTTGCAAAATTGTTGGTGAAATTGTTAAATTTGGGTAATTAAAATTTGACAATTGTTAAATTCTTGGAAATTTGTGAAATTTGATACCTACGAGGGTGGTTCAATAAGTCCGTCCAAATTTTTGTTTACATTAACTTTGTGGGAACGGGTGATTTTTTTGGGTAGTATTAATTGTGGGAACGGTTGATTTTTTTTTGTGAGTGTGGATTAAGGGGTTTTATAAGATTAAGATTTCTCAAGTGTATATGCCGACGGGAAAATCATGAAAATGATTTTTCCTAATACCAGTGGGGGAAATAGTGATTATTCATTTTTCCTAATGCCTACGGCAATGCATGATAAGTTTTCCTAATGCCTACGGCAATGCATTATAATTTTTCAAATGCCGACGGCAATACATGATTATTATTTTTTTCGTAATGCCGACGGCAAAACACATTTTTATTTTTTTTCAAATGCCGACGGCAAAACATGATTATTATTTTCTAGTACCAAAGGGAAAATTGCCAGTGTTGCCAGACTATAGAAATTCGTTATCGTAATACTATATCAGTAATATCAGAGAAAATAGATTTGATGACTATTACGCGATTCTCATATGAATCGGGGGAATATGTGTATGATTTCCTCACGCTAATAAATTGTTTATAAATAAAATAATTAAATAAATTAATAAATAATTAATTTAATTATTTTATTTATTTATAAAATGTTCTCTTGTATATGAACACCCTATACTTGTGTGTGGATGATCCAGCTTTTTTGTCGCTGGTATTTATTTATTTGTTTAAGAAATATAATTGTATGTATGAGTGAGGATGCTTGTATGTATATTTGTATGTGTATGTATGCATGTATGTATGTGTATTTGTATGTATGTATATGTGTATTTGTATGTATGAGTGAGGATGCTTGTGCGTAAAATATTTTGTAGAATTTTATATTTTATATATTTATATTTTGCAACGTAATCATTTTCTTTGTCTACGATTATTTTAAAGCAGCAAAGTTTCAATTAAGTACACTCATCAGCAGAGAAACAAAAAGTAAAAATTTGCAAGTATGCAATAAAGTTAACTCTCTTCCTCCCCACTTCCTTCTCTTTCATTTATGCAGTTTGTATTTGAAATAAGAAAAGACTTGTACATTCTTTTATTTGGTATACATTTATTGCTTAAAATTTTTTTAAATTTTATAATAATACATACATATGTAAATTCATATTTTAAGAAGTAAAAAAGTTCATTTAAAGCAAGACATTTCTTTTGTTAGTAAAATAGCATTTTTTAATGCGCAAACACCAAAATTATGATAACTACAATAAAGATATTCTGGATACTTGATTTCCATTTGTTTAAAGTTGATGTAGCCTATATCCTCAACGTTAAAAATTTTTCGGTGTAAAATTTTTTCCAACCATCGTCTTTTTTCTTCACCTTTTACATAAATTGTTGAACATCTTGCGTTGTCTTTTAAAAAATTGCAAACGCTTTGAAATGAAACTGATCCAGCAGTCCAGTTTAGGTGATGATAGTTTTTTGTTAGCCACTTTGCTTCTCTTTGCTTTTTTATTGATAACCATTTAAAATCAAATGGGGATTTTATAATGAAATGGGTATATTCATAATTGTTGAAAACAATCGCTACTTCTTTTGCGATGAAATCATTTGAATTACTCTTGAAACCTTGTACGTCTATAAAAATTATGTTGTTATCCATATTACTCAATTTATAAGACTTTTCGAACTTGTCCTTTGATAGGTATATATTCTATTATACGATCATGAATAAGAATGCAGTAAGCTGTTGTTTTTACTGCAATATTAGTTGCTGTTTCAAATTCTATTTTTATATCAATCGGTCCATTATTGAGTGATTCATTCTGATGACTGACATCTACTACAATAATAGGAGCTTTTGTCTTAAACTCTGGTGCAGTTAGAAGCGGTTGAGATTCTTTCATATAATAACTTTGTTGAAATCTTATATACATATCATATAGAATTGCATATCGTTCATTTTTAAACTTTATGTTAAGATCATCATATGGATATGAGACTGAATTTAAATGTACTTTTAAATTAGTCAAATCACAGTGAACAAACTTATTTTCTTGTTGAAAAGCAATCAATACAAAACGTGGACGTTCTCTATTTGCAGCCAGTTTAACATTCCAAATATGGCTAGTTCCTATGTTTAATTGTGGATTAATATGACAATCCCAACTGCGAAATGCCATAGGTATAGAAGCACCATTATTAATAACTTTTATCATATTCAATTTGCTAAAGTCCGATAATTGTACATGTGGGATTCTCCACGAGATGAGTGAAATTGTAAGTTTAGCTTTTTCAGTAGAAACACTCGAGCGCACAAGATTTTCATCGTTTTTATTGCGCAAGAGTATCAATTCATGTTTTCCATTTAGTATAACTTTGTTGTAGTCTTCAGCGAATCCTAGAAGCATTTTTAGAGGTACATAGAAATTGAAAAATCCATTTACAAGAGTGACATCGTCAATTTTGTTCCATCCAGCATTTTGCATCACGTTGCTTTCAGTTGGTGACATAGAAACCAAATTTTTTATGGTGCTTGTGGCTCCTAAATATCTTGTATGATCAATTTCAATTCCATTGAGCTCATAGCGAATTTCATCAAACAGATATGCCACAAAGTTGTTTTTTAGTATAAAGTTCTCTGAAGATGATGAAGATTTGGTCTTATTATCATCGGCAACAAACCCCTCCACATAAATGTAGCTCTCACTGGGTAGCACGTACAAATCTTGATTTTGTATTGAAATTCTAATTTCATCATTATTGTTGTAAGACTGTAAGTATGGTACATATGTATGATAATCCTTTTTGATTATATTTTCATCAGACAAAGGTTTATCTAAGACATCTATTATTGAACTCATTTTGTCTTTAATTTCAAATTCAATGACTTCAGAAAATTTTTATTTGATGTTGTTAGAGATTTTTGTTGAGCTGTTCGCTTTAATGTTGTTGTTGTTTTTGCTGCTATATTTTTCAATGTATTTGTGTTGTATATTAGCATTATTTAGTTGGCCTTAAATGTATTCGTATTGTAATTTCCTCTCCTCGGAAATTAATTAAATCACCGTGTTGATCAAGTACTCGCAGCGCTAGTGAACTTATCTCTCTGGTGTTCACAGGTAAATAGATGAGATTTCTTGGAACCTCGTCTATTTTATAGCCTGGAGGCACATTTATCAGAAATTCATGAAGTGTATGCGATTTGGAGTTATTCATATATGTGTTAATAGCGATACTACTTTCAATTCGCAAGAGATTCACTTTAAAAATATTAACTGGAAGATCTGAGTAATAATATTTGTTTGGTGTTAGGATTTTGCTATTGAATCCTAAAAGTTTTCCAATTGTGTTGTCCTTATTAAAATATACAGGATCTTTGGAACTATTAACTTTAACTTGCATTGTGTTGTTATTGGCTTCAATAAAAATCTTATTTGCTGGGCAAAGTCAATTGTATTGCTCTGCTATAAAATCAACTATATCATTTAATTCGTAAGATCCAATTGGTATTTCAATTTTATGTTCTCCTATATGAAACATATTGTTGTAAGTGTCTACATTTGGAATGCTGTTGTATGAATGAAAATCAGTTAGAGCACACTCATATGCACCATCTAATTCAATAGAAGGAAAGTAACTAGCAGATAATTCTGATGAGTTAGAGCTCAGAGTAAGTGTTATTGACACTATAACTGACTGATTACAATTAAATAAAGTTTAGTACACAGTATGGTTTATAAGCATAATTTACATATTTATTTCATTTTCTTATTTTAAAATTAACATTAGTTTCTTAATATTAATGATATTATTGTTCTTGATATGATGCTGTTGGTGATTTAGTTTTTCTTCCAACTGTAATATTTCATCTTTATTTATCCAAGAATTGTGTTGATCTGAAAATCCTAGCCATTTAACATATATTTCCTTCGCTTTAGTTTTGAGAACCTTTTCAACTAAATATGTATTTGGAAATCTAGTTTTTGAAAGTTCATCAGTATAGAATCCACCTTTAATAGGATTACCAAGATAATCTTCTATTATGTATGTTGCAGGATTTGTATTTTGAACTTTGGTAATTGTGAATATTTCTGTGGTCCAATTTGGAGTATAACCTTTTTCAAAGATATGCTTATATTTGCTTATGCGAACATGATCTCCTACATTAAATTTCGACATTTTATACATCTTCAAATGACTGTACACTGTATTAAGCAGCTTTTGCTCATTTGTTGAGTTGACTTTAATAGGAGACATTTTAATTGTACGATGAAATTTTTTATTGTATGCATTAACCAAATCTTTGTGTATATCAATCCACTTATATGAACCATTATAGCTAAATTCTTTCCACATCATTCCTTTCAATGTTCTATTAAATCGTTCTACAATTGATGCTTTCATACTGCTATATGTTGAGTAGTGATTAATGTCGTATTTATGCATTAATTTTTCAAAGTTTTTGTTGAAAAATTCTTTACCATCATCTGTTTGTAAGTTTTTTGGTACTCGCCCCAATTCAAAAATATCTGCCATTGCCTTGGTTGTTTCGATTGGAGTTTTTGTTTTTAGCGGTACTGCCCATGCAAATTTTGAAAATGTGTCGATTACAGTCAACAAAAATCGATAATTTTTATTTTCTTTAGAATAGTTCCCCATTTCAACTAAATCAGCTTGCCAAAGATCATCAATTCCTTTCATTACAACTCTGCGACGCACAAAATGTTTTCGTGCTTGATTATGGAGTTCGTTTACTAAATTTCTTTTTTAAGACATTAAGTTATTTTTACTGATTTTTTGGAGAGTGTTGTGATCTACTTGAAGGACTTTCAGCTATTGATACAAACATGTAATTTTCCAATCTATAAATTTTCTCATTAAGCTGCTCAATTTGTTCTTCAAAGGATGTTTTCATTTTTTGGATATCTTTTTCAATTTTATAATTTTCTTCTATATCTAATTTTATTTCACGTTGTAGTTCTTCGATTTGCATTTGAAGATCTTCTTGAATTACAGTATTGTCTGCCTTAAAGTATGTTAATAATTTCTCTTCTAGTTTTTCGATTTGAGTTTGCAGAAACAATTTATTGATAACTTCGTTTTCCTCCAGAGCTTCTGCAACATTTTTGATCCTTTTGTTTTGGACATCAATGTTGTTGTTCGTATCCACAAATAACCCCAACAGTTTAGGTGCATTTTTCAAAGAAATTATGTTGCTAGTATCGTTTAAGTAGTGTCCAAATTTATCAACAGACATGCTTTATATACTTTATTAAAGTTAATGTATTATATTCGCTTCACGTAGCTCTTCAATAATTGATACAATCTCGTTATTGTGATTAGTATGACCTGCACCTTGTGATGCGAGCAGTAGTCGAAGTCGATCTACTAACTCATTTGGATCATCCCAGTATATATAGTTGGGCTTATGAATATTAAATTCCATCATTCCATTACCTAAATAGCTAACTTTTGGCTTAGATCCTGTTGATTGGGGTAAATTCTTCAGGTTTTTCTCGTCAATAAATTTCTTAATAATATGTTTATATTTATATCCTCTAGTACCCTTTATTTGACCATCAGGTGTATAGTCTCTTCTATATGCATTAGTAGTAATTAAAATCTTTTTATAGATTTCGAGTTCAAATTTATCATAATTTTTTGGTATTTTATGAAACATTAGAGAAAATAGCCCTGGTGTTGGGGCCCATATTTGACCACCAACTTGTATTTTATCTTCATTAAGTTTGAGCGTACTATCACCAAATTTCCATTCATTATTGAAATCTTTATGTGGACCATAGTTTGTATCTAGTTCATTTCTTCCTTCCAAGACTGATAAGTCAGTATAAGTATCTTCTGTATTGGAAGTCTGTGAGTAAAAATCATCATCATCATCATCGTCATCATCATTTACAGTATTAGCATCATTTAATGAGATGGTATTATCAAATATTGTTCCTTCAGCTAGTTTCTTTGGTGTACTTGACTCTATCTTGACTGATATTTTTTCAGGCTTAAGACTTGTATTATTTTCAACTTCTACCTTCATTTTACTTTCTTCTTTCATGGGAATTCTTTTAATTTTTTTAGAACTATTTATGAATTCTTTGAGTGGTTCTGTTATAGGTTTAAATGTATCTCTTAGTTGTTCATGTGTATCTATTTCACCAGTTTTTATACTACGAAGCTTTTTCTTTAAGACATTTCTTGTCAACACCAATTGTTTTAAAATTTTCTCATCCATACTTAATAATAGTAAATAACAGGTATCAGCTATTAGATTAGGTATCAGCCTTTTAGGACCTGGTCTGGTTATCAGATCAGCTTTTCAGGAGCTGGTCTGGTTTTCAGATCAGCTGTTTAGGACCTGGTCTGGTTTTCAGATCAGCTTTTCAGGACCTGGTCTGGTTTTCAGATCAGCTTTTCAGGACCTGGTCTGGTTATCAGATCAGCTTTTTAGGACCTGGTCTGGTTTTCAGATCAGCTTTTTAGGACCTGGTCTGGTTATCAGATCAGCTTTTTAGGACCTGGTCTGGTTTTCAGATCAGCTTTTTAGGACCTGGTCTGGTTATCAGATCAGCTTTTTAGGACCTGGTCTGGTTATCAGATCAGCTTTTTAGCACCTGGTCTGGTTTTCAGATCAGTTTATCAGGTAGCAGCTCAGCTTATAGCAAATAGATGTATGAAGTTTAAAGTTAGATTAATAACTAAAGTGAATGTTTATCAAGAGTAGTTTATATAGTTATGAAATAGTCAAATTGCTTTCTGTAGCGACCATTATTTAATTCATTATCTTTGCTTATCACCAAAAATCCATATTTATCCCTTTGAGAACCAATACTGTTTTCCTTTCCCATTTCTACGAAAAGAATATTTTTGTAAAAAAAACTTTGCATTCCTGCAGATTTTTTATATTAAAAATTTTCTGTATATTTTTTTTTAAGGAAAAGGACCTCGCACAATCGTGTATGTTGGTTGAAAAACCTTAAAATAAGTACCAATTTTTTAGATTTTATTTTTAAATTATATAGTTTTATTGAAACAAAAAGAAAATTATTTTGTAACATAAAATCAATATTTTTACTTCAGGTAAAAGAAAATGAGATCAAAAAATTATAATGTACTATTAATTTGAACATAAAAGTTATTTTGTGTGGTATTCTTTGAAGCACAATTTGTCTTTTGCCAAACACAAATAAACCTTGCATTTTTGGCATCTTCCCCTTGAGCGGCTTTCGCAACCAGCATTGCGACACCGCTTGGCTGTACCAGCTATAAATTCAGGCCAGTGGTCGAACCGATCATACCTAATATCATCTGGCGCATTATGGGGTCGATATTTGCTTCCATAATATCCGTCAGGCAATTGGAATGGTTCAACTTCTGGTGGCACATTTTTGTACTTTGCCAAGACTTCTCCTAACTCCATTTTAAAACTCAAAAACTTCTTAAGCTTGTTTTTTGGTATTTGAAGTATTTTCGCATCGTTCCTATATTCCTTCCAACTGTTGTAAATGGCTAAGTCGAGAAAATGAAAAAATACCTTGACGGGCCACTTTCTGGTTTTCATTTTAATGCGATAGTACTCCAGCATTTGGTCTGCTATATCAACCCCTCCCATATTTTCATTATATAATTGAATGACAGCTGGAATAGGAACCGGCAAACGTCGTTTTAAATTTTTTATCCACCGTTCTTTTTCACTAATTGGATCTTTTCCGCATATAGTTGATGCCACCGTAACACATTTTGTATCACACCATTTGACTATGGCTACTGTTTCGTTTTTAACAAATTGAATCATTTCACCACGGGACATGTTTTTATCAGCAGGAAGGCTGATTCTTTTCCCTAATCGATTTGTCATTATAGTCCCTGTGGCTTTATATCTCCATCTCTTCGAGCTTTTCCAAAAGGGGAATTGTGGTGAAAAACCTGTCAAAGTATATATGACTTTCCTCTGGCAAGTATTTTGTAAGCCTTAAAACTACCGACGCCCCGTGGCCCAGTCCACAATCCGGAAAGGTTCCAGCACCTTGGAACAACTCGAAATCAACTATGAGTCCATGCGACGTTGCACACACAAAATTTTTCAAACCCACGGGACGTGGCTTTGATCTCATTACCTGCCGAGCCGGACACCTCCCTGTGAAAGGTATCATCTGTTCATCAATGGAGTAACTTGTCACATCAGTAGCTAACTGATTACAACGGCCTCTAACCAAGTCAATTACAGGTTGCACTCTCCACAACTTATTTGTCGGATGCGCTTTACTTTTGTCAACAAAGTGAATGGTACTTCGCAGCTTCATAAACTTGTTTCTGGACATCGCAGACGCAATAAGTTCATTACGAAAACCTTCCGCCCAATACATGTTAATCTGCGGATATCCAAGACAAGACATCGTTATTGCGCAACCGTAAACATTTTTGATTTCAGGCTCTGTTAAGCTCATTTCATTACCAGTTGTACCATGAAAGTACATTTTGGTATATGTAACCACGTCCTTGTAATGGCTTTCGGGAAAATATTTAGTAAAGTATTCAGAAGGTGTACCAAGTTTTACAAAATTTTGACATTTTTGCATTGTGGGAATTTCATGAGAAAAAAATTCTTTTTGGCGCCACAAGTCATCTCTAATTTTACTATTTACGTTTCTAGTCTGTTGCGTTTCTGGTAAAAGAACTGTAATAGTGGCAAAATTAATAAAATTACAACAAAAAACCCCGTTGGATGTTTTTACCCTCTTCAATGCTTTCCTCCGAAGAGTCGTCGCTGCAATCGTTTGGTTCCCAACGTGTGTCCTCAAATTCATCATCAGATGAAAAATCAATGTCGGAATTTTCAAGGATGTCTAAAGCCTGTTGCAGGTCTGATTCCTTTAAAAGATTTAAACTTTTTCCTAAAAATATACCACATAGCACAATTGTGAGCTTGAATTCAAACAACATATATTTGCCACATGACACAATTGTGTTATCTTATTTTCCGTTAAACAGAACTTTACATTTAAATGCCAGCAGGTGTTCAAAATATGCTAAGTCGTCAACAAGAGAGCAAATCTCTTTATTCTCAAACATTCCCAGCAATTTAAAATTTCAAAAACTAAAAAAAATTGTACCTACCACTAGGCATGCTTCCGTACGTACCAAGAGCACAAACTCGACTGATTTTTAGAGCTTCGTATTTGTATTTTTTTATTGTTTAAAATTTTTTAATACTAAAGCGAGAGCTAACACAACAACTGGTTTTGGAATTTTAACGTTAAAATAATTTTTGTTGCTATAGGAATTTTTTTTATCCACATCGCACAATCGCTTAAGGTGGTTCCAACACTCTCGACAAATTTCTTGGAACTTTTCATAACTCATATCGCTGCCAACATGATCCCTATAAACATGCTTCATATTCGTCTCATCTTGCTTAAACATTATAATAACATTTGCATTGTCTCTTATTAAATGCTTGGGAATTCTAGTATAAGTTTGACACAAGTAGAATGAATCAACATCCCTATGTCGCCCCATACAAAAATATGTACGTATATTATTCTGCTTTTCACATGCAACATCATCAAATATCATAATTGAATTAGTTTTAGCTTCGTCAGGTGGAATAACTGATTCATTATTTGTAAATGTATAATATCCCATTCCTTTAATTGGTGAAATTAGTTTCTTCAGATATTCATATTTGGGCTGATATAAAGATTTTGAGTATAAATAGATGTTTTCAAACTTGAGTCCATTAGGACTTTCTAGTAAGCCAATCATAACATTAGTCTTTCCACAATTTGATGGTCCCATTATTAGAGCACGAATAGAATTTGGTAAGAGGGGGTTGTGCTTTATTTTTGAAGTAATGTTCGATGATTGATCAATATTACGTACTAAAATATTTTTATGTTGTTTCACTAACTGCATTTTTGTAACTAAATGCATTTCATAATTGTTACCTCTTATTATAGAAAAAATTAGATAATATGGTTATACGATATCAGAAAACGTTTAGTCATAACAACACCTTCGTTGGAGGAGGTATAGTAGATAAAATAATAAACGCTCTACCTGTTGAACTTCATCTTCCTGGATATCAGTACTGTGGACCTGGAACAAAACTACAAAAACGTTTAAATCGAGGTGACAAAGGAATTAATTTATTGGACTCTGCTTGTAAAAATCACGATATTGCGTATTCAAAAAATAAGGATTTAAGTACTAGACATAAAGCTGATAAAATACTGGAAAATTCAGCTTGGAATCGAGTTTTATCAAAAGATAGTAGTCTTGCTGAAAAATCATTTGCATATATGGTTACTAACGCAATGAAAGCCAAAACAAAATTTGGTATGGGTGTGGAGAAAAAGAAAAATGTTGGAAAGAACAAGCTAAATGATAAAAAACTATTTAGAACATCAATTAGAGCTGCAACAAAAATACTAAATAAGGAAAAGCCATTAGATATTAACTCAGCTATTAAAATTGCACGAAAAACTATCAACAAATCATTAAAAGGAAAAAAATCTCAAATTATAGTACCACGTGTAATACGTGTCCCAAAAATTGGTGGATTTTTGCCTCTAATACCGATTTTAACTGCTCTGGGTGCAATTGGTAGTCTAACAACTGGAGGTGCTGCCATAGCTAAAGCTGTAAATGCAACAAAGAATGCCAAAAATCACCTAAACCGTTTCTCTATAAATATTCCATATTTTAGAGGAGTTTTCATGTTGAATACTCTACCAAAACGAACAAAGAAAATTGAATGTGGAATAATCAACTTAGATGTATCAACAGGACCTTTTACACATTGGGTAGCATATTATAAAAACAACAATGAAAAAGAATATTTCGATAGCTTTGGAAACTTACAACCTCCTTCAGAAGTAGTCAAATATCTTGGTACATATGTAAAATAGAACTATAACCAACATCAGAATTTTAATACATTTACCTGTGGTCACTTATGTCTTAAATTTCTTTATGAAATAACTGAAAATATTAAATAAAAACACAAACATTTATATCTTACAAAACTCTTTAATGTCTTTTTATTTATAATTTAAAATACAAAGCTAATATATTTTGTTGCCAAATAGGAAATTGGGAATTTTGAATTAGAAATTCACTCAGCTCACTCTCAACGATTAGATTTTCTTCACCTTCTCTGCTTAAGCAATAAGATCCACTGGATAGATCATTAATATCGTCATCTGTTAAAATATTATACCGTTTAGGCAGGAACATTATGTGTTTATTCATTTCCACTTTTAGAGTTGGTCCATATTTAGTTGTTACACGTAACACATTTTTAATAGTGTATTTCGTTGATGATTAGAGCTCCTTTATGTGGATTAAAGTCTTGCTGTTTAGAGCATTAAATTTTGAAATTAGATTTGATGTGGAGTCCATTTTTTTAATTAGTTCTTCTCACTTTGAATGTTTAACTGGAAATGATCTTAAAAGAAGCGATGATGACTTCAAGAAGACTAATCAAAAATAATTATGGTGAAATAGTGAATAAGTGGTGGATAGTGGTAGACAGAAAGAGATAGTTATAGAGAAAAAAGGGATAGAGAGAGATAGAGTGCTAAAAAGAATAATGGAATAGAGATGATGGTATAGATTTTTTAAAGATTAGGAGATACTACTTTAAAAATTTACTGAGAAAATTAGTCTTTAAGGAACCTTCCAACATTCATCATCATTCATTTATTAGCAAATAAAATGAGCCAAATTAGACGTACTCTAAACCAATTTATGAGAGATTTTGAAAGCTTCAGGCTTTCTGATCATTGGGAGATGATAAAATTTTTCCAAAATATGCTGGATGAGAACGAAGAATATGGAGTTATGGAAGATGAAGACAACACAGAAGGGCACTTCAAAAGCTGTCCTTGGTATGATCCTGAGCGTGAGGAAGGACCCGATACTTGTAGATGTACAATATATTTTTTACGAAAAAGTATATTAGAACATCTAATAATTGGATACTACGAAATGTTTCCATCATTATAAATAAAATAAATAAAAATTAAACTAAATTGTATTATTAAAAGAAACAAAAGAAATAAAATTAAACTAAATTGTATTATTAAAAGAAACAAAAGAAATAAATATAAAATAAAATTGTATTATTAAAATATTCCTCGTTTTGTATTATTTTTTCTAAAGGAAAATTAGGAATCATCTGTTTGTAAGTTTTTTGGTATTCATCTCAATTGAAAAATATTTTCCATTGTCTTGGTTGTTTCTCTTTATGAAATTTAATGGAATTTAATAATATTGTGAAATTCAATTCCTCTTGTACAGAACTTCTCAAAGAAAACAAGACTGAGCATGCTTTAAGTAACCTGAAAACAAGACTGTGCATGTTTAAGCGATATAAAAACAAGAATCATGCTGAATCATGTATAAATTATGAAATGCATTCTAAACAAATATTACTTTATATCTTTTTCGGTATGAGTATCAAATAAATTTACTGAAAAAATGAAAGCATGTCGAGACATGTATAATTAAAAAAATTCCTCACGTCATAAAATTTTTGCAAATGAATTACATATGTACATATATATGTATCTACTGTGCAAAAAATTCAAAAAAGTGAATTCGTAAAATCTAATAGTATAGATTTTTGAAACACCACTACATCTCGGACTCTCGCGTCATTATCGATAGAAGCAAGCTAAGGCATGCATGCTAAGAAAAAAATATGAATAAAGCTGTTAGATGATGATGAAAAACTCTTTTTAAATAATGAATTCGACAGCAATTGTATCTGGATCAATACAACTCATGAATGTGTTATATAGGGTATGATTGATGGTGAGAGCAGCTTTTTTAAGTGAAAAATCATTACATCTGCATGCGATACAATCAAGCCTACGTTAACAAGAATTACTTCAAGGGGTCAACCAGTAAACCACATGTTAAAACACTTGAGCTAAAATTCTCCCAAACATAGATATTCCAATGTTTCTGACACTTTATGCAAATACTTATGGTGAATTGCTTGCTGGTGGAGGTAAGTGAGTTCTTTATGACCGATTTTCTAGAATAGTTGATTACTAAACATGTATTTCCTTGTATATGAACTAATTTTTACATACATACATACATATATTTATGTATGTATATGTATACTTTTAAAAATTATATATGTAAATGTTCTCTATTTGAAGTAGTAAAATCATAAATTAGTGACACATTAGAAGGAAAAATAAAAATAAACAAAAAAATTAAAAAAAAAAAATAATAATTATGTCTCTCTAATATTCAAATGCATACACCAATACATAGAATATTAAAAATAAGAAATATGTACACATACAACTAGTAAGTGCTATCAATTATGGATAAGTTCTCGCAAAATCCATCTCTTTCTAACACTATATCTATACCTCTCTGATATGAGCACATATATATATCCAACACTAAGATTTACACTCCTACTACATAATTTTTTGTTGTAGGAGAGGGAGTATACATATATGCCAACTGAAGAACCAACCACTCTGATACTAGCAAACATACATTTATGTGAATTGGGATACTCTTTATCCACTTCGAAAATGTAAATATATTCTGTAGTATCAAAAAAATTTTTAATATCAAAATCAGTAACACATACCCACTCAAACTTGTAACGACGAAAGTCAGTACCCTCGTTTTCACCGTCCAACATCTGTATATTCCTTTATGAAAATAATTTTGTGTACTCGCTTATATTGGATTATAATTATTTATATTGAATTATATCTCCCATGAATTTTAATTACTTATATTGAATTATATCCCCCATGAATTGATACCTTTTTACTATTATTTGTTCTTTCAATGTTTAAAAATCATTTTAAAATTAACGCTTTGTTATAGATGGAGTCGCCATCTATATGTGAATTTAAGTATTAAAATAGCTAAATTGACATTTTTATACAACCATTATTTAGTAAGTTACGTTTTATGACAACTGATTGTTAGCAGAAATTTGCGTATATAAGGAGGAATCTCCGCATGAATTGGGAGTCTGCTGCTAGCTGTCAGCAAGGTAAGAACACAAAGTTGAACGCAGGTGTTACACATCCATCAACATTGTACTTGCCTTTAAACACATCTACTGGACAGACTTATAATAACACAACTAGTGTATACTATTGTGTGGTCGATCTCCTTGGATTTCGGTCTAGCAACAGGCACACGCTCCTTCTGAGCTTTTCTCACGCGCGCAGCCTGTAGGTTGTGTGGTGTTACACATCCCGCCTGCATCTGCGTGTACAGTGACTGCGCTCTGCACGAGCATACGTTCTTTCGCACCTTCTGAGCATTTGTTTCTCGCGTTCTCACGCGCGCAGCCTGTAGGTTGTGTGGTGTTACACATCCCGCCTGCATCTGCGTGTACAGTGACTGCGCTCTGCACGAGCATACGTTCTTTCGCTCCTTCCGAGCATTTGTTTCGCGCGTTCTCACACGCGCAACCTGTGGATTGTGTGGTGTTACACATCCCGTCTGCAGCTGCGTGCATAGTGACTGCGCTCTCTACGAGCATACGCATACCGCTCCGTCTGAGCGTTTAAGTTGTTATTTAAACGGCCATTTTATTTTACGAAAATTGTAATAAAGAAATATTTTTTTTAAATCGACTTCGTGTGTTTTTTTTTCTCTCTCTCACGGTCCCAAAAATCAATAAATTTTTGTGGACGAACACTGGACATCGCTGAGCTCTACCCCAGCCTAAGAATTGTCGTCACAATGGCGCCCGAGCAGGGACCCTGAGAGTAAAAATTAACTTAAAAAAAAAAAAAAAAAAAAAAAAAAAATTAACGCCGTTGTTTTTTTTTATTTGTACAATTAAAAAACTAAATATAGTTAAAAATTTATCAAATAAAATATATGTAAAAATTAAGTTATCAAAATTTTTAACGAGGAATAAATAAACGATAATCAAATTGTAATAGGTTGTTATCAAAAAAGTTTTATTTTTAATTTATTTTAATTTGTTTATTTTATTTACTTTAAATATAAAGATTATTTCCCGAGCTCAGCTAGGAGCTCTAGGAATGTTGTTTTATGATTGATCTTAAAATAAAAATACATTGTCTTATATACTAGTTATGAGAATAAAGCTTAACCTATCTTAACATAAGAGGGAAAGGAAAAGGTATATGCTTAATAAGCAAATTGTTCCTTTTAGTTTCCCACGGTAGGCGTGCGGCGTGTGTCTCATAAGAAATTTAGAAAACATGGATTTTGTATTGTTTATATTTATTATATAAACACTTGTGGTTATCAATTATGATTCATTCAAGTGCATTATGATGCAGCCTTTGATCAGACTGGCGAGTGTCAAATAGCATCTGTACAAAATACATATTTACGTTGCAGTCTGTCAAATGCATTTATCTAACACTTCATGCAGCGGTATTTGCCCGATTGCATGAGTGTCAAATGTCCAGTGCACAAAAATAATTTCAATGCCTTTGGATGTTATGTATGTTGCGGTCAAGTTGACTTTAAATGTTTACTACGCAATGTTAGTCGTAGTGATAGTTAAAACACGCTACACCTCCACCTTTTATAAGAATGTTCATATAACGTTAGTTTTATGGACATTCTTTTACAATTTGTTATTTTAAATTATATAATAGAGTAGAATTATTTATTTATATTTTTGTAGTCCGGACATACTTGTATATTAACTTATTTAGTTCTATATGGCTTAAGTCTATTCTTATGAACTATTTGTGTTTTATTTGTTTTCTTATCAAATATAGTTACATTATTTCTTAAGTCTATTTTCTTAATTTTGTAAGGTCCTTTATATTGGGTTTCTAACTTATGACCTGCTTCATTTTTCAGTAATACTAGATCTCCTATTCTAAAGTTATAATCAATTATATCCCTATCATAGTTTAATTTTTGCTTAAGTTTATTTCTATCTAATAATTGTTGAGCTCTCTTATATGCTACTTCTAATCTAAATTTTGTTTCTTTTGCATAGTCCTCTATATTATATTGTGGTTCTACTTTATCTACATTGAAAATCTGAAAACTGTTAGGAGTTTTTGCAAAGACTAACTCATAAGGACAATAATTATGAATTGTTGAAGGTGTTGTATTAAAACAATAAGTAAAATATTTTAGCCATTCGTCCCAATCATATTTGTCTATAGATATATAGGAACGTACATATTCATTGAAAGTTCTATGACTTCTTTCTATTGTGCCTACTGTTTGGTGGTGATGAGCTGTCGAAGTTAATTTTTCAATTTTTAGTAGATTACAAAGTTCTGTTAATATCGAATTTTTATATTCTGTTCCCATGTCTGAAATGAACGTCTTCATTGGACCATAGGTAAGTATAAAATTTTCAAATATTGCCTTAGCGATTGTTTTAGCGCTTTTGTCTCTTATTGGTATAGTAACTAAATATTTAGTTAAATCACATATTATTGTGATTGCGTATTCATTTCCAATTAATGATTTTGGAAATGGCCCTATTGTGTCTACCACTACCGTATCAAATGGTTTTGTTGGCGTTGGTGTCACAGTCATTGGACTTTTGTTATGTTTTAAAGTTTTAGCAGTTTGACATTTATGACATGTTTTTACGTATTTAGATATGTCCTTGGACATATTTTTCCAATAGTAATATCTTTTTATTTTTTCTAATGTTCTATATATTCCGCAATGTCCTCCTTCTATGGGATCATCGTGATATTTCAGCATAATTTCAAGAATTGCCTTGGCATTCTTACTATCAATTTGGGTCACCTTATTTAGTAGCGCTACTTTAATTTTATTTAATATTTTATTGCCCATAAGTTTAAATTCATTAATAGAGATTAATTCGAAAATTTTCTCACTAGGTGCCACTTGTAAATTATATATATTGTGTTTACCGGCCACTTTTTCGAGCCTAGAGAAAAATTGTCCTAAGTCAAAATTCTCTTTAGTAAACAAATCATTAATATGTATATATGTTACTATAGATTTTCCACGTTTGATATAACATCTTCCGGGGGAAATCTTTAGTTTATAGTATTTTCTGACGTCAGTGTTTGTTAGAGGTACATATATACTGGGCTTATTATTATTTTTATTTTTATGCTGTTCATTTAGTGTATTACTATTCTTTTCTTTTGTATTGGTCATCGATCTAGTCGTGACTTTTAATATAGAACAAATTTTATTATTCATGTCTTTTAGGTCATTTATTGTAATTCGCGATAGAGCGTCGGCAACATAGTTATCTTTTCCCCTAAAATATTCTACTGTAAAGTTATATTCTTCCAAATCGAGTCTAATTCTTGTTAACTTGGAGCTTGGGTTTTTCATTGAAAACAAATAAGAAAGTGGTCTATGATCAGTACGGACAAGAAAATGTTTTCCATATATATATGGTCTGAAGTGGGTAATTGCCCAATGAATTGCAGTTAATTCTTGCTCAATGGTTGATTTGTTACTTTCTCCCTTTGTGAATGTCTTTGATGCATAGGCAATAGGTAAATGTTTACCATCATATTCCTGTGTCAAAACCGCACCACAAGCGTACTTACTTGCATCTGTTGTTATACAAAATTCCTTAGTAAAATCAGGATATTGGAGTAAAGTAGGACTCATTAGTGCTCTCTTAAGATATTTAAACGCAAAATCACAGTCTTTTGTCCATTCAAATGGTGTATTTTTCTTGGATAATTTTGTTAAATGTCTGGAGTGTTCAGAAAAATTTTTAATGAATCTTCGATAGTAATTACAAAATGCTACGAATCTCTTTGCACTGTCTGCGTTAGTTGGTGTTGGATAGTTTTCAATGATTGAATATTTACTATCGTCTGGTAATATTCCTTTATCTGTACATTTGTGACCTAGGTATGTTACTTCTCTCATGAAGAATGAACATTTTTCAGGATGTAATTTAAGATTGTACTTTTGACATAGATCGAAAACGTTTTTCAAATTCGAAAGCATGTGCTTTTCGGAGCATCCCAGTATGACTAAGTCATCCATATATAGAAAAGCTTGGTCTGGTTTTAAACCACTGAAAGCAAGTGTCATCATTCGTTGAAAAGAATTGGGTGCTATTTTTAAACCATAAGGTAATCTAGTAAATCTGTATGAACCATTGTTGGTTGAAAAAGCTGTTAAGTCTCTAGAGTTTTTTTCTAAACTGATCTGGTGAAAGCCTGACATTAAGTCTAAACAGGAAAAATATTTTGCTCTACCTAGTTGGTCTAATATATCATCAATTCTAGGTAATGGAAATTTATCTGCAATTAATTTTTTATTTATTTGTCTGTAATCTATGACAAGTCTCCATCTTTTCTGGTCAGAGTTAGGAAGTGATTTCTTTGGTACTAACAAGACTGGACTGTTATATTCAGAATAGGAAGGTTCAATAATTTTATCGTCTATTAATTTTTTCACTTGTTTGTCAATTTCTTCTTTATGTGTATGTGGTATACGATAATTTTTAATATATACTGGTTCTTTATCTTTTACTCTCAATTTTTGTTCATAAAAATTATTAGTTGTTATTGTTTCTGATTCCAAACCGAAAATATCACTATATGTTGAACATAGTTTTGTTAATGTTGTTTTAAATTGTTGTGGAAAATGTTTCTGTAAAATTTTTAATATTTCTGATTTTCTTTTAGAGTTTTTGCCTAAATTTTCTTTGATAATTTCATAATCAGAGATGTTTTCAGTTTTTATGTTACTTTGTTTGATTTTAGTAATGGTGTTATTAGTGTTTAGAATACGAATAAATGCTTTGTCAGGTTTAACTAATATATTTGGTATAAAAACACCTGGTTCAATTTCTTGATTTGGAATTAATAATTCGTTATTTGAATTGGTAAAATTTACTTGACGTATTACTTCACATCTTGGAGGTATATTAATTTCATTGCAGTTATTCGTAATCGGTATATCTATTGTATGTGGTATATTAAATGGTCTAAGGATAAGGTAATCATTATCCTGGTTGAAATCCAATATACAGTTATATTTTTTGATAAAATCCATGCCAATGATTCCATCGCATGGTATCGGAAAATTATTATCTACTACCTGGAAGTAATGTGGTATTAGAAATTTTTTAAATTTTAGATCGCAAAATGTATTTCCAATCGATTTGATGTTACCCTGTCCTATTCCACTTAAAGTTGTTGTTTTGTTAGTGTTAATTTGGTTTTGTTTAAAGAATTTTGATTTTATTAATGAAATGTCTGCTCCCGTGTCTACTAAGAGTGTGAGCGAGGTATCAGTATTGTCTAATTGTATATGTATAAAGAAGCTCAAGTTAAGATTTAGATGGTAAATTTTTACTGATTTGATCCTAGGGGAATTTCGGAGTTTTCCGAATTGTTTTCATTTGATTCTGTTGCTCTTACGTAGTTATTGTTCCTACGATTATTATTAAATCTTTGTCGGTTTCTGTAATAATTGCTATTATTATTATTGTTATTATTATTGTTGTTGTTATTATTTCTACGTGGGTAATTATTTCTTCCACGTGATCGTGTATTATTACCACGGTAACTGTTTCCAGACTTGTACTTTTGTCCATAGTACAAAATAGTATTTTGTTGACCTGTGGCGTCTGTACAACTATTGACAAATTTACTAATAGCATCGTTCATGCTATTGAATTGTCCTGCTTCCATGATAAGCTTAACTTTATCTATGGTGCAGTTCTTAGTTAATGCCTTTACGGCAGTTTGTGTGGAATACTTTGTGGCTAGGTCGCAAGCCAATCCATCTGAAATGTATGCGGTTTCTAATGCCTTGGTTAAATTTTCTATTTCACTGCAATAAGCGTTAGCAGTTTTATTGTTTTGTTTTATATTTAAAATTTTTGCTGTTAATACTTCCACAGACTCTCCCTTCACGCTATTTTTTAGTTTGTTTATTATTTCTGATATAGTTGATTCATTGCTGATTAGATTTCTTGCAGTTCCCTTTAATTTTGTTTTTATTAGTGATACTGCAACTGCTTCGTGAGTACCTTTTATTGAATCTACTAAGGACAAGGAGTCAATAAAGGATCGTAAATTTTCTGATTTTCCATCAAAGTCTATAATCAGCTTTGATGCTGTGTTCAAAAAGTCCACTACAGTTTGAGTCATTTTGGATTCAGTTATAGGCATAGAAATATTAAAAATTACACTTTCGTGTATTGAATTTGGTAGTTCGATTTGTATCGATTTTTTATCAGCTAATTTTGAAATTCGGCTTGTTAAATCAAGGAAAAATGCGTCTGCTGCTCTTTGGTGAGCTACTGTTAGTCTATTGTAATAAACATTAAATAAAACTCTTATTTCTTCTAATTTTGTAAGAACATTTTGAAAATGATGAATAATTGTTTCATTTTTAATTGGTCTATCAATATTGATGCACTTATATGACCGTTCTAAATCTTCTTTTATAATTCGTGCCTTATTCAAAATATCTTTCCATTCCATCAGTAGATTAAAAAAAAAATTGCTGAAAAGTTTAATTTGGTTATATTTTGTCTAAATCGTTTGCTTTACTGAAATACTTTTTTCTTAGAGCTCTTTTATGTGACAAATATATTTTAAGCAACAAGTTTATTGCTGAAATTATTACCAATATTAGCATTAATAACCATAATGAATTTATTTCTGACTTATGGTCAATGATTTCCAAATTGGTAATCACGTTAGCATTGGGTTTTTCCATTTTTGATTCTGTTTTACCCATATTTTCGAATTTATATATTTTACGAAATTATTGGAGATTTTCTTTTTCTATACGTTCTGACCACCTGATTGCACGAACTGTCATTTCTTCTACACGAGTCTTATTAAAAACATCGTCCTCAGTTGGGACACCTGGCATTCCTATCAGTTTCCAAATCTGTGCTAAAAATTTAATATCTTTTTCTATTTCAGATTCTTGTTTGGTTTCTAAAAATGGTTTTTTAGTGCTATTTTCGAATATCCTATCCATTATAATTGTCCTTACAAAATTAATTACAATACGAAATATTATCTTACTCTAAAATAATTAGTTTTATTATTTATTTTTAAACATTGAGGGGAAAAAAAAATTATATATATATATATATGTATATTTATATTTTGTCAACGGCGGTTAATGCCTACTGACCTAAGAGTGCGCCGCAATTAGTGCACTTCTTTGTTAGTTTTTTGTTTTATTAACTTAGTTAGTGTTTCTATTCGTACCCACATTTTGGTCGAGTCAGACCATGTTGGTGGGGGATCTCTGTTGACTTCTCGTAGCAACAGGGCTTTTTCTCTTTTCAACCTGCAGAGATATCCTCCTCTCCTCTTTGGCTTTGATGTCTTCGGGATTTTTAAATTTTCTTCCTTCTTAATTTTGTTGTTCCTTTTTTGGTATTCCTGTATAGTCAGGGGTTGTGGACCAACCTTTATATCTTGTTTATTCATTTGTTGCTTTTCTTATGCCTTCAAACTTCCTTGGTTGATTACTGGATTGCACATGATGTTACTTATTTTTGTTGCTGGGCATGCATTTGGCTGTGACATATCAATGTTGTTGGGCTGCCGGTATAAAACATTAAGATCAGGTGTTGCTGGAGTAATTGTTTCTCTCGTTCCACCTATATTTGCTGCTCTTGATGTTTGCGCAGATCTTATTTCCTTGTGCCTTTTGGCCAGGCGGACTTCTTCCACTGACAGATCGTTTTTGGCTGGTCTGTCAGGACCCAAGAGTTGTATGTTCTTTTCTCTCTGCGCCCTAGGGTCGCAACTAGCAAGATTTGTTATATTAATACAAAAATAATTATTTTATTATTATGGGTGCGGATTCTAGCACTTCCATAAACTGGCAGGATCGCCATGTAATAGGTTGTTATCAAAAAAGTTTTATTTTTAATTTATTTTAATTTGTTTATTTTATTTACTTTAAATATAAAGATTATTTCCTGAGCTCAGCTAGGAGCTCTAGGAATGTTGTTTTATGATTGATCTTAAAATAAAAATACATTGTCTTATATACTAGTTATGAGAATAAAGCTTAACCTATCTTAACATAAGAGGGAAAGGAAAAGGTATATGCTTAATAAGCAAATTGTTCCTTTTAGTTTCCCACGGTAGGCGTGCGGCGTGTGTCTCATAAGAAATTTAGAAAACATGGATTTTGTATTGTTTATATTTATTATATAAACACTTGTGGTTATCAATTATGATTCATTCAAGTGCATTATGATGCAGCCTTTGATCAGACTGGCGAGTGTCAAATAGCATCTGTACAAAATACATATTTACGTTGCAGTCTGTCAAATGCATTTATCTAACACTTCATGCAGCGGTATTTGCCCGATTGCATGAGTGTCAAATGTCCAGTGCACAAAAATAATTTCAATGCCTTTGGATGTTATGTATGTTGCGGTCAAGTTGACTTTAAATGTTTACTACGCAATGTTAGTCGTAGTGATAGTTAAAACACGCTACAAAATCAATTTTAAGAAACTAAAGGAAAAGAAAGTGAAAAATAATTTGCGATAAAAGTAGCGCATTAAGGTAAAAAAAAAACAAGATCGCTAAGAACAAAAAAGGAATTTTTTTTTTCACGCGAGCAAAACCAATTGGAGGAATAATTAAAAACTATGAAAAAAAAGGAACATTAGTAAACTAAAAACAGAAACGGGTAGAGACGTGAAAAGAAAAAAATTTTTTTTTTAATAAATTAAAATTACAGCAAACACTGCGAATAATTTTGTCGTGGTATGATAGTAAAATTATAAAAATTAACGTGAAATAAAATTAAAATCGACTACCGTATTTAAAAACCGTGGTGATACAAACGAGAAAAAGTATTTTTATATATTTCAAGTAATACGCGAAAATTACAAAATAAACAAAAATAAAAAAAAAACAAAAAAAAAAAAACACAATTAAATAAAATAGAATAAAAACTATTAAACAGAATAAATTAAATTACACAAGGCAAAATGTTGAAAACCAGTTGGGCATATTCACTCTAACGTGTTGAATTACTAAGTGCTTTAAGTGAGTTCGCATTAGAAACGAAAGGCAACGTGGAAGAACTGCGAAAGCGTTTTGCTAAGTTTGTAGGGTCCACCCAGAACGAAGAGGTTATCAACCGACTATTAGAACTACAAGGGAGGTATGAAGCGTCGAATATGCTGGCCGAGCCTACACAAAAGGGGGCGGTTTCTAAGTCAGCACCGCATGAAAATGTTGGAGAAAGTGTAGCAGGTTACACACCAGTCGCTGCATCGACACCCACACGAAACCAGACCGAGTCAAGGTTCACGTTAATAGACAACGTGAGGAAATGGGGCATAGGGTATGATGGCTGTAGTGATCCACTAGCGTTTATCGAGCGAGTGGAAGAATTGGCAGAAATATACGCGGTATCACTAGACCAACTACCAATAATAATGCCGGAACTTCTACAACACCAGGCTCTCGTGTGGTATCGCAGCAATAACGAGCACTGGCAGGTATGGAATACCTTTAAAACAAGATTCTTAGAATTTGTTCTTCCCTCCAGATACTTTGAGCAACTCGAGGACGACATACGTGCCAGGAGACAGCAACCCCGACAAAAGTTCAAGACCTACGTTTTGGCCTTGCAGAATTTGATGCGACATTCCAAATTAACAAGCGACCAGCAGCTTCAACGTATTTTTACTAACGCTCGTACCGAATATCAATGGTACATAAAGAGAAGAGATTTTACTACCCTTACCGAGTTAATTCGCCTGGCCGAAGATCTGGAGGGCATCACAAATTCTGATACAGCGACCAGAGCGGAGAATCAGCGGGGAGGAGCTAGTACCCAGCAAAACTGGTGTCAACGTCGAGAACGCGCTCCGCACTTTCCACCCAGAGGCCTACCGCCCGATAGTAACGGGTCGGGAAACGTCAAGGGGGATCGACGGATATAAGGGGCGTCGATTCTCCAAACAACTTAGCGAAAAACCCCATAAGAAAAATCCATTTACACAGTGCCCAACCTCATATGAACCTTACCACTAACACCACTGTTAAGCAGAAGGCTAAAAGTAAAGCGAATAACCGGACACAGTCTGTAGTCCATAAACAACCGTCGTCCACAAGTGAGACGACACGAAAAAAATTAACAAGCGGCGCGACCCACTAAAGACACTGCCACTACCACATGCGTCAAATAGTGGAAATATAGTTACACCACCAACGAACCAAACGGGTCTAGTGGCAGAGGAAAACCGTCTTACAGCCTCGGTACTAATTGCCGGCACATTGGTAAACGCCACCATTGATACGGGTGCCACCCGTAATTTTATGCGAGAAAGCTTGGCCAACAAAATACAATCGAATCCGACATACATCACGGAAGATAGTGAAGTAATCCTAGCAGATGGCTCCACGATAAACGTAACGAAAGCTGTAATTTTTAAGACCGTTTTAGGGGATGTGTGTCATCATTCCAAATTTCTGGTGATGGAGACAGCAAGCGAAGACCTTATTCTAGGCCTAGAGTTTTTGCGACAATTTAACACCACTATCACGTTGGCCGGGATAACTTTAAACTGTACACCCACAGATAATTCGTGTGGGGCCGTAAAACCGGTAGGTACCAACCCCGCTCGACAAATACTCCACGACCATGACGACCCACGCAATAATTGGGAAAACAGTGGAGCCAGCAACGAACACTATCAGACAGGGGCTACTGCGGCTACGGAAGCTAGAGAACAAGAGGCCATCAACAATTTCCTGGAGAAGGAGTTACCCAAGTTCCAAGAGCTCCATGGGTTATCCACAATCGCCACACATAAGATCATCGTCACCGACGACCGCCCTATAAAAATCAGGTATGCCCCCCGAAATCCGGCCATGCAAGCGATAATAGACGCCGAAGTAAACAAGCTGATAGCCCAGGGTTGTATCGAGCCCTCCCGTAGCCCGTACTGTTTTCCAATCACTCTGGTGAAGAAAAAAAACGGGACGTGGAGGACTTGCATGGACTTCAGACAATTGAATCTCAGGTCAGTAACCGATGCATATCCTTTACCACGAATTGATACTATATTGTCTAGATTACGTGAGGCCAAATTTATAAGTAGCTTAGATTTAAAAAACGGATACTGGCAAATTCCCATGGACGATAGCAGCAAGCAGTACACTGCCTTTGCCGTGCCTGGGCGCGGTTTATTCCAATGGAAAGTGATGCCATTTGGACTACATTCAGCCCCAGCAACCTTCCAAAGAGCATTAGATCAGGTAATTGGCCCAGATATGGAACCACACGCTTTCGCATACCTGGACGACATTATCGTGATCGGGAGAACTCTAGAAGAGCACCTAAAAAACCTTGGAGAAGTTTTTAAACGGCTGAGGGCAGCCAATTTGAAGATAAATGTCGAGAAATGCAAATTTTGTACAAACGAAACAAAATACTTGGGGCACGTGATAAACGAGTCGGGAATAAATACTGACCCAGAAAAAATCCCCGCCATTACGACATTACAACCACCCCAGAGTGTGCGAGAAGTGCGACAGTTTTTAGGCATCGCTTCGTGGTATCGCCGATTCGTGCCTGATTTCGCCACAATATCGCAACCTTTAACCCAATTACTCAAGAAGTGGAAGTGGGGAGTAGAGCAGCAACAAGCATTCGAGACTCTCAAGACCAAGCGAACAGAGGCACCGGTCTTGGCATGTCCTGACTTCTCCAAGACATTCACTTTGCAGACTGACGCCAGTAACTTCGGGTTGGGCGCAGTATTGACGCAAGAATGCGAGGGGGCAGAACGAGTCATCGCGTATGCTAGCCGCCACCTAAATCAGGCAGAAAAAAATTACTCTGCCACAGAAAAGGATTGTCTGGCCATTGTCTGGGGAATCAGGAAGATGCGGGCGTATCTGGAAGGGTACCCTTTCATTGTGCTGACAGACCATTTAGCCCTGAAATGGTTAAACTCGATAGAAAGTCCCACGGGAAGATTAGCCCGCTGGGCATTAGAGCTACAACAATTTAATTTTACGATACAATATCGACCAGGCAAGAACAACGTTGTAGCAGACGCATTATCACGGCAACGTCACAGCCGGGCACCTTGGCATTCGAAAAACAATAAACCGCATCGCTACCAGGTATTATTGGCCCGGAATGTTTCGGGACATCAGTAAATATGTGCGCAGTTGTCAATCCTGTCAACAATTTAAAAGCAGTCAACAAAAACCCGCGGGAGAAATGCTCACCCACCTTACAGAGGAACCTTGGGCAACGATATGCGCTGACTTCGTTGGACCATTACCCAGGTCGAAACACGGCAATACGATGCTACTAGTAATAATCGATAAATTTTCCAAGTGGATCGAATTAATTCCTATGAGAAAGGCCACCGCAGAAGGAGTCGTGAAAGCATTCCGAGAACGCATACTTTGCCGTTACGGGGTGCCAAAAGTTTTCATTACGGACAACGGTACCCAGTTCACCTCTCGACTGGTCCAACGCTACTTAAAGGATATAGGCGTCTACCAGCAGTTGACAGCCCCATATACGCCGCAAGAGAATCCAACGGAGCGCGCGAATCGAACCATCAAGACTATTATTGCTCAATTTTCAGGTCAACAACACAATCGCTGGGATGAATTCCTCCCAGAAATTATGCTGGCAGTAAACACCAGTGTAGCGGAATCAACTGGGTATTCGCCCGCACTCATCACCCAGGGGCGGGAGCCAAGACTTCCAAAAACTCTTTATGATGACGTAACCGCCGGCACAGGTGCCCGAATAGTTACCCCTGAAGATCGTGCGGCGGATATTCAAGAAATTTTTCAGATCGTAAAACAAAATCTAAATACAGCGTCCGTCAATCAAAAACGTCACTATAATTTAAGGCGACGGCAGTGGAAACCCAGTTTGGGTGACCTCGTACTCTTGAAACAGCATCCACTCTCTAAAGCAGTGGACAGCTACGCCGCCAAATTAGCCCCGAAATATGGGGGACCATATATGATAAATTCATTTACGTCACCAGTCATAGTTAAAATATAATGTACTCGGACAAAAGAAATAAGGACAGCACATTTAAACGAACTTAAACCCTATTACAGCCATGACTGACTTATAATAATTATGTCTTTTACTCTTTCCGCAGAACTAACAACCTTTTTAAGACCAGATGGCGCATCAACAACGATTTGAAGAATCTTGCAAAAAGTTTCGCAAAGCAATGGACGCAGAGCAACAAAAACAGAGAAGAATGATATTCATCGATGACGAAATACCAACCACCAGTAAGCGAGGCAGGCACAACAGTGCTACTGCTAAACCTAAGGCGACCTGCTTTCGGATGAGTACAGCCAAGCCACAACCAACCTTAAATAAAACAGCGAGCACCACGCGACCAGTACCCCCAACCATTCCGCAGACAACCGTTCGCCCAGCAAATGAGACAGCAGACAACAAACCAGTTACGCCTATACCTCCGTCCGAGAGTCATTTAAGTCCCACACCTCAGCAAGACATAAGAACCAAAATAGACGAAACCAAAGCTGACACCCCACAAAGTATTAAAACGCCTGACATACCGCCTACCCCCGGTAGCCAGCTACCCGTAATAGGGGGAACACAAGTAGGAGAGGGGATCGAATCTGGCCAAGATGATGAAATTCCATGGTTCAGCCCTTTACAAGATGAAGACGAGTCACCACTTACGCCGGGGAAAAACTACACCTATTCACCCGCATCACGGTCAGAAGACGAAGTTATCACACTGACGGATAGTGAGCCAAGATAAGGTGCGGCCATGCCAATCATAGATGATTCCACAGAACACAGCAATATTGGGTCAGTCACACGCGACGAAGACAAAGTTTCCACCGATAGCGACGAAATGTTTCGCCCGGTATTTGGGGAAGCCGATGACATGGCCATGGGCCGCCCTCACTCATCAACCCCATCTTCAACCTCCTCAGCTGTATCGGAGCCTCGTACGCCGAAACATTATGGTCTAGGTACTATAAATATTCGGGACAGCCGGTGTCAGCGCTTCGGAAATTCTGTAGGTTACGAACGGACAATCACCTACAGATTCTGGATCGATATACCCGAGCCAGAGAAACCCGCAGTAGAGGGGGCTAAGTGTCGGGAAATCAGCATAAGCGCCACTACAAGCTCAAGTTCCAGCTCTAGTCCTACCTCGTCTACAACTACGTCCTCAACCGCATGGATCGAGGTCCCACCCATGGTAAACCAACCCTGGCAGCCAATATGCATAACCCCGGAACGTTTCCCGTGGCAGCGTTTATCACAAAGTTCGGCGTCACCACCCTCCCAAAAGTCTTCACCATGCCTCTCGATTCTCGCTTCACCCCTGGCATGGAACGTCCCGTTGTCGCCGATGTCGAGCCCCTACATAACAACATCGCCGGAAGCAGTCACAAATGCGAAGGAAGGGGATTGCCGGAGCAGACTTACACACAACGCCACACCGAAGACCAGCCCAAGCTCACAGACTCGACAAAAGGAAAACCAACCTGAACTGCCGCCAGCAATACAAGAGCGAATTAACAGACTAAAACAAGCCGGGTCAGCACGCAAACGCCACAAATTCCAACAGTGCTTGAATGGGACAACATACCGAGTCCAGATCCGCCGCAACGGCGATGTCAAAATCGAAACCCAGACAACCCAATAGTTCCGCACCCGAAGAAAGGGGGGACTGTAACGACGAAAGTCAGTACCCTCGTTTTCACCGTCCAACATCTGTATATTCCTTTATGAAAATAATTTTGTGTACTCGCTTATATTGGATTATAATTATTTATATTGAATTATATCTCCCATGAATTTTAATTACTTATATTGAATTATATCCCCCATGAATTGATACCTTTTTACTATTATTTGTTCTTTCAATGTTTAAAAATCATTTTAAAATTAACGCTTTGTTATAGATGGAGTCGCCATCTATATGTGAATTTAAGTATTAAAATAGCTAAATTGACATTTTTATACAACCATTATTTAGTAAATTACGTTTTATGACAACTGATTGTTAGCAGAAATTTGCGTATATAAGGAGGAATCTCCGCATGAATTGGGAGTCTGCTGCTAGCTGTCAGCAAGGTAAGAACACAAAGTTGAACGCAGGTGTTACACATCCATCAACATTGTACTTGCCTTTAAACACATCTACTGGACAGACTTATAATAACACAACTAGTGTATACTATTGTGTGGTCGATCTCCTTGGATTTCGGTCTAGCAACAGGCACACTGCTCCTTCTGAGCTTTTCTCACGCGCGCAGCCTGTAGGTTGTGTGGTGTTACACATCCCGCCTGCATCTGCGTGTACAGTGACTGCGCTCTGCACGAGCATACGTTCTTTCGCTCCTTCTGAGCTTTTCTCACGCGCGCAGCCTGTAGGTTGTGTGGTGTTACACATCCCGCCTGCATCTGCGTGTACAGTGACTGCGCTCTGCACGAGCATACGTTCTTTCGCTCCTTCCGAGCATTTGTTTCGCGCGTTCTCACACGCGCAACCTGTGGATTGTGTGGTGTTACACATCCCGTCTGCAGCTGCGTGCATAGTGACTGCGCTCTCTACGAGCATACGCATACCGCTCCGTCTGAGCGTTTAAGTTGTCATTTAAACGGCCATTTTATTTTACGAAAATTGTAATAAAGAAATATTTTTTTTTTAAATCGACTTCGTGTGTTTTTTTTTCTCTCTCTCTCACGGTCCCAAAAATCAATAAATTTTTGTGGACGAACACTGGACATCGCTGAGCTCTACCCCAGCCTAAGAATTGTCGTCACAAACTCATCGCAAGGAAGTTTCTCCGACATCGCTCAACCATACAAATTATTAACGTCTAAATATACAAGAAATTCTGATGGTTTTGATGCATCAAAATCTTCCAAATATTTTTTATTCGCTTTCGAATATCTTTGTGAGCATTGAACTAGTCCACCTCTAATTCCGTTTTGCATAAACGTATACATGTCGGAATTAATGAAGTGCTCCAGTGAAACTTGCGTGGTTTTCAACATTGGATCCCAGGATAAGGTTGGTGCTGTATAATAATGACAGGGGTCCAAATCGTATATACCTCTAAAAATTTTCCTAACATTTTCAAACACGTCAGTTAGAAGAAGAAGAACATCTGTCTTTAAGTAGAGTTCAATATAATCAAGGAGGGTTTTACAGTTAAACTCCCTCCATATTTTTTGAACATGTTCATACTCGACTACATTACATTCTTCATCCGTTAGAATATTGAAGAACTCTTCCCTACTAGGGAGTTTAATTTCCTTAAACTTAGTCATGGAATCCATGTAAGAGTACGGAAATACATCCATTCTTCTAATCAGGTTGAAATGAGCTTCATCAACGAAACATGACCGAATAGTATTAAAATCATTGCTGTCAAGATTTTTTGCTAACGTATCTAAACTCGAAGCCATAAATCTAAACGAGTCTACAAATCTTATTTCGAATCCATGGTTTTCATCTAAGCGAAAAATTGAAAGAGAAATATAACGTTCTGTGTTCTGAGGAATCACTTTTATTGTGCCATTTTTTATAGTAGAAAGTTCTTTGAAAAATAGGTGCATATCATATGCATAAAGATTATTGAAAATAACCGGAATAAACTGAGGTGTTTTATAATTTAAATTACATTCGCTATGAGCTGCCCCACGATAATTGCCTATAAGATGACAGTGATCTCTAACTTCATGTAATATTTTCTTACATACATACATGTATGATAATTTTTTGTATTATTATATTGAGATATTTCTATTGGAGTCATGAACATTTTCTTAACTTTAAGTAAATAATTAAGATAAATACCTGTACAATCTTTAATTATTTATTATGATAAATATATTAAAAAATATTATAATATGTAAATAAATATAACAATAAGAAGTAACTTTTTAAATAGCGAAAATATTTTGCATAAATGCACTAATGAAACTTACTTTGATATATCTTTGATGAGCACATAGTGGAAGTTCTCATTGGACTGGAGCAATAAGAGATTAATATGAATGTGTTTTTCTCCTTTTGTTATGTAGTATGGTCCTATAAGTGATGTTCCATTGTGACCAAATACATTTATGCTCATATCATTTTGATTCTCGAATTGTTTTAACTGCTTCAATGGGAGTGGAAACTCTAGACCTTAAAAATTTAATACAATTGCTTCTATATTAATATTCTCATCAGAAATGTTTGCAATATTGTAATTTCTACAGTTTTTCCGTTGTTTAGGACTCAGACCACTATTTACATTCAAAGCCGCAATGAGAGACCATTTAAAGCAATAAATGTCATTATTCTCAACATTTATGCATGCACGTTTCATTGC
This sequence comes from Tachina fera, assembly GCA_905220375.1. NCBI lineage: Eukaryota > Metazoa > Arthropoda > Insecta > Diptera > Tachinidae > Tachina > Tachina fera. The sequence continues at coordinate 2,972,346 of LR999968.1, read as the reverse complement.
AATATTTTTTGGGAGAGGAATAAAGCTCGATCCTCTTATTATGGACGCCTTGTTTATATTAACTTCAAGAACATTTATTGAAGTCAAAGTCCATCCGCTATCCCTCTCTAGAAATTCTTCCATTTTGACTCTTAGCTCCTCCGTCTGTTTCTTGTACATGTCTTCTATGTCGTCAGACAAAGTCACCAACATCATTTTCGAAATATGTACAAGTTGGGAAACATTCACCTCATCATTCACCATCTTCATATAATCACATGTGAGCTCCATATTAAATTTAAATGTAGTATGTATCCTAATACATTTATTTAGTTGTTGTACTATGGAGCTCTTGGCAGATTTCAGAAACTCCTCCGGAAACAAGATAGCCACATTTTTGTTGAGGAGGATATATGTCTCGATCCTTCCATTGAAGTTGCTTACTCTTTTAGTGAGAAAATCATCAATCCGTTCTTGGTGACAACTGTTTTTGTGTTTTGTAGTTCTGACATGAGTCATATAACCATTTGATGAGATTATCTCATCACAATCCTTATAATGCTTCTTTTAAGATATAGTTTATTAATTCCTGACATAGAATTCAACTGGTTAGCATATGAGTGCGTTTCCATATGCTGATTTAGTTTTGTTTGAGTCATAGACTTTATTGCAGATGGTACAACTTGTAGTATTCATTTTATTTAATTATTTCTTATTGATAGTATTTATTTTATTTAATTGAAATTTATTTGTTTCTGTTTAAGCATTATACTATTAAGCATTATACTATCAAAAGAAATATCTTGCTTTAAATGAACTTTTTTACTTCTTAAAATATGAATTTACATATGTATGTATTATTATAAAATTTAAAAAAATTTTAAACAATAAATGTATACCAAATAAAAGAATGTACAAGTGTTTTCTTATTTCAAATACAAACTACATAAATGAAAGAGAAGGAAGTGGGGAGGAGGAAAGTTAACTTTATTGCATACTTGCAAATTTTTACTTTTTGTTTCTCTGCTGATGAGTGTACTTAAATGAAACTTTGCTGCTTTAAAATAATCGTAGACAAAGAAAATGATTACATTGCAAAATATAAATGTATTCTACAAAATATTTTACGCACAAGCATCCTCAGTCATACATACAAATACACATACAAACATACATACATACATACATACACATACAAATATACACACATACATACATACATACACATACAAATATACATACATACATACATACATACATACACATACAAATATACATACATACATACAATTATATTTCTTAAACAAATAAATAAATAGCGACAAAAAAGCTGGATCATCCACACACAAGTATAGGTTGTTCATATACAAGAGAACATTTTATAAATAAATAAAATAATTAAATTAATTGTTTATTAATTTATTTAATTATTTTATTTATAAACAATTTATTAGTGTGAGGAAATCATACACACATTCTCCCGATTCATATGAGAATCGCGTAGTAGTCATCAAATCTATTTTCTCTGATATTACTGATGTAGTATTAAGATAACGAATTTCTATAGTCTGGCAACACTGGCAATTTTCCCTTTGGTACTAGAAAATAATAATCATGTTTTGCCGTCGGCATTTGAAAAATATAAAAATGTGTTTTGCCGTCGGCATTTGAAAAAAATAATACTCATGTATTGCCGTAGGCATTTGAAAAAAATAATAATCATGTATTGCCGTAGGCATTTGAAAAAAATAATACTCATGTATTGCCGTAGGCATTAGGAAAAATTATCATGCATTGCCGTAGGCATTAGGAAAACTTATCATGCATTGCCGTAGGCATTTGAAAAATTATAATGCATTGCCGTAGGCATTAGGAAAACTTATCATGCATTGCCGTAGGCATTAGGAAAAATTAATAATGACTATTTCACCATTGGTATTAGGAAAAATCATTTTCATGATTTTCCCGTCGGCATATACACTTGTGAAATCTTAATCTTATAAAATCCCTTAATCCACACCCACAAAAAAAATCACCTGTTATCACAATTAATATTACCCAAAAAAAAATCACCCGTTCCCACAAAGTTAATGTAAACAAAAAACTCTTAATGTAAACAAAAAACTCCTAATGTAAACAAAAAACATCAAAGCGCCGCCGAAAACACAAATTTCCAAGAATTTAACAATTTTCAAATTTTAATTACCCAAATTTAACAATTTCAGCTACAATTTAACAATTTCAGCCAACAATTTAACAATTTCAGCCACAATTTAACAATTTTAATCGGCGCCCGAATGCCCAGTTCCCTACTACTGTTGAAAATGAAGTATAACACAGTGTAATGTTCAGCAACACATAATTTTATCAGTTTTTATAGTAAAAGATATACATTTTCCATTTTGAAAGCTCTAAACAAAAACATTTTAAAATGCGATTATTGGCCTATTATAAAAGATCTTCACTTTGTTCATTTCTATAGCTATCAGATCTTTAGAAAATATAAATAAACTAAAGAAATTGGACTTTGGTATCCATTCTTTAAGAATGTAGGTGTGCATAAATGATTATGAAACAAATTTAGTTAACAAATATGGACTTCGACAAGAATCATGCTGTAGCATGCATAAATTATAAAACATTATCAGTTATTATAGTAAAAGTTGTACAGTTTCCATTTCGAAAGCTCTAGCATACAAAATTTTAAGATATGAATATGGGCTTATTATAAAAGATCTTCACTATTTTAATTTCTATAGCTACAGATCTTTAGAAAATATATAAAGAAATTTGACTTTGGTATCCATTCTTTAAGAATGTACATACATGTGTATGAAGGGGTTTCAGACAAACTTAGTGAATAAATATGGACTTCAACTAGAATCATGTTGAAGCATTCATAAATTGTAAAATGCAATGTAAACAGATCTTATTGTAGTGTACCTCACTTACTGTAAAACACTGTATCATAATATAATTGCATTGCAACACAGTTTATTGTATTAATTAACAAAACGCTTACTTTATTAAACTTAAATGACACACTTTAGTTTTCATTACAAAATTATTCTATTATAGATGGTCAGCAAAAGTAAACACATAAAGAAACATAAAAATAATAAAATGTAAAATAGTATATAAGTAGAGTTAAACATTCAATAAATCAGACTTTAATCATTAAACGCAAACCGGCAATAACTTGCCTAGTTTTTTTTATTCAATTCTCACTTTTCCTGGCAGTTCCTTTGAACGCTTAGTTATAAGCTGGACCCCCTGTACAGCTGGATAAAAATAATAATTGGGCTATAGGACTTCACAAACACACTACTACATACTAGTTACAAATTATACTTTCAATATTTCATGGCTATCCTGCGGACAAAAACCTTGTAAAAATTAAAGGTGAAACCACTGTAATCACTACCCTTTTGGTACCCAAAAAGAACACCGAAGACAAAAAGAAATGGAGACTAGTAGTAGTCTTTAGAAAACTGAACGACAAAATTGTAAGCGACAAATTTCCACTAACTAGACTAGAAGATATTTTAGACAACTTGGTAGAGCCAAATGGTTTTCTACACTAGACATGACAAGCTCATTTCACCAGATTAAATTAAATGAAGAATCTAGACCACTTACAGCATTTTCTAAGCCTCAAGGCCACTATCAATTCAAAAGACTCCCTTTCGGACTAAAAATTTCTTCAAACAGCTTTCTACGAATGCTAACAATAGCACTTTCTGGACTAGAATCCGAAGCATTTCTTTATGTAGATGACATAATAGTATATGGCTGTAGCTTAAACCATCAGAACCAAAATTTAATAAAAGTACTGGACAGACTTCAAAAGTACAATCTAAAACTTAATCCAAAGAAATGTTGTTTTTTAAGACCAGAAGTGATTTACTTGGGACATTTAATAACAAAAGACGGTGTGAAGACAGACCCATCTAAATATGAAACAATAAAAAATTATCCAATACCTAAAAACACAGACGAAGTAAGACGATTCATTGCATTTGCAATTATTACAGAAAATTCATACCTAATTTTGCTGACATTGCTAAAGATCTAAACGCACTTTTAAAGAAATCGACAGAATTCAAATGGCCAGAGCAATGCCAACATGCCAAAAGAACTATTAGCAATACACTGGGGAATAAATTATTTTAAACCTTATCTATATGGAAAACAATTCAAAGTAGTAACAGACCACAGACCTTTAATTTCGCTCTTCACATAAGAATCCTTCATCTAAAATGACAAGAATTAGACTAGATTTAAGTGATTATGATTTTACAATTATTTATAAGAAAGGAAAAAATGAACACTAATGCTGATGCACTTTCAAGAATAAAAATTGACTCTGACATATTAAGACAAATGATACCATTAGAAAACGATGAAAACGAAAAAAATTTTAAGTAACTACAGCCAAATGATATACAGTTGAAAAAAAAACGAGACTCATCCTATTTATAGCCTTAAATACCTTTTATACAGAAAAATCACAGTTGAAGAGCCACATAGGCGTGCAGGTCCCGTGCAGTGTCATAATTGCCAAGAATATGGCCATACAAAAGCTTACTGCAATTTACCTACAGTGTGTGTTATCTGCGGTGAGTTGCACGGTACTGCAAGTTGTACCAAACCAAAAGATCAAGCGGAAAAAAATGCAGTAATTGTGGAGGTAATCACACCGCTAACTACAGAGGATGTCCTGTGTACTCTTTCGTCAAGCAGGCTATGGTGCAAAAACCTAAATTAGCTACAGCTCAACCATTAAACGCGTACACCGCCTCTTTTGCTCAAGTAAGTCAACCAGTTACTTCACGTGTATCGTATGCCGATGCTGCTAAGGCTAGTTGTATTCCCATACAAAATGTTTCACCGCCAAATAATTCAACGAATGCAAATTCAAGCTTTAACTATAGTCGCCTTGAAGCTACTATTGACAATTTGGTGCAAACTATAAATAATTTTACAACAAATATGACTACCATGATGCAAGAAATGCTACGAATGCAGAATACTCTGCTTCAAGCATTAATTAACAAACCATGAACACGTTAAAAATATGTTTCTGGAACGCAAACGGCATTCGCCAACATAAAAATGAACTTGAGCACTTCCTTACGGAAAAAAATATTGATATAATGTTGGTCTCTGAGACACATTTGACTTCGAGAAGCTTTTTCAAAATAAATGGCTATACTATGTATGATACAAAGGACCCTAGAGGGAGAGCATGCGGTGGATCAGCAATTTTAATTAAGTCAAGACTCAAGCACTATATCCTTGACAATGTTAGTGAAGAAAATTTTTGTAGAAAACTTTTGTTCTAATTTCGTGATATCATCAATTTACTCACCTCCCAGATTTTCAATCACTGAGGACCAATACGAGAAGTTCTACAAATCTCTTGGACCTTGTTTCGTAGCAGCTGGCGACTACAATGCTAAGCATACGTTCTGGGGTTCGCGTCTTATTACGCCTAGAGGTAGGGCGTTGTTCAACACAATTTCAAAAATGGGTTTGGATGTTATTTCAAGTGGGGAGCCTACTTACTGGCCTACTGACGTACGAAAAATTCCAGATGTTATAGATTTCGGCGTCACAAAAAGTATTTCTAGGGAATTAATTCACGTTGAAGCTTCCCTAGATCTGTCGTCTGATCACTCTCCCACGATCGTTACAATCTGTAGTCCACTGAGAAGCGCTTTACCTCACCCATATGTCAAGATGATAAATCGTGTTAATTGGCTGGGATTCAAAAAATATCTTAGTAGTCATTGCACGGAAAATATTACGCTAAGAACACCCAATGATATTGAATCGAACATTGCAAATCTTAACGAGAATATTAAACAAGCTTCTGAACATGCCACTACCTCCCATCCGCATACTGGGTTCAATAAAATTTATTCTACAGACGTTGAACATCTCGTACGTGAAAAAAGAAGAGCTAGAAGGGAATGGCAACAGCACAGATCACCTCAACACAAAATCAGATTTAAAGAGTGCACTAAACGACTCCAAGAGTTGCTTGCATCTGAAAAAACTGCATCTTTCAAAAACTATCTGGAAAGCCTTGATGTCACACCAGCATCTAATTACTCTTTGTGGCGCGCTGCTAAAAAGTTTAAAACACCCGTTGAGTTTAAGCCACCGCTGCGCACATCTACCGGAAGTTGGGCAAGAAGCGATACTGAAAAAGGTAACATATTTGCTGAGCATTTAAAATCCGTATTTACACCAAATACATGTACCAATGTTGCTGATTTGCCGAGTGTAGTTGCTCTACCACCTCGACCCTTAAAATTTACGATGTGTGATGTACAAAAACTAATTGCCGAACTCAACCCGAAAAAAGCTCCCGGTATGGATGGAATTAGTAATCTGATGCTGATTAAGTTACCTCGTACTGCAATTAGAATCCTGTTATTCATTTTTAATGCCATTTTACGACTGGAGTATTATCCAGACTGCTGGAAGCTTGCCAAGGTTAAAATGATTCCAAAGCCGGGTAAAGATCTTTCCAAGGCTGAGTCATATAGGCCAATAAGTTTACTGTCAACAATGTCAAAGCTTTTTGAAAAGCTACTCATGACAAAATTGTCTTCAATTTTAACTGAAAATGGGTGCATCCCGGACCATCAATTTGGTTTTAGAAGCCAGCATAGCACCATTGAGCAAACGCATAGATTGGTTCAATTTATCAGAAAAACATTTGAGGAAAAGAAGTATTGTTCTGCCGTGTTTATTGATGTTTCTCAGGCATTTGATAAAGTGTGGCATGAAGGCCTGATTTTGAAATTGAAGACATACTTACCAATAAACATTCTAAATCTTTTGGAAAGTTACATTGTTGCACGAAAATTTACAGTTGTGGAAGGACACTTTATGAGTATGCCTGAAACTATCTCATCCGGTGTGCCACAGGGGAGTATACTGGGGCCATTTTTATATTTGATTTATACTTGTGATATGCCTGTGAGCAGTAGTATTCACACTTCTACATTTGCCGACGATACCGCCTGCCTTAGTATGCACGAAAACCCTGATGAGGCATCCCGAAAACTCCAGGAACACATTAGCCAGATGGAACTATGGTTGAACTTATGGAGAATTAAGGTAAATGAACAAAAGTGTGTCCATATAACATTTACCTTTCGAAGAGATACTTGTTCCCCCATTCGGATTAATAATCAAGTTGTTCCTCAACATTCACATGTGAAATATCTTGGTATACACCTCGATCGACGGCTTACATGGAAACATCACATTGACTATAAGTTAACTCAAATGAAACTAAAATTAACTCAGGTACATTGGCTGATTGGCAGAAATTCAACACTCAGCCTAGACTGCAAACTTTTAATATACAAGTCGCTTTTAAAGCCAATATGGTGTTACGGTATCCAGTTATGGGGCACTGCTTCTGCTTCCAATGTAGAGAGAGTTCAACGAAGACAAAACAAAATATTAAGGTTAATAACATCTGCTCCATGGTACATTAAGAATTCAAGTTTGCATCGTGATTTAAAAATGCCACTAGTGACTGAAGAAATTGCAAGATACGCAGGCAAATACTTAAACAAACTCGAGTCACATCCTAATCCGCTTGCTCGTAATATTTTAAACTTTACTGGACACATCCGCTTAAAAAAGAGAGATACAAGGGCTCTTATACTAAACACTCCGAATGAAGTTGCTTGAAATTTTTTTATTTTTTTTTTGCTTATCACTACTTATGTATTATTTACAACTATCACTTAGTTAGGTCTGGCATTGGTCGGGCCTATTAATTATATGTTAGATTTAAGATTTGAATACTTATTGTTAGTTCATATATGAAGATACAATAAATAAAAAACATGCAAAAAAAAAAAAAAAAAAAAAAAGTAACTACAAGGGCAATGAAAAATAAAACTAATGAGGCAAATACAAAAGAAAACAATGAGGCAACTAACAATAATATAAATGAAAAGAATGAGCTCACAACAGAAAGAAATATGGAAAAATTTAATTCCCAGAAGTCTGATCAACTTCAAATATGGGAATGTATATCCATTAATGACGTCAAAAATATAAAAAAATTGCAATTTAATAAAAGCGAAAATATAGAAGAAAAAGATATAATTATTGAAAATAATATTGTGCACATAGGACGTAATGATAATTCATCGAAACCAGATTCGAACAAGAAATTGCGTACCAAAAATATGAATATAGGATGTAATGATAATTCATCGAAACCAGATTCGACTATGAAGAAGTTACATACCCAAAATAGAAATAATGAAATTAATAAGCTAGCAAGATTCAGCGAAACTAGATTCGATTCTGAGGAAACTGATATCAAAAATGAAGAAAGAAAATATAAAAGAATTAGAGCTGTCAAATAATGATGAAATATTTCAAATATATACAAAAGAAGAAATAAAAGAAGCATATGCCAAGATAAAGATATATAACAAAAGTCCTCAACTAAAAATATAAATATACAATGCCGCAACAAAAATAACAGATGCAATATTGCAATACAAACTAATTGACGAATACCAGAATGCCACACACGCAGGCCACTTAGGAATTAGAAAAATTATCATCAAATTAAAACAAAAATATATTTGGAAAAACATGTCAAAAATAGTAAAGAAATTTGTGTCATATTGTGACAAATGTACGAAAAATAAGCAAACCAAACACATAAAGGAACCCCTTACACGAACAGACACTCCAAACAATAGTTTTGAAGTAATTTTAATTGACACCGTAGGACCTCTTCGTAATTAAAATGATTACCGATACATTTTAACCATGCAGTGCGAACTGACAACATTTGTCGTTGCTCACCCAATGCCGACAAAAGATGCACTTACAACAGCCAAAACACTTGTTGAACAATTTATTTTGAAGTACGGACAATTTAAAGTACTTAAGTCAGACAGAGGAACACAGTTTAAAAATAAAATAATGAGTAACATATGTATGTTCATTGTTAGGAATAAGACAAAATTTTTTCAACACCTTATCATCATGAAACACTCGGATCAATTGAAAGAAATCACAGGGTACTTAACGAATTTCTATTAACAACCGCAAATGATTATGAGTGGGATAAGTGGATTCCATATTTTACTTTTGCCTATAACACGGCACCACACATTGACACAGGCTACTCGCCATATGAATTAGTATACGGAAAATTACCATCCCTTCCATCTGACATTATAGACAACAATACAAAATTTTATAATTATGATGACTATGCACAAGAACTACGACTCAAATTACAATTTACACTAAAAAGAGCTAGAGACTTGTCAATAAAAGCAAAAGAAAATAGAGTAATAAACAATAAATACGAAAACAGACTTAATTTAAAGATAGGAGATTTAGTACTAGTTAAAGTAGAAAATAGAAAGAAAAATCAGAGCCCATATAAGGGACCTTACAAAATAATAAGTAGAAACGGTGTAAACACCACAATAGAATATGAAGGAAAAGCAAAAGAAATACACAACAATAATTTAAAACCCTACAAAACTTTATAAATATAATTTCTAGGATAATTATATAAGTACATAAACATAAAATTTATAAGAACATTATTTTAAATACAAATAAACTGTAAGAAAAACTAAATACTTAAGAAATTTTTTTTATCTATATGTAAGCAAATAATACAAAGAAAGCCATTACAAAAGAAACAAAAAAAATTTATAACTTAGATAAAAAATAATTAAACTTATCTTATAACATCTTATATACATAAAAAAAAATTTATTTACATTTTATTTTTTTTAAGAGAATTATATTCACTATTATTTTAAGAAAATCATTAAACATTTTTATTTACATTTAACAAATTTATTAATATTGTAACTTCACTATGAGAATGGTAAGAAAAATTACTTACATAATTTTTCTCTTAAGGGTGAGGGTGTAGTGTACCACACTTATGGTAGTGCACTGTAACATAAATTACTTGCATTGCTTTAATAGCAGTTCAATGCACAAGCATTGCAACATAATAAGAATGCTGAATGCAAGAAATTGAGTGACATACTTTTGAGTCATAATTTAATTACTTTTTACCAAATTTTGATTGGTTGTTTAAAAATATGCTTATCATTGTTATAGTGAAGAAAGGAACAAAACATAATTGTAGATATGTAAACGTAAGTTAGAAAGGCTAAGTAAGAATTGTAAAAATAGTATATAAGCAGAGCAAACTGTGAATAAAATGAGAATTTAATTTCTGAACGTAATCCGGCAATAACTTGCCTTGTTTTTTTATTAAATTTTCAAACCTTTTTGGCAGTTCCTTTGAACGCCTATTTATAAGCTGGACCCCCTGTACAGCTGGATAAAAATAATAATTGGGCTATAGGGAAGCAAACACTTTACACACTCTCCAATACAATTCAGCATTAAAGTTCTCTGACGAAACGGTTGTTCATCTTTTACATGGCGATCCTGCCATCCTACACATCCTTTACATGGCGATCCTGCCATCCTACACATCCTTTACATGGCGATCCTGCCATCCTACACATCCTTTACATGGCGATCCTGCAACTTCGATCCTGCGGACCAAAAAGAGCCTTGTGACAAAGAGTTAATAGCTGAAATGGACTTTTGATAAACAATGAAATAATGTCCTGAAATCAGCGTACACTAAAAATATTCGTTAACATTTCTACAAACTGAATTATACAATATACCTACAAAAAACTTGCAAAAACTTTTCAACAGGAAGCAACAAGATGTCTTCAATAAATACAAAAATTTACATTTAAAATCTTTTTTTTAAATACCAATGTAAGTAAATCACACTTTGTAATTGTCGAAAGAAAATTAGTTCAAGATTGTCAGCACTCTAATGAATTCCCAATACATTGATGAATATAAAAACGATTTTTTTTAGCAATTATTACTAAAATCTTAATACATATATTAGAATAACTTATTCTTTAGTAAAAAAAAAAAAACACGTAAAAAAGATACATTTAAAAGGATACAAAATCAGTAAAAATGGGAGGAAAATCATCAAAAATAGCAAATCCAAACGCTAATGTTATTAATAATAATAGACCACACTAAACAAATAGATTCTGTATTTATACTTATGTTAATATTAGTTATATTGAACGCATTAAAAATATTAATTAAATTATATATCTTACACAAAAGATCCCTAAAGAAAAAAATATGCTAGCCGTAGTGACAATTTAGATAAAATTTAATTTTAAAAGAAAACAAAATAAATAAAATAAATAAACATATATTTTTAAATCAATGGAATGGCAAAATATTGTTAGTAAAATTAGATTGATAAAAGAAAATTTTGATAAGTCCTATAAATGTTTAAACAATGATAGAGCAACAAAAGACGAGACAATTGAAAAACACATACAGAATTTAATAACCAAATTTGAAGAAATAAGAGTAATATTAAACGTAAACTATAATCGACTGACAACTTCACATAAAGTCGCAGCTGACGGATTTTTCATAGATATAAGAGATAAACTTTCAAAAATATCAACAAGAAAAGGATTAGAATTAGAAATACCTAGCTCTCTACATCAACAATTAATTAGAAAAATTTCGAAAAACTCAGACATGACACAATCAACTGCAACAATGACAATGAACGCTTCAGAGCTTGCATCAATTGCAAAATTAATTCCCATCTACTCTGGTAGATAGGAAGAACTTAACCCATTCATAGCCAATTTGGAATTGATTCAAGAGACCCTAGATGATACAAAGAAACACAATTTCTTTCAATTCATTTTTAAAACCAGGTTAGATCAAAAAGTACAAAACAGAATTAAGCAAACTAGAATTCCAAACAATTTAGAAGAATTAATCAGTGAACTAAAGAAAAATTATAAGACAAAACAAACACCAAATAACATCCTAAATGACTTAAATAAAATAAAACAACAAGGTGACATACGAAAATTTGCAGACAAAATTGAAAGTTTAATTTCAGAATTAAACGAATTACAAATATCAAGCATAGGTGAAGAAAGCAGAAATGCAATAATACAATCAAATGGTATCATTGCATTTAACGCATTTAAAAATGGATTAGCCAATAGAGAAATAGTCAAAACAATAGAAGCAAGCAGAGTAAAAACATTTGCAGAAGCCTTAGAAATTGCAGAAGAATCCAACAATTCAAATGCCCAAGCACATATTATGCATCAGAGAATTAGATTTAATAATAATAATAGAAATCAGAATAGAAATTTTAACAACACAAACCGCATGAATAACCATAGTAATAACAGAAATAATAATTTTGTTAACTTCAGAAATAACAATTTTAATAACAATAGCAACAATCAATTTTAATAGAAACAATAATCCCAACACTAGAAATGGAAACAATTTTAATAGAGGTAGACAAAATAACACATACAGAAATAACAACAACAGACATGTACACACCATACAAGATTCGGGAAACGCATCAGGCTCGGAATACATCGGTATTCCGGACAGCCAAATTTAAAAATACACAAAGTATCTGATAATAACACAAATTTTATAACTACTAAATACAAAAATAAAACTTTCACATTTCTTACTTTGTCGAATGCAAAATGAATTCCAATATGAATTTTTAAATGAAGAAGAAAGATGCAAATTAACAGGCATTACCACAGAAGAAATCCATTCACTAGGCACAATAAAAATAGAACTTAATTTATCAAATGAAATATGCTTACACCCATTTCATATAGTAGATTCAGACTTTCTTATAGAAACAGACGGAATAATAGGGAGAGACTTTCTTAAGAAATATCTTTGCAAAATAGATTACGAAACATTCACAATTTCAATATTTACAAATAATACAACTATAACACTACCAATGCATACAAAATCATTTACGTCAGTACAAATAAAAATACCAGCAAGAACAGAAATAATACAAGCATTAAAATTAAACTTAACTGAAGATAGCGTAATTTTTAACAATGAATTAAAGCCAGGCGGATTTCTAAATAATTCAATAGCACCAAAAAACGGCATGACTCATTTGAAAATATTAAATACAACAAATGATGAAATAATTTTAAAAGGCATTAAACTCCAACTGACCCACTTAAAAACTATGAAATATTAAATTACAATAATGTTAATAACCCCCAACGTTTCGAACAAATACTAAATGACTTGCAAATAAATAATAATGACAATTATGCAAAAACAGAATTAATAAAAATTTTTAGGAAATATCAAAATGTTTTTCACCTCGCAGACGAAAAATTAAGCGTCAACAATTTTTACACACAGAAAATCATGACCTCGGACAATACACCAGTGTACATAAAAAACTACAGATTACCTCATGCACATACTGAAATAATAAACGAACAAGTACAAACAATGCTTAATGATGATATAATAGAACCATCAATTAGCCCATATAATGCTCCACTCCTCTTAGTACCCAAGAAGAACACGGAAGACAAAAAGAAATGGAGACTAGTAGTAGACTTTAGAAAACTGAACGACAAAATTGTAAGCTAACTAGATTAGAAGATATCTTGGACAAACTTGGTAGAGCCAAATGGTTTTCTACACTAGACATGACAAGCTCATTTCACCAGATTGAATTAAATGAGGAATCTAGACCACTTACAGCATTTTCTACGCCACAAGGCCACTATCAATTCAAAAGACTCCCTTTCGGACTAAAAATTTCTTCATATAGTTTTCAACGAATGCTAACAATTGCACTTTCCGGACTAGAATCCGAAGCATTTCTTTATGTAGATGACATAATAGTATATGGATGTAGTTTAAAACATCACAACCAAAATTTAATAAAAGTACTGGACAGACTTCAAAAATACAATCTAAAACTTAATCCAAAGAAATGTTGTTTTTTAAGACCAGAATTGATTTACTTAGGACATTTAATAACAAAAGACGGTGTAAAGACAGACCCATCCAAATATGAAACAATAAAAAATTACCCAATACCCAAAAACGCAGACGAGGTAAGACGATTCATTGCATTTTGCAATTATTACAGAAAATTCATACCTAATTTTGCTTACATCGCTAAAGATCTAAACGCACTTTTAAAGAAATCGACAGAATTCAAATGGACAGAGCAATGCCAGAATGCCTTCCAAACACTAAAAGGAAAGCTAATTAACCCTCCTGTATTACAATACCCAGATTTTGAAAAACCTTTTATAATAACAACCGACGCTTCAAACTACGCGTTAGGTGCAGTACTATCACAAGGAGAAATAGGACAAGATTTACCAATTTCATATGCAAGTAAAGCATTACAAAAACATGACATGAACAAACCAGTCATTGAAAAAAACTATTAGCAATACACTGGGGAATAAATTATTTTAAACCATATCTATATGGAAGACAATTCATAGTAGTAACAGACCACAGACCTTTAATTTCGCTCTTTTCACATAAGAATCCTTCATCTAAAATGACAAGAATTAGACTAGATTTAAGTGATTATGATTTTACAATTATTTATAAGAAAGGAAAAATGAACACTAACGCTGATGCACTTTCGAGAATAAAAATTGACTCTGACATATTAAAACAAATGATACCATCGGAAAACGATGAAAAAGAAAGGAAATTACTAGTAACTACAAGGACAATGAAAAATAAAACTAATGAGGCAAATATAAAAGAAAATAATGAGGCAACTAACAATAATATAAACGAAAACAATACGCGCGCAACAGAAAGAAATATGGAAAAATATGATTCTCAGAAGTCTGATCAACTTCAAATATGGAAATGCATATCAATTAATGACGTCAAAAATATGAAGAAATTACAATTTAATAAAATTGAAAATATAAAAGAGGCCGACATAAATATTGAAAATAACATTGTGCACATTGGACGTAATGATAATTCATCGAAACCAGATTCGAGAATGAAGAAATCGCGTACCAAAAATATGAATATAGGATGTAATGATAATTCATCGAAACCAGATTCGACTATGAAGAAGTTACATACCAAAAATATAAGAAATGAAATTATTAATGAAAATAATAAGCTAGCAAGATTCAGCGATAACTCAGCGAAACTAGATTCGATTCTGAGGAAACTGATATCTAAAATGAAGAAAGAGAATATAAAAGAATTAGCGCTATCAAATAATGATGAAATATTTAAAGTATATACAAAAGAAGAAATAAAAGAAGCATATGCCAAGATAAAGATAAATAACAAAAGTCCTCAACTTAAAATATTAATATACAATGCCCCAACAAAAATAACAGATGCAATATTGCAATACAAACTAATTGACGAATTCCACAATGCTACACACGCAGGCCACTTAGGAGTTAGAAAAACTATCATCAAATTAAAACAAAAATATATTTGGAAAAACATGTCAAAAATGGTAAAGAAATTTGTGTTATATTGTGACAAATGTACGAAAAATAAACAAACAAAACATATTAAGGAACCACTTACACTGACAGACACACCAAACAATAGTTTTGAAGTAATTTCAATTGACACCGTAGGACCTCTTCGTATTTCAAATGATTACCGATACATTTTAACCATGCAGTGCGAACTGACAAAATTTGTCGTTGCTCACCCAATGCCGACAAAAGATGCACTTACAACAGCCAAAACACTTGTTGAACAATTTATTTTGAAATACGGACAATTTAAAGTACTTAAGTCAGACAGAGGAACACAGTTTAAAAATAAAATAATGAGTAACATATGTTCATTGTTAGGAATAAGACAAAATTTTTTCAACACCTTATCATCATGAAACAATCGGATCAATTGAAAGAAATCACAGGGTACTTAACGAATTTCTATTAACAACCGCAAATGATTATGAGTGGGATAAGTGGATTCCATATTTTACTTTTGCCTATAACACGGCACCACACATTGACACAGGCTACTCGCCATATGAATTAGTATACGGAAAATTACCATCCCTTCCATCTGACATTATAGACAACAATACAAAATTTTATAATTATGATGACTATGCACAAGAACTACGACTCAAATTACAATTTACACTAAAAAGAGCTAGAGACTTGTCAATAAAAGCAAAAGAAAATAGAGTAATAAACAATAAATACGAAAACAGACTTAATTTAAAGATAGGAGATTTAGTACTAGTTAAAGTAGAAAATAGAAAGAAAAATCAGAGCCCATATAAGGGACCTTACAAAGTAATAAGTAGAAACGGTGTAAATACCACAATAGAATATGAAGGAAAAGCAAAAGAAATACACAACAATAATTTAAAACCCTACAAAACTTTATAAATATAATTTCTAGGATAATTATATAAGTACATAAACATAAAATTTATAAGAACATTATTTTAAATACAAATAAACTGTAAGAAAAACTTAATACTTAAGAAAATTTTTTTATCTATATGTAAGCAAATAATACAAAGAAAGCCATTACAAAAGAAACAAAAAAAAAATTATAACTTAGATAAAAAAATAATTAAACTTATCTTATAACATCTTATATACATAAGAAAAATTTATTTACATTTTATTTTTTTAAGAGAATTATATACACTATTATTTTAAGAAAATCATTAAACATTTTTATTTACAGTTAACAAATTTATTAATATTGTAACTTCACTATGAGAATGGTAAGAAAAATTACTTACATAATTTTTCTCTTAAGGGTGAGGGTGTAGTGTACCACACTTATGGTAGTGCACTGTAACATAAATTACTTGCATTGCTTTAATAGCAGTTCAATGCACACGCATTGCAACATAATAATAATGCTGAATGCAAGAAATTGAGTGACATACTTTTGAGTCATAATTTAATTACTTTTTACCAAATTTTGATTGGTTGTTTAAAAATATGCTTATCATTGTTATAGTGAAGAAAGGATCAAAACATAATTGTAGATATGTAAACGTAAGTTAGAAAGGCTAAGTAAGAATTGTAAAAATAGTATATAAGCAGAGCAAATTGTGAATAAAATGAGAATTTAATTTCTGAACGTAATCCGGCAATAACTTGCTGTTTTTTTTATTAAATTTTCAAACCTTTTTGGCAGTTCCTTTGAACGCCTATTTATAAGCTGGACCCCCTGTACAGCTGGATAAAAATAATAATTGGGCTATAGGGAAGCAAACACTTTACACACTCTCCAATACAATTCAGCATTAAAGTTCTCTGACGAAACGGTTGTTCATCTTTTACATGGCGATCCTGCCATCCTACACATCCTTTACATGGCGATCCTGCCATCCTAAACATCCTTTACACTAGTTCTAGTCCCTCACAAAATGTTTCACCGCAAAATAATTCAGCGAATGCAAACTCAGGCTTTAACTTTAGTCGCCTTGAAGCTACTATTGAGAATCTGGTGCTAACTATAAACAACATTTTTACAACAAATATGACTAGCATGATGCAAGAAATGCTGCGAATGCAGAATACACTGCTTCAAGCATTAGTTAACAAACCATGAACATGTTAAAAATATGTTTCTGCAACGCAAACGGCATTCGCCATTACTCCCCTCCCAGATTCGCAATTACTAGGGATCAATTCGAGGAATTCTACAAATCTCTTGGCCCTTGTTGTGTAGCAGCTGGGGACTACAATGCAAAACATACGTTCTGGGGTTCGCGTCTTATTACACCTGGAGGTCGGGCATTGTTCAACACAATTTCAAAAATGGGCTTGGACGTCATTTCAAGTGGGGAGCCCACTTACTGGCCTACGGACATTCAAAAAATTCCGGATGTTATAGATTTTGGAGTCATGAAAAATATCGCTAGGGAATTAATTCATGTTGAAGCTTCTGTAGATCTCTCCTCCGATCACTCTCCCACGATTGTTACAATTTGTAGCCCACTAAGAAGTGACTTCCCTGTCCCATATGTAAAGATGATCAACCGTGTTAATTGGCTGGGGTTCAAAAAATACCTCAGTAGCCATTGTACGGAAAATATTAACCTAAGAACACCAGGTGATATTGAATCTAACATTGAAAATCTTAACGAAAATATTAAACAAGCTGCTGAACATGCCACTACTTCCCATCCGCAGTCTGGGTTTAATAGAATAGAATGGCAACAGCACAGATCACCCCAAAACAAAATTAGATTTAAAGAGTGCACTAGACGACTCCAAGAGCTGCTGGCATATGAAAAAACTGTATGTCTGAAAAATTATCTGGAAAATCTTGATGCCACACCTGCATCTAATTACTCCTTGTGGCGAGCTGCTAGAAAGCTTAAAACACCCGTTGAATATAGACCACCTCTGCGCACTTCTACCGGAGGTTGGGCCATACGCGATACTGAAAAAGGTAACATATTTGTTGAGCATTTAAAATCCGTATTTACCCCAAACACATGTACTGCTGTTGTTGATTTACCGAGTGTAGTTGCGCTACCCCCTCGACCCATAAAATTTAAGACGCGTGATGTTCAGAAACTAATTGCTGAACTCAACCCGAAGAAAGCTCCAGGTATTGATGGAATAAGTAACAATATGCTGATAAACTTGCCCCATATTGCAATTAGAATCCTGTTATTTATTTTTAACGCCATTTTACGACTGGAGTATTATCCACAAAGCTGGAAGCTTGCGGAGGTCAAAATGATTCCAAAGCCGGGCAAAAACCTTACCAAGGCTGAGTCATACAGGCCAATAAGTCTGCTATCAACAATGTCAAAACTCTTCGAAAAGCTGCTCATGACAAAATTGTCCCCAATTTTAACTGATAGTGGGTGCATCCCAGACCATCAATTTGGTTTTAGAAATCAGCATAGCACCATTGAACAAACTCATAGATTGGTGCAATTTATAAGAAGAACTTTTGAAGAAAAAATGTATTGTTCTGCCTTGTTTATTGACGTTTCTCAGGCCTTTGATAAAGTGTGGCATGAAGGCCTTATTTTAAAATTAAAATCATATTTACCAATAAATTTTCTGAATTTATTAGAAAGCTACATAACTACCCGAAAGTTTACGATTGTGGAAGGAAAATTCATGAGTCTGCCCCAATCTATATCATCCGGTGTGCCACAGGGGAGCAT
This sequence comes from Tachina fera, assembly GCA_905220375.1. Lineage (NCBI taxonomy): Eukaryota > Metazoa > Arthropoda > Insecta > Diptera > Tachinidae > Tachina > Tachina fera. The sequence continues at coordinate 2,953,265 of LR999968.1, read as the reverse complement.
ACTGGGGCCAGTTTTGTATTTGATTTATACTTGTGATATGCCTGTGAGCAGCAATATCCATACATCTACGTTTGCAGATGATACAGCCTGCCTTAGTATGCACAAAAACCCGCACGAGGCTTCCCGATATCTTCAAGAACATATTACACAGTTGGAAATCTGGTTGAACTTATGGAGAATTAAAGTCAATGAACAAAAGTAGACTTGTGCCATTTAGTTCATTTCAGTGACCGGTCAGTATAGTTCATTATTTATAAATGAACTAGTTCGTTCATTTAGTTCAATCGCTCTTTTTATTTCAATGAACTAGTTAGGTCTTTTTAGTTCAATGATTGTACATCTACAATTCGACATACATATGTATGTATGTATGTATGTTGTGGTCTTTAACAATATTAAAACCACGGATTCTGAGATTAAAAAAGTTTACGAAAACTAAAATTAATTAATTAATAAATTTGTTTTATAAAGGGTTTATAATATAAACTTTATATGCAAAACAAATTTAGTGTGAATTTTTTTAGAAATCTCATAAATCCAAAATATTTTGTGTGTGTTTTCTTGTTTATTATTGCATTTGGGGTAGTAGTACCCAGCAATAACTAAATACACATACATATGTACATACATACATATAGATGAGTATAGAAGCAAAGCACACAAACAATAAAAAGGGAAAGCAAAACGTTGAAAACATTTAGTTCATTTTGTGTTAGTTCATTTTGTGTCTTAGTTCAAAAATTGAACTAGTTCAAAAATTGAACTATTGAGCGTAAAACAATTGAACTAGTTCACTTAGTTCAAAATACTGAATCGTTCATTTGAACTAGTTCGTTCATGAACTACACAAGACTAAACAAAAGTGTGTCCATACATGTTTTTTAAGAGAATTATATACACTATTATTTTAAGAAAATCATTAAACATTTTTATTTACATTTAACAAATTTATTAATATTTTAACTTCACTATGAGAATGGTAAGAAAAATTACTTACATAATTTTTCTCTTAAGGGTGAGGGTGTAGTGTACCACACTTATGGTAGTGCACTGTAACATAAATTACTTGCATTGCTTTAATAGCAGTTCAATGCACAAGCATTGCAACATAATAAGAATGCTGAATGCAAGAAATTGAGTGACATACTTTTGAGTCATAATTTAATTACTTTTTACCAAATTTTGATTGGTTGTTTAAAAATATGCTTATCATTGTTATAGTGAAGAAAGGAACAAAACATAATTGTAGATATGTAAACGTAAGTTAGAAAGGCTAAGTAAGAATTGTAAAAATAGTATATAAGCAGAGCAAATTGTGAATAAAATGAGAATTTAATTTCTGAACGTAATCCGGCAATAACTTGCCTTGTTTTTTTATTAAATTTTCAAACCTTTTTGGCAGTTCCTTTGAACGCCTATTTATAAGCTGGACCCCCTGTACAGCTGGATAAAAATAATAATTGGGCTAAGGGAAGCAAACACTTTACACACTCTCCAATACAATTCAGCATTAAAGTTCTCTGACGAAACGGTTGTTCATCTTTTACATGGCGATCCTGCCATCCTACACATCCTTTACATGGCGATCCTGCCATCCTACACATCCTTTACACTAGTTCTAGTCCCTCACAAAATGTTTCACCGCAAAATAATTCAGCGAATGCAAACTCAGGCTTTAACTTTAGTCGCCTTGAAGCTACTATTGAGAATCTGGTGCTAACTATAAACAACTTTACAACAAATATGACTAGCATGATGCAAGAAATGCTGCGAATGCAGAATACACTGCTTCAAGCATTAGTTAACAAACCATGAACATGTTAAAAATATGTTTCTGCAACGCAAAGGGCATTCGCCATTACTCCCCTCCCAGATTCGCAATTACTAAGGATCAATTCGAGGAATTCTACAAATCTCTTGGCCCTTGTTTTGTAGCAGCTGGGGACTACAATGCAAAACATACGTTCTGGGGTTCGCGTCTTATTACACCTAGAGGTCGGGCATTGTTCAACACAATTTCAAAAATGGGCTTGGACGTCATTTCAAGTGGGGAGCCCACTTACTGGCCTACGGACATTCAAAAAATTCCGGATGTTATAGATTTTGGAGTCATGAAAAATATCGCTAGGGAATTAATTCATGTTGAAGCTTCTGTAGATCTCTCCTCCGATCACTCTCCCACGATTGTTACAATTTGTAGCCCACTAAGAAGTGACTTCCCTGTCCCATATGTAAAGATGATCAACCGTGTTAATTGGCTGGGGTTCAAAAAATACCTCAGTAGCCATTGTACGGAAAATATTAACCTAAGAACACCAGGTGATATTGAATCTAACATTGAAAATCTTAACGAAAATATTAAACAAGCTGCTGAACATGCCACTACTTCCCATCCGCAGTCTGGGTTTAATAGAATAGAATGGCAACTGCACAGATCACCCCAAAATAAAATTAGATTTAAAGAGTGCACTAGACGACTCCAAGAGCTGCTGGCATATGAAAAAACTGTATGTCTGAAAAATTATCTGGAAAATCTTGATGCCACACCTGCATCTAATTACTCCTTGTGGCGAGCTGCTAGAAAGCTTAAAACACCCGTTGAATATAGACCACCTCTGCGCACTTCTACCGGAGGTTGGGCCAGAAGCGATACTGAAAAAGGTAACATATTTGTTGAGCATTTAAAATCCGTATTTACCCCAAACACATGTACTGGTGTTGTTGATTTACCAAGTGTAGTTGCGCTACCCCCTCGACCCATAAAATTTAAGACGCGTGATGTTCAGAAACTAATTGCTGAACTCAACCCGAAGAAAGCTCCAGGTATTGATGGAATAAGTAACAATATGCTGATAAACTTGCCCCATATTGCAATTAGAATCCTGTTATTTATTTTTAACGCCATTTTACGACTGGAGTATTATCCACAAAGCTGGAAGCTTGCGGAGGTCAAAATGATTCCAAAGCCGGGCAAAGACCTTACCAAGGCTGAGTCATACAGGCCAATAAGTCTGCTATCAACAATGTCAAAACTCTTCGAAAAGCTGCTCATGACAAAATTGTCCCCAATTTTAACTGATAGTGGGTGCATCCCAGACCATCAATTTGGTTTTAGAAATCAGCATAGCACATTGAACAAACTCATAGATTGGTGCAATTTATAAGAAGAACTTTTGAAGAAAAAATGTATTGTTCTGCCCTGTTTATTGACGTTTCTCAGGCCTTTGATAAAGTGTGGCATGAAGGCCTTATTTTAAAATTAAAATCATATTTACCAATAAATTTTCTGAATTTATTAGAAAGCTACATAACTACCCGAAAGTTTACGATTGTGGAAGGAAAATTCATGAGTCTGCCCCAATCTATATCATCCGGTGTGCCACAGGGGAGCATACTGGGGCAAGTTTTGTATTTGATTTATACTTGTGATATGCCTGTGAGCAGCAATATCCATACATCTACGTTTGCAGATGATACAGCCTGCCTTAGTATGCACAAAAACCCGCACGAGGCTTCCCGATATCTTCAAGAACATATTACACAGTTGGAAATCTGGTTGAACTTATGGAGAATTAAAGTCAATGAACAAAAGTGTGTCCATACAACGTTTACCCTAAGAAGAGATACTTGTTCCCCCATTCGAATCAACAATCAAAATATTCCTCAACATTCCCAAGTGAAATACCTTGGTATACACCTTGATCGAAGGCTTACATGGAAACATCATATTGACTTTAAGCTAACTCAGATGAAACTTAAGTTATCTCAAATTCATTGGTTGATTGGCAGAAATTCAACACTTAGTCTGGACTGCAAACTTTTAATATACAAGTCGCTTTTGAAGCCAATATGGTGTTACGGTATCCAGAATTCAACGAAGACAAAACAAAATTTTAAGGTTAATAACATCTGCTCCATGGTACATTAAGAATTGAAATTTGCATCGTGATTTAAAAATGCCACTAGTGACTGAAGAAATTGCAAGATACGCAGGCAAATACTTAACAAAACTCGAGTCACATCCTAATCCGCTGGCTCGTAATATTTTGAACTTTACTGGACACATCCGCCTAAAAAAGAGGGACACAAGGGCTATTTTACTCAACACTCTAGATGGGAATGCTTGAAAATACATTTAATTTTCCTTTTTGATTTTCACTACTTTGTATTATTTAAACTATCACTAAGTTTTGGCCGACACTGGTCGGGCTAAATAATTATATTTTAGCTTTAAGATTTGATCACTTATTGTTAGTTCATATTTGAAGATACAATAAATAAATATATGTATTTAAAAAAAAAAATCCATAAAATTAATGACTGGATTATCCTATTGATTATTTGATATATTAAATGTATAAAATCATACAAGAATGGTTTTTTTTAACAAAAAGTTTTTCTTTTTTAAAAGTTGAGGGTACGCATATAAACTTTGCATACCGTATGTATTTTCTATTGGATTTCCAATTCAGCACTGTTAAATTCCAAGCTTTTTTTTGATTGCAAAGACGATCTTATTTGAGATATCATGTATCCATACATTCTTATGGCTCCATATATAAAATCTTATATTTATATATGGATTCACATATGAAGAGCTTCATAATTAAATTTTCATATATGAGCTCATATTTTGTAATACATTTCATATATTAGTGCATATATTAGTTCATATATAATAGTTTTGCTATGTATAATCCCATATATTTCCATACATGAATTCATACATATTCATATATAGTTATATACATTCATATATTAAAAATATATGGACCATATATAATTTTTTTAGCTGGGTAATGAATTCTTCAATTTACAAGCCAAAATTTGTATCACCATTTATTTAAAAAAAACGATTTGGGAATAAATCCCCTAATCTGACAATACTGGATGGTTTTTTCCTCTGCGGATTTGGCAGAATCGCTATGCAGTGTTCAAAAGGTGGCTTTCTTTATTTTTAGTCCGTTTGATATGCTTAAGCAAATTAATGCTTTATTTTTGAATGAAAAGTGCCAATTTACGGCTAGATTGAAATTGGAACTTTATTGGAGCTAATTTCATTAAATTTTGTTGGGACTTTTTAATTTTTTAAGTGCTATTTAATTTTCAGACATTTATTTGGAGTATTTGGGTTGGGCGTTATTTCATTCAGCATTTCGTACTGCTAAAGCAATTCCCACGAAACTGTGCACACATCTTCGGCTGATTTTACATCTGGCATTTCTTGTGTGTCATTTGCCCAAAAAACGTAACCAACTAATTACTAATGAAAAACAATTTGATTCAGACATATATTTATTGATTTAAACAGTTTGCAATTATTTTGGATTATATAAAATTGTCTATTAATTATAAATGAAACTGTTTACATGTCTGAATCAAATAGTTTTTCTTAGTAATTAGTTGGTTACGCTTTTTTTACGCTTGTGTGGCATTTGGCACACAGATGTAAACCCGGCCTTAGCTACTGTAACGACAAATTCTTGCATTAACAAATGTGGGCAGCGTGACGCCAATACAAATTAAATTAATATTTTGCGTTTTATAAAAAATAAACTTAAAAAAACCGTGAGATCCTGATAAAAAAATAAATGTGAAATAAAGAAAAAGTTGTACACACCATAATAAAATAATAAAAGTACTGGACAGACTTCAAAAATACAATCTAAAACTTAATCCAAAGAAATGTTGTTTTTTAAGACCAGAATTGATTTACTTAGGACATTTAATAACAAAAGACGGTGTAAAGACAGACCCATCCAAATATGAAACAATAAAAAATTACCCAATACCCAAAAACGCAGACGAGGTAAGACGATTCATTGCATTTTGCAATTATTACAGAAAATTCATACCTAATTTTGCTTACATCGCTAAAGATCTAAACGCACTTTTAAAGAAATCGACAGAATTCAAATGGACAGAGCAATGCCAGAATGCCTTCCAAACACTAAAAGGAAAGCTAATTAACCCTCCTGTATTACAATACCCAGATTTTGAAAAACCTTTTATAATAACAACCGACGCTTCAAACTACGCGTTAGGTGCAGTACTATCACAAGGAGAAATAGGACAAGATTTACCAATTTCATATGCAAGTAAAGCATTACAAAAACATGACATGAACAAACCAGTCATTGAAAAAGAACTATAAGCAATACACTGGGGAATAAATTATTTTAAACCATATCTATATGGAAGACAATTCATAGTAGTAACAGACCACAGACCTTTAATTTCGCTCTTTCCACATAAGAATCCTTCATCTAAAATGACAAGAATTAGACTAGATTTAAGTTTTTATGATTTTACAATTATTTATAAGAAAGGAAAAATGAACACTAACGCTGATGCACTTTCGAGAATAAAAATTGACTCTGACATATTAAAACAAATGATACCATCGGAAAACGATGAAAAAGAAAGGAAATTACTAGTAACTACAAGGGCAATGAAAAATAAAACTAATGAGGCAAATATAAAAGAAAATAATGAGGCAACTAACAATAATATAAACGAAAACAATACGCGCGCAACAGAAAGAAATATGGAAAAATATGATTCTCAGAAGTCTGATCAACTTCAAATATGAGAATGCATATCCATTAATGACGTCAAAAATATGAAGAAATTACAATTTAATAAAATTGAAAATATAAAAGAGGCCGACATAAATATTGAAAATAACATTGTGCACATTGGACGTAATGATAATTCATCGAAACCAGATTCGAGAATGAAGAAATCGCGTACCAAAAATATGAATATAGGATGTAATGATAATTCATCGAAACCAGATTCGACTATGAAGAAGTTACATACCAAAAATATGAATAATGAAATTATTAATGAAAATAATAAGCTAGCAAGATTCACCGATAACTCAGCGAAACTAGATTCGATTCTGAGGAAACTGATATCTAAAATGAAGAGAGAGAATATAAAAGAATTAGCGCTATCAAATAATGATGAAATATTTAAAGTATATACAAAAGAAGAAATAAAAGAAGCATATGCCAAGATAAAGATAAATAACAAAAGTCCTCAACTTAAAATATTAATATACAATGCCCCAACAAAAATAACAGATGCAATATTGCAATACAAACTAATTGACGAATTCCACAATGCCACACACGCAGGCCACTTAGGAGTTAGAAAAACTATCATCAAATTAAAACAAAAATATATTTGGAAAAACATGTCAAAAATGGTAAAGAAATTTGTGTCATATTGTGACAAATGTACGAAAAATAAACAAACAAAACATATTAAGGAACCACTTACACTGACAGACAAACCAAACAATAGTTTTGAAGTAATTTCAATTGACACCGTAGGACCTCTTCGTATTTCAAATGATTACCGATACATTTTAACCATGCAGTGCGAACTGACAAAATTTGTCGTTGCTCACCCAATGCTGACAAAAGATGCACTTACAACAGCCAAAACACTTGTTGAACAATTTATTTTGAAATACGGACAATTTAAAGTACGGACAATTTAAAGTCAGACAGAGGAACACAGTTTAAAAATAAAATAATGAGTAACATATGTTCATTGTTAGGAATAAGACAAAATTTTTTCAACACCTTATCATCATGAAACACTCGGATCAATTGAAAGAAATCACAGGGTACTTAACGAATTTCTATTAACAACCGCAAATGATTATGAGTGGGATAAGTGGATTCCATATTTTACTTTTGCCTATAACACGGCACCACACATTGACACAGGCTACTCGCCATATGAATTAGTATACGGAAAATTACCATCCCTTCCATCTGACATTATAGACAACAATACAAAATTTTATAATTATGATGACTATGCACAAGAACTACGACTCAAATTACAATTTACACTAAAAAGAGCTAGAGACTTGTCAATAAAAGCAAAAGAAAATAGAGTAATAAACAATAAATACGAAAACAGACTTAATTTAAAGATAGGAGATTTAGTACTAGTTAAAGTAGAAAATAGAAAGAAAAATCAGAGCCCATATAAGGGACCTTACAAAATAATAAGTAGAAACTGTGTAAACACCACAATAGAATATGAAGGAAAAGCAAAAGAAATACAAACAATAATTTAAAACCCTACAAAACTTTATAAATATAATTTCTAGGATAATTATATAAGTACATAAACATAAAATTTATAAGAACATTATTTTAAATAAAAATAAACTGTAAGAAAAACTAAATACTTAAGAAAATTTTTTTATCTATATGTAAGCAAATAATACAAAGAAAGCCATTACAAAAGAAACAAAAAAAATTTATAACTTAGATAAAAAATAATTAAACTTATCTTATAACATCTTATATACATAAAAAAAAATTTATTTACATTTAATTTTTTTAAGAGAATTGTATACACTATTATTTTAAGAAAATCATTAAACATTTTTATTTACATTTAACAAATTTATTAATATTGTAACTTCACTATGAGAATGGGAAGAAAAATTACTTACATAATTTTTCTCTTAAAGGTGAGGGTGTAGTGTACCACACTTATGGTAGTGCACTGTAACATAAATTACTTACATTGCTTTAATAGCAGTTCAATGCACAAGCATTGCAACATAATAAGAATGCTGAATGCAAGAAATTGAGTGACATACTTTTGAGTCATAATTTAATTACTTTTTACCAAATTTTGATTGGTTGTTTAAAAATATGCTTATCATTGTTATAGTGAAGAAAGGAACAAAACATAATTGTAGATATGTAAACGTAAGTTAGAAAGGCTAAGTAAGAATTGTAAAAATAGTATATAAGCAGAGCAAATTGTGAATAAAATGAGAATTTAATTTCTGAACGTAATCCGGCAATAACTTGCCTTGTTTTTTTAATTAAATTTTCAAACCTTTTTGGCAGTTCCTTTGAACGCCTATTTATAAGCTGGACCCCCTGTACAGCTGGATAAAAATAATAATTGGGCTATAGGGAAGCAAACACTTTACACACTCTCCAATACAATTCAGCATTAAAGTTCTCTGACGAAATGGTTGTTCATCTTTTACATGGCGATCCTGCCATCCTACACATCCTTTACATGGCGATCCTGCCATCCTACACATTATTTACACTAGTTCTAGTCCCTCACAAAATGTTTCACAGCAAAATAATTCAGCGAATGCAAACTCAGGCTTTAGCTTTAGTCGCCTTGAAGCTACTATTGAGAATCTGGTGCTAACTATAAACAACTTTACAACAAATATGACTAGCATGATGCAAGAAATGCTGCGAATGCAGAATACACTGCTTCAAGCATTAGTTAACAAACCATGAACATGTTAAAAATATGTTTCTGTAACGCAAACGGCATTCGCCATTACTCCCCTCCCAGATTCGCAATTACTAAAGATCAATTCGAGGAATTCTACAAATCTCTTGGCCCTTGTTTTGTAGCAGCTGGGGACTACAATGCAAAACATACGTTCTGGGGTTCGCGTCTTATTACACCTAGAGGTCGGGCATTGTTCAACACAATTTCAAAAATGGGCTTGGACGTCATTTCAAGTGGGGAGCCCACTTACTGGCCTACGGACATTCAAAAAATTCCGGATGTTATAGATTTTGGAGTCATGAAAAATATCGCTAGGGAATTAATTCATGTTGAAGCTTCTGTAGATCTCTCCTCCGATCACTCTCCCACGATTGTTACAATTTGTAGCCCACTAAGAAGTGACTTCCCTGTCACATATGTAAAGATGATCAACCGTGTTAATTGGCTGGGGTTCAAAAAATACCTCAGTAGCCATTGTACGGAAAATATTAACCTAAGAACACCAGGTGATATTGAATCTAACATTGAAAATCTTAACGAAAATATTAAACAGGCTGCTGAACATGCCACTACTTCCCATCCGCAGTCTGGGTTTAATAGAATAGAATGGCAACAGCACAGATCACCCCAAGGCAACTAACAATAATATAAACGAAAACAATACGCGCGCAACAGAAAGAAATATGGAAAAATATGATTCTCAGAAGTCTGATCAACTTCAAATATGAGAATGCATATCCATTAATGACGTCAAAAATATGAAGAAATTACAATTTAATAAAATTGAAAATATAAAAGAGGCCGACATAAATATTGAAAATAACATTGTGCACATTGGACGTAATGATAATTCATCGAAACCAGATTCGAGAATGAAGAAATCGCGTACCAAAAATATGAATATAGGATGTAATGATAATTCATCGAAACCAGATTCGACTATGAAGAAGTTACATACCAAAAATATGAATAATGAAATTATTAATGAAAATAATAAGCTAGCAAGATTCAGCGATAACTCAGCGAAACTAGATTCGATTCTGAGGAAACTGATATCTAAAATGAAGAGAGAGAATATAAAAGAATTAGCGCTATCAAATAATGATGAAATATTTAAAGTATATACAAAAGAAGAAATAAAAGAAGCATATGCCAAGATAAAGATAAATAACAAAAGTCCTCAACTTAAAATATTAATATACAATGCCCCAACAAAAATAACAGATGCAATATTGCAATACAAACTAATTGACGAATTCCACAATGCCACACACGCAGGCCACTTAGGAGTTAGAAAAACTATCATCAAATTAAAACAAAAATATATTTGGAAAAACATGTCAAAAATGGTAAAGAAATTTGTGTCATATTGTGACAAATGTACGAAAAATAAACAAACAAAACATATTAAGGAACCACTTACACTGACAGACAAACCAAACAATAGTTTTGAAGTAATTTCAATTGACACCGTAGGACCTCTTCGTATTTCAAATGATTACCGATACATTTTAACCATGTAGTGCGAACTGACAAAATTTGTCGTTGCTCACCCAATGCTGACAAAAGATGCACTTACAACAGCCAAAACACTTGTTGAACAATTTATTTTGAAATACGGACAATTTAAAGTACGGACAATTTAAAGTCAGACAGAGGAACACAGTTTAAAAATAAAATAATGAGTAACATATGTTCATTGTTAGGAATAAGACAAAATTTTTTCAACACCTTATCATCATGAAACACTCGGATCAATTGAAAGAAATCACAGGGTACTTAACGAATTTCTATTAACAACCGCAAATGATTATGAGTGGGATAAGTGGATTCCATATTTTACTTTTGCCTATAACACGGCACCACACATTGACACAGGCTACTCGCCATATGAATTAGTATACGGAAAATTACCATCCCTTCCATCTGACATTATAGACAACAATACAAAATTTTATAATTATGATGACTATGCACAAGAACTACGACTCAAATTACAATTTACACTAAAAAGAGCTAGAGACTTGTCAATAAAAGCAAAAGAAAATAGAGTAATAAACAATAAATACGAAAACAGACTTAATTTAAAGATAGGAGATTTAGTACTAGTTAAAGTAGAAAATAGAAAGAAAAATCAGAGCCCATATAAGGGACCTTACAAAATAATAAGTAGAATCTGTGTAAACACCACAAAAGAATATGAAGGAAAAGCAAAAGAAATACAAACAATAATTTAAAACCCTACAAAACTTTATAAATATAATTTCTAGGATAATTATATAAGTACATAAACATAAAATTTATAAGAACATTATTTTAAATACAAATAAACTGTAAGAAAAACTAAATACTTAAGAAAATTTTTTTATCTATATGTAAGCAAATAATACAAAGAAAGCCATTACAAAAGAAACAAAAAAAATTTATAACTTAGATAAAAAATAATTAAACTTATCTTATAACATCTTATATACATAAAAAAAAATTTATTTACATTTTATTTTTTTAAGAGAATTGTATACACTATTATTTTAAGAAAATCATTAAACATTTTTATTTACATTTAACAAATTTATTAATATTGTAACTTCACTATGAGAATGGTAAGAAAAATTACTTACATAATTTTTCTCTTAAGGGTGAGGGTGCAGTGTACCACACTTATGGTAGTGCACTGTAACATAAATTACTTACATTGCTTTAATAGCAGTTCAATGCACAAGCATTGCAACATAATAAGAATGCTGAATGCAAGAAATTGAGTGACATACTTTTGAGTCATAATTTAATTACTTTTTACCAAATTTTGATTGGTTGTTTAAAAATATGCTTATCATTGTTATAGTGAAGAAAGGAACAAAACATAATTGTAGATATGTAAACGTAAGTTAGAAAGGCTAAGTAAGAATTGTAAAAATAGTATATAAGCAGAGCAAATTGTGAATAAAATGAGAATTTAATTTCTGAACGTAATCCGGCAATAACTTGCCTTGTTTTTTTTATTAAATTTTCAAACCTTTTTGGCAGTTCCTTTGAACGCCTATTTATAAGCTGGACCCCCTGTACAGCTGGATAAAAATAATAATTGGGCTATAGGGAAGCAAACACTTTACACACTCTCCAATACAATTCAGCATTAAAGTTCTCTGACGAAATGGTTGTTCATCTTTTACATGGCGATCCTGCCATCCTACACATCCTTTACATGGCGATCCTGCCATCCTACACATCCTTTACACTAGTTCTAGTCCCTCACAAAATGTTTCACAGCAAAATAATTCAGCGAATGCAAACTCAGGCTTTAGCTTTAGTCGCCTTGAAGCTACTATTGAGAATCTGGTGCTAACTATAAACAACTTTACAACAAATATGACTAGCATGATGCAAGAAATGCTGCGAATGCAGAATACACTGCTTCAAGCATTAGTTAACAAACCATGAACATGTTAAAAATATGTTTCTGTAACGCAAACGGCATTCGCCATTACTCCCCTCCCAGATTCGCAATTACTAAAGATCAATTCGAGGAATTCTACAAATCTCTTGGCCCTTGTTTTGTAGCAGCTGGGGACTACAATGCAAAACATACGTTCTGGGGTTCGCGTCTTATTACACCTAGAGGTCGGGCATTGTTCAACACAATTTCAAAAATGGGCTTGGAACGTCATTTCAAGTGGGGAGCCCACTTACTGGCCTACGGACATTCAAAAAATTCCGGATGTTATAGATTTTGGAGTCATGAAAAATATCGCTAGGGAATTAATTCATGTTGAAGCTTCTGTAGATCTCTCCTCCGATCACTCTCCCACGATTGTTACAATTTGTAGCCCACTAAGAAGTGACTTCCCTGTCACATATGTAAAGATGATCAACCGTGTTAATTGGCTGGGGTTCAAAAAATACCTCAGTAGCCATTGTACGGAAAATATTAACCTAAGAACACCAGGTGATATTGAATCTAACATTGAAAATCTTAACGAAAATATTAAACAGGCTGCTGAACATGCCACTACTTCCCATCCGCAGTCTGGGTTTAATAGAATAGAATGGCAACAGCACAGATCACCCCAAAATAAAATTAGATTTAAAGAGTGCACTAGACGACTCCAAGAGCTGCTGGCATATGAAAAAACTGTATGTCTGAAAAATTATCTGGAAAATCTTGATGCCACACTTGCATCTAATTACTCCTTGTGGCGAGCTGCTAGAAAGCTTAAAACACCCGTTGAATTTAGACCACCTCTGCGCACTTCTACCGGAGGTTGGGCCATAAGCGATACTGAAAAAGGTAACATATTTGTTGGGCATTTAAAATCCGTATTTACCCCAAACACATGTACTGGTGTTGTTGATTTACCGAGTGTAGTTGCGCTACCCCCTCGACCCATAAAATTTAAGACGCGTGATGTTCAGAAACTAATTGCTGAACTCAACCCGAAGAAAGCTCCAGGTATTGATGGAATAAGTAACAATATGCTGATAAACTTGCCCCATATTGCAATTAGAATCCTGTTATTTATTTTTAACGCCATTTTACGACTGGAGTATTATCCACAAAGCTGGAAGCTTGCGAAGGTCAAAATGATTCCAAAGCCGGGCAAAGACCTTACCAAGGCTGAGTCATACAGGCCAATAAGTCTGCTATCAACAATGTCAAAACTCTTCGAAAAGCTGCTCATGACAAAATTGTCCCCAATTTTAACTGATAGTGGGTGCATCCCAGACCATCAATTTGGTTTCAGAAGTCAGCATAGCTCCATTGAACAAACTCATAGATTGGTGCAACTTATAAGAAGAACTTTTGAAGAAAAAATGTATTGTTCTGCCCTGTTTATTGACGTTTCTCAGGCCTTTGATAAAGTGTGGCATGAAGGCCTTATTTTAAAATTAAAATCATATTTACCAATAAATTTTCTGAATTTATTAGAAAGCTACATAACTACCCGAAAGTTTACGATTGTGGAAGGAAAATTCATGAGTCTGCCCCAATCTATATCATCCGGTGTGCCACAGGGGAGCATACTGGGGCCAGTTTTGTATTTGATTTATACTTGTGATATGCCTGTGAGCAGCAATATCCATACATCTACGTTTGCCGATGATACAGCCTGCTTTAGTATGCACAAAAACCCGCACGAGGCTTCCCGATATCTTCAAGAACATATTACACAGTTGGAAATCTGGTTGAACTTATGGAGAATTAAAGTCAATGAACAAAAGTGTGTCCATACAACGTTTACCCTAAGAAGAGATACTTGTTGCCCCATTCGAATCAACAATCAAAATATTCCTCAACATTCCCAAGTGAAATACCTTGGTATACACCTTGATCGAAGGCTTACATGGAAACATCATATTGACTTTAAGCTAACTCAGATGAAACTTAAGTTATCTCAAATTCATTGGTTGATTGGCAGAAATTCAACACTTAGTCTGGACTGCAAACTTTTAATATACAAGTCGCTTTTGAAGCCAATATGGTGTTACGGTATCCAGTTATGGGGCACTGCTTCAGCTTGCAATGTAGAGAGAATTCAACGAAGACAAAACAAAATTTTAAGGTTAATAACATCTGCTCCATGGTACATTAAGAATTGAAATTTGCATCGTGATTTAAAAATGCCACTAGTGACTGAAGAAATTGCAAGATACGCAGGCAAATACTTAACAAAACTCGAGTCACATCCTAATCCGCTGGCTCGTAATATTTTGAACTTTACTGGACACATCCGCTTAAAAAAGAGGGACACAAGGGCTATTTTACTCAACACTCTATATGGGAATGCTTGAAAATACATTTAATTTTCCTTTTTGATTTTCATTACTTTGTATTATTTAAACTATGACCGACACTGGTCGGGCTAAATAATTATATTTTAGCTTTAAGATTAGTGATCAAATCTTAGTTTATAAGATAAGATATAAGATTAGTGATCAATTGTTAGTTCACATTTGAAGATACAATAAATAAATATATGTATTTAAAAAAAAAAAATCCATAAAATTAATGACTGGATTATCCTATTGATTATTTGATATATTAAATGTATAAAATCATACAAGAATGGTTTTTTTTAACAAAAAGTTTTTCTTTTTTAAACGTTGAGGGTACGCATATAAACTTTGCATACCGTATGTATTTTCTATTGGATTTCCAATTCAGCACTGATAAAATTCCAAGCTTTTTTTGATTGCAAAGACGATCTTATTTGAGATATCATGTATCCATACATTCTTATGGCTCCATATATAAAATCTTATATTTATATATGGATTCACATATGAAGAGCTTTATAATTAAATTTTCATATATGAGCTCATATTTTGTAATACATTTCATATATTAGTGCATATATTAGTTCATATATAATAGTTTTGCCATGTATAATCCCATATATTCCCATACATGAATTCATACATATTCATATATAGTTATATACATAAATATATATTAAAAATATATGGACCATATATAATTTTTTTAGCTGGGTAATGAATTCTTCAATTTACAAGCCAAAATTTGTATCACCATTTATTTAAAAAAAAACGATTTGGGGATAAATCCCCTAATCTGACAATACTGGATGGTTTTTTCCTCTGCGGATTTGGCAGAATCGCTATGCAGTGTTCAAAAGGTGGCTTTCTTTATTTTTAGTCCGTTTGATATGCTTAAGCAAATTAATGCTTTATTTTTGAATGAAAAGTGCCAATTTACGGCTAGATTGAAATTGGAACTTTATTGGAGCTAATTTCATTAAATTTTGTTGGGACTTTTTAATTTTTTAAGTGCTATTTCATTTTCAGACATTTATTTGGAGTATTTGGGTTGGGCGTTATTTCATTCAGCATTTCGTACTGCTAAAGCAATTCCCACGAAACTGTGCACACATCTTCGGCTGATTTTACATCTGGCATTTCTTGTGTGTCATTTGCCCAAAAAACGTAACCAACTAATTACTAATGAAAAACAATTTGATTCAGACATATATTTATTGATTTAAACAGTTTGCAATTATTTTGGATTATATAAAATTGTCTATTAATTATAAATGAAACTGTTTACATGTCTGAATCAAATAGTTTTTCTTAGTAATTAGTTGGTTACGCTTTTTTTACGCTTGTGTGGCATTTGGCACACAGATGTAAACCCGGCCTTAGCTACTGTAACGACAAATTCTTGCATTAACAAATGTGGGCAGCGTGACGCCAATACAAATTAAATTAATATTTTGCGTTTTATAAAAAATAAACTTAAAAAAACCGTGAGATCCTGATAAAAAAATAAATGTGAAATAAAGAAAAAGTTCTTATCCAAAAAGTTTGGCAGTCAAAAGTACCGATATTAAAATTTCAGACAAGTTTGGTGAAATAGCTATCACTACTATCTCGTTATGAATATCTCATATTTACATATATCGCACACTAAATCATAGACAGACACAGCTCAAAATATTTCAGATACTAGTAGTCGCAAATAAATGTTACTGTACAAATGACAATGAAATGAAAACTGTATACAAAAGAAATAAGTTGCCGTTATTAGAGATTCGTTTAATTAACTGGTTTATAAAAAACACTTTGATCAGTTTATGTTGCGACTGTTTATGATTTATTGTGCGGTATTATTATATTTTACATACCTCTAAGCTTGAGTTTTGATTTTTGAAAGCATTGGATACATTCAGAGTATTTGCACCGGGCGCGCCACTGGGTCCAAAATTTAATCCAGGGCTGGGAAACCGTGGTTCCATTACGTTGTTATTAGGCACATCATTTAGTAAAGGACTTCTGGACCTCTGGGAATTTGTTCGAGTGGCTTTGTGATCTGTAATAAAATGTAACATCGAAGATAATAAAAAAAATTATAATTATTTTTATAAAAACTGAAAAAAATTTTATGATGGCGTTAAATGGTAATGGAAAATTTTCTATAAAAGCATTTAAAAAATATATATAGTATATATGCGTGAGTACTAATATAACAACAAAAGTACGAGTGCTATATTCGGCTGTGCCGAATCGTATATACGCTTCACAAATCATAAAATGTAGAGACATGCATACATATCTATGTATCTAGTATATACATATCAATTTAATTTAATGAAAAAACTTTCGTATCCATCCATCTTGCAAACAATAGATCTCTTACCTTACGCTTGCCTTGTTTACATGACCAGTGTTGCCATATTTTTTTAATTTAAAAAATCTTCAAGTCGACCAAAAAACTTTTTTATCATCAAAAATCTTTTTTTAATAATTTTATTTAAATAATATTAATATATGTACCTCGGTTTTACTGCATTTAAAATCAGTTAAAATTTATACAGTTTCAAATTTTCAGACAGAAAGGTAAATATATGTATATGTAACAAAAGGTTTACTGCAGATAATGGGGGCGCCGAAGAAGTGAAACTTTAGATTCAAACAAAAACAAATCTTCAAAAATTGCATTTCATATATGAAATAAACGTGAGAATTTCAACGTGTTTCTCTTTCTTTCAAAAACGGTTAATTTTTTATGAGAAAAAAACTAATTTTTTACATTTACACAGTTTTGTTTTTGTTTTCCATGTAAGTTTCACCAAGTCGACGCGTATTTCAGAATAGACACCAATATGTATAAGATAAACACGTGTAATTAGGAAAATAAACTACATATTTATATTTCTAGGTTCTACATACATAATACAGGCAAATCTCGGTACAACGAATCTCGCTTTAATGAAAATCCGATATGATAGCCTAATTTTATACTGGATATAACGAATTATGAAGAAAAAATCGCAAAATAAAAACAAAAACTTGCTTGGAACATATTTCTAAGATTTTGTTCTACTTTGTGTAGCGAATACTTTGGTAAATGTGTGGTCTGTATAACGTACGGCAAAAATATTAAAAAGAATCTACAGCAGCACTGTAAATGCAAAAAAATGTGATTCCTTTTGTTTGTATTTGGTAGCTTATTTGAAAATGAATTACTCTCATTCCTTTAATTGTATTAAATCATGTCTACAATAATAATAATTAAAATAACATTTAAAAAAATCTTTGCGATATAACGAATTTTTCGGTATAAGGAATGGGAATCGTTCGTTATACTGGGATTTGCCTGTATGTGCATCTGCTCGCGAACTTGCATATAACCTGCACCAAAAACAGGACACAAGTAATGGCACTCAATATCGAACCAATTTTCTTAAAATTTTAGTTGTATTTGAATGAAAGTTTCGATCCAAATCTGATGCAATGGTTTAGCAGAATGTTTGCCAAATTCTACAAGCTCTTTGCTTGTAGAATTTGTTTTGCTCTTCTTTCTGCTTGTACATTGAGAAAAACATCCTTGATATTTAATCAAAGGAAATAAATAATGTTGCAGGGTGCTACTTCCTTTCATACTTTTTGTGAAGCAAAGAAGAAAATATGGAAATAGTTTAATCAAAAAGAACTTCAACTAATACGATAAAAAGTACTATTTATCAAATTTTCAAAAATCTTATTTTTCAATAAGCAATCTTTGTCTTTTTAACATCGCGAAAAACTTCAAAAATATGATAAATCTTCACATATGGTAACGCTGAACATGACTGTGTGCGCTCAGCAGAGAACTTTTATAAATACCTACGTAAATACTTCCAGATTTATGAATTAAATGAGGTGAAACTGGAATGTAGGCAATTGGCAGCAATATGCATGGGTATAAAGGTTAAAAATATGTGCTTTTATATAAGTATGTATTAGTGATGCACGAAATTTCGTATTCGAATTGCCGGCCATTTTTAGATAATTGTATTCGCATTCGTATTCGCCAAATTCAGGCGAATACGAATATTTTTCCACAAAATTAAATAAATATATGCATAAATTCCAAACGAAATTTAAAAATTGCTAAAATTAAATTTTCATTAAATTTTTATAAAAATTTGTGCTTTGTATCATTTTCAAATGCTATTTAATGACGATCATTAAAATTTTGGGTAGTTTTTATTAACTTTAATTTTATTTTTCATATTTCATTTTGCAGGCGCAAAGATAACCCCAATTTCATGGCTATAAATATCACATAATATTCGTATTCGTGAATATCGATTCAAATATTCGTATTCGTGAATATCAAAATTTGACATCCGTTCCATCACTAGTATGAGAACAAAATATACAAGAATTAGTTTCCATAAAACCTTGTTATTGAATAAAATGTTTAATTTCTATACTATTAACTGATTAACTTGAATATTGTATTTATCGATTCCGCGCATTTAAAAATATCATTTTATTTAATTTGTTTGTATTGGTTTTTCCTTGCTTGTTGATTGACATGACGTGGTCATGTGCTGATGTTGTTGTTTTTTTGATTGCTCGTGTTGTGTACGTGTGAATTTCTACAAAAAGCCGAAAAACATCGTGGCTTGTTTTTTTGTGACATTTGGTTTTCATTTGACACTCGATTACTGGAAATATTCCAATAAAAATAGAATCAGTGTTGTCTGTTCTCGCATTCAAATACAGAAACACTTTTTTTCTTACATATCGAGAAACGATGGAATTTTGTGTTTTACATTTCATGTGAGAAATTTTACAATGCGAGAAATACAGAAACGAGCTACTAGATACGCACTAGACACTCACCCCCATAATTATTAAATTTAAAACGAGTTTGAAATGTATTTCATTTACAATTTTTCATATAAAAATTTCTTAGAATTTTAATTCATTCTTCACTCATCATTTTATTTTTTTATGACTATGGAGGTCATCATCTATAAAAGTATTTAAGTCAAATAAAAACTTATTTTTCAACTCTATATATTTCACATACTTTTTTTCTTTTCTGCAGTAATAAAAAATTTTGTTATAAAAAGATAACATTAACAACGTTAACATTACCGTTGCCTAGTACTTCTACATTTAACTCAGCGATATCATCCGCTTCGGGCTAGTGGTCATCACTTAACCAAGTTTTTACCGAAGTTAAGAGCAGCCCAAAGCCCAAGGTACAAGTCGGAATGGACAGATATATAACTGTGGTAAAGCGCGGGAGTTAAGTCAACCACCCATTCTAATAGTCCAACATATTCCTTACCCATTAATTGGCAACAATAATAATTTCACTAGTTCAATAAACTCAATTTTCATTAATCAGCAACAACAATAATTTCAGTATTTCAACACACTCACTTTTTATAAATCAACAACAATAATTTCAGTATTTCAACACACTTACTTTTTATAAATCAGCAACAATAATAAAACGTTCTATTTACCAATTCAATAAACTGCCGACCTTTTTATTTCGCAAATAATTTTATACAAAATTGCTAAATGAACATTTTCCCCAAACGTCAGCTAAATAAGAAAAATTAAATTATTTATATTGTAAGTAAACTTAAGAAAACAGCTCAGTTTTGAATTGTATTGCATTTAGTTAATGATTGTTAAAGCAAAATAAAATAAAATAAAAATCTTTTTTTTTTATATACAAAAGAACCCTCGGACTCATAATTGGCGCAGTCGATGTAAAGGAACCTAATAACGGAAAATAGTGAATATCCTGAAGGACAACATTAAAACCGTTAATTATAAAATATATATCCTTGTGAAAAAGTGAAAAGTAAAGTCTAAAGACTACCAAAAAACTGTGCGAAAATTTTTCCAAAGTCCAAAGACAATATAGCATTAAAGAGCTATAGTGAAATTAAATCGCAAAATAAAATAAAAATAAATTACAATCTAAAATTGTGTTTAAAAACAATATACTACTAAAAGTGTTATAGTAAACCACGAGTTATATCTGATAATAAGAAATGTCCACAGAAGATAACAATCATAACATCCAACCTGCCGTACTATCCGGGTCGGATCCTGTAAAAGAAGCATCCCGTATCAAGGAGTTTCACGGTACAAGAGATTATGACCTATCATCTTTCATCAGGGAAGTGGAAATAATTTTGCCGCTGTTCCAGGAGAATTCCATCTTACAGCGGTTTGTTTTCGAAAGGTATGTGAAGAATAAAATTCAAGGACCAGCTCTACAGGTAGTGAGAGCTTTAGGACCAGAAGCAACATGGACCCGAATTAAGGAAGAACTAGTCAAGAATTTCGGCATTAAAGAAGGGTACCACTATCTCTATCACCAGGCGATAAACATGAAGAATAATAATGTAAGCGACTATTTTAAGAACCTTAGAAATATACTAGATAAATTAAACACTAAATATGAATTTGATATTAATAAACCCCTAGAGTTTTCTCCTCTTACTAACGAATCAATTATACTTAAAACATTTTTGAATGGTATCCACCCAAATTTATCTAGCATAGTTTATAGTAGAAATATATCCACACTTAGAGAAGCTTATTACGTCTTGGAAGAGACTGGAATACTGAGACAATATGACAATAGATTTCAACAATATTCATATACACGTCAACAATACCAACAACATAGAAACTACAACCAAAACGGACAGAACATGACATACCAACAGAAACCGACTTTCCAAAACTCATACAATAATAGCCCTCCTCAAGCTCGACAAACTAATAATTCCACTCTTTCTCATAACAATTTTTTTAACACAAATAACACTCAACAATCTAGGCGTAGCCAATATTTAAATCGAACCCTAGGCAATAACAGACCTACTCCAATGGAAGTAGACCATATTGAAAGCAATAATACAGGATCAAGCCCAAAAATTCGTTTACCGATAGTTGAACTAAGGATAGGTAACACAACCCTCAAATGTTTACTCGATACAGGATCCACAACTTCATTGCTTAACAAGACATTATTACCTGAATTTAAAAGAACAAAATTAGATAAACCAGTATCTCTTTATACAATAAATGGAAACTTTTGTATTGACGAAGAAATTATTACACCTCTTCCCAAAGAATTTAAAGAAGACAATCTTATGTGTTGGAAACTAACCAACTTCAATGGTAAAAATTTCGATGGTTTAATAGGGCAAAATATATTAAAAGCCTTTTCAGCAATTATAAATCTCGAAGAAGACTCTTTACAGATAAACGGTAATAAAATCAAGTTTATAGGCTCTTGCCCATACAGTTCAGAAGAAATACAAACTTTAGAGGCGCAATCAGACAACATTTTGAATAAATTAATACATGAGGACATGAATAAAGAAGAAGAGAATTTCTTAACAGAACTTATTTCTAAGAATTCTGACCTATTTTTTCAAGAGGGTAATTCACTTACTCACACTCATGAAGTACAACATGAGATAGCAACAACTAGCAATAAACCTGTATATTCAAAAATATACAGATATCCCCAAATTCATGAAGCAGAAATCAATAAGCAAATGCGAGAAATGTTAGAACAAGGAATAATAAGAGAAAGCGTATCTCCATATAACTCTCCCTTATGGATTGTACCCAAGCAGTCGGACAATTCAGATAAAAAAAAGTGAAGAATTGTGATAGATTACAGAGCCTGGAATGAAATTACTATTAGCGACAAATTCCCAATTCCACATATTGACACCATACTAGAAAATTAGGTCGAGCACAGTACTTCACTACACTCGATCTAGCCAAAGGCTTCCACCAGATCCTCATTAAAGAGGAAGATAGAAAGAAAACGGCATTTTCTACTCCACTTGGCCACTACGAATTCCTTCGTATGCCTTTTGGACTAAAAAATGCTCCTGCTACTTTTCAAAGGTTAATCAATTCGGTGCTAAGAGAATACATCAACAAAATATGTGTAGTATATCTCGATGATATTTTGATTTTTAGCAGTACAATACAAGAACATAAGGATAGCATACAGAAGATTTTCAATGCTCTTAGAAAACATAATCTTAAGATTCAAGTTGATAAGTGCAGGTTTTTTGCGAAATCTACCGAATACCTAGGACATATCCTTACTACTGAAGGAATCAAACCTAACCCAAACAAAATCGAAACTATTCAAAGCCTGAAACTTCCCGTAACTCAGAAACAAATCAAATCATTCTTAGGCGTAACCGGATATTACAGGAAGTTTATAAAAGATTATGCAAAAATTGCACATGGTTTAACAAAATATTTAAAAAAGGACACTAAAATAAATACAAATGATCCTCAATACACGGATGCATTTTATAAACTCAAGAGATTGCTAATCGACACACCCATTCTAAAATACCCGGATTTTAAAAGAAAGTTTAAACTAGCAACAGATGCCAGCGAATTCGCAATAGGAGCAGTACTAACACAGGATAACCACCCCATCAGTTACGCAAGTAGAACTCTAAACGAACACGAAAGAAAATACTCCACAACAGAAAAGGAGCTGTTGGCTATTGTTTGGGGCGTGAACTACTTTAGACCATACGTATATGGAAGGAACTTTGACCTTATGACAGATCACCAGCCATTGAAATGGTTGCAAACCAAACATAAAGGAAAAGACATAAACCCAAGACTTCAACGTTGGTTAATTAAACTTGGCGAATACGATATCAACATTGGGTATATTAAAGGTAAAGAAAATACTCTGGCTGATTTCCTCAGCAGAATCAATGCAGATACAGGCGAAATTTGTGCAATAAATGAGCAATCTGGAGACATTAACATAGACAACTTGAGTACAGCCGCTACCGTTCATTCCCAGGAAAACGAATTAAATGATCACTTTCCTATATTAAATTCCGTTGTTAACCGTTTCTACACCCAAATAATTTTAACAGAAAGTAAAACAGAAGAAATTAAAATAATAGAGAACAAACGAAAAATTTTTGTAAGCTTAGATGATATTAGAAGCGGATTCATGTCAGACATCTTTAGGAGATTTATAAAAACAGGCAAAGTAGGAATATACTCAGGCATTTCGGATTCTGATTACAATTTAGTACAACAAAAACTAATAGAGTTATTTAACACAAGTGTAAAGTTCTATAGATGCTCATATCATGCCAAAGACATGAGAAATGAAGAAGAAGCCCTCAGATATATTCAAAAATACCATAAACAAGAAACTGGTCATGCTGGAATAAACGAAAATTATCAAGGATTAAAAAACACCATATATTTCAAAAACCTTAAATCTTTTATTCAAAAATATATAAACAACTGCGATATCTGTTGTAGAAGTAAATATGACAGAAAACCATACAAACCAAAATACTTCATAACAGAAACTCCCACAGACACGAATGAAATTATTCACATGGACACTTATGTAATTAAGAAACATAGTTTTCTAACTATCATAGACAAATTTTCGAAACAAGCCACCACTATTTATCTAGAAGACAGAAACAGTATAACACTTATAGAAAAGCTTCGTTTGTATTTCTCTCTCAACCCAAAACCAAAACGTATAGTTGCTGACAATGAGTTCAACTCAACAAATGTAAAAGACTTTCTTAGGCAAGAAGAAATAGAAATCCACTTTACAAAACCAAATTCCCATACGGGAAATGCAGATATCGAAAGATTTCACAATACCCTAGGAGAAAGATTTAGAACGTTAGAAATCGAAAATTCAGGATTATCAGTTCAAGAAAAGGTATATAAATGTACTGAATGGTACAACAAATCTGTTCATTCTGTAACAAAAGAAAGACCAATAGACATAGGAAATGGGAAAGTTGAAAAAAATAATATTTATAACTTACTGCGAAACACCAAAGAAAGACATATCACAAAGTTAAACATAAACAGAGAAGAATACGAAAATACAAATCAGGAAGGGTACGCAAAAAATTATAAAGCTCTTAGACATAAACACGAACCTAGATACAAAAATATGAAACTAGAAAATATTCACCCAACAAACATAAAAAGAATTACTAAATTTTTAGGTACATACAATGCTCCTAATGACAATAATGATGACGCTTTTTACTGTGAGCAATGCCACCTTGATTGTCGAAAACATCAATAGCACCAACGGTTTCGCTGAAATCGCATTAGAAGACGTAGACATAACGTACAGCTACAGCACTATCTTACACATAATTGACCCTAAAGAAATACAGCATGTTATAGAAGGATTCGAAGAAAACATAAAACTAATACCAAATCTCAACGACAAACACTTTTTGAAAGTAGAACTAGAAAAGACAAAATCAAAACTCCAAACCATCACCCCCACTAGACATCCGAGAGGACTAATTAACTTTGTAGGAACAGGTATGAAATGGCTATACGGCACAATGGATGACTTTGACAGGACAGAAATTGAACGACATTTACAGACTATTGACGACAACAATCATGCAATAATAGACGACATAAACAAAAGCATTGAAATAAATCACGTATTTAACAGCACAATTTCGAAGCTAAAAGACGCAATAGAAAACGATAGGACACAGATTACTTCAAAATTAAACCAAATATCTAAGAACGATGAAATATTAGAAAATAAGCTCTTATATCTGGATATATTATTGAAAATTAAAATTCTGCTAGATAATGTTGAACATATACAAAATAATCTTTTAGCTGCAAAAACAAACACTATGAACAATAATGTATTAACAAGTGAAGAAATAATTCGTTACAATATTGATCTTTATAAGATACAAAATACCAAAGTAAGTGCAGCTCACTATAAAGAAAATAAAATAATATTTGCAATTCAAATACCCAAAGATTTAAGAAGAGTAAAACGATCATTTTTTGTATCCATACCTAATGAAAACCAAGAAGAACTTATCTTCGAAAATAGAGAAATTTTAAAGATAAACAATACAATGTACGATTTTAATAACGAAGCAAAAAGAAGCAATTTAAAAAAATCTAAACTATGTATTTTTACAAACAGTTGTTTAACAAGAAAAAACACTCAAATGGAAACTATAGAAATAAAACCAGGCTTAATAATTATAAAAAACCACGTAAATTCCATTGTTAATAGTACTTGTAATAATAGACAGTTTTATTTAAAAGGAAATCAAATGATAACATTTAATGATTGTAAATTAGAAATAAATGGAGACCTTTATTGTAATTATGATGATAAGTTTGAACAACATTTTTTGATTAACAATAACCTTATTCTAAATAATATTACAACTCAGCTGACGTTTGACGAAATAGTTTCAAATCAAATCGAGAATATTAAGAAAATTGAAGAAATTAGATTTCATAAAAATATTAACTACGCTTTTAATGGCCTAACTTTGACATTCAGTTTATTGTCCTTGAGTGCAATAGCTATATTCTACATATATAAAAAATTAAAAAATCACAAAACTACACTAATTATAAAAACTCAGGAGAGTTTTCAGTCAAACGAGGGAGGAGTTAAGTGTGGTGTTTTACTCTGAACTGTATTTTTGATGACCTTTGGGCGATTTGTTGTATTTGGTGTGCTCTCTTCTGCGGTTTTCTTTTGAGTTGCGTGCTCTGTTTTACTTGTTGTTGGCATACTAGTTCTTGTTTGTTGATCATAACTTTCGTCATTGCGGTACGGCTCATTTGTTATATACGCTGGTTTGAGTCTATCGACTGATATGTTGACGTCTTTTCCGTTGATTTTAATTTTGAAATGTTTGCCTTCTCTATGGACTACTTGATATGGCCCGTCATATGGGTGTGACAAAGATGGGCGGATTGAATCGTTGCGCAAAAATACCTGTGGGCATGTGTTCAAGTCTGGATGCCTAAACGTTTTTGCCTCACCATGCCAAGCAGTTTGCTGTGGTTGAATATTTTGCATCGCTTCACGAAGGTCCTTAAGAACTTCCGTCTCAGTTTTAGTTTCAGGTTGTGGGCCGAAAAACTCAGCTGGTATCCGAAGTGTAGTGCCCAGAACTAATTCTGCAGGTGAGGCTTTGATGTCCTCCTTGTATGTTGTACGTAGACCAAGTAAGATAATTGGCAAGAACTTTGTCCATCGATCTTGGTCGTGGCACAGTATTGCAGCCTTTAGAGTCCTATGCCATCTCTCAATGAGACCGTTAGCTTGAGGATGGTATGGCGTTGTCCGCAGGTGATTGATACCAAGATACTTTGTTAACTCACGGAAAAGAGTCGACTCAAATTGTCTTCCTTGGTCACTCGTAATATACGATGGAATACCGAAACGAGCTATCCAGCCTGATATAAGTGCTTGAGCAACTGTTGTTGCTGACATATCGACTATGGGTATTGCCTCCGGCCAACGACTAAATCTATCTATTATTGTGAGACAATATCGAAACCCATCACTTGGTGGAAAAGGTCCTACTATGTCAATGTTTAAGTGTGAAAAACGGGTGTCAACTAAATCAAATTTTTGAAGTGGTGATTTTGTGTGGCGTAGAATCTTTGCGCGTTGGCATTGTATGCAACTTCGTGCAAAGTTTATGCTGTCTTTACGAATGTTTGGCCAAATGAATCTAGTTGTCATCAATCTGGCTGTTGCTCTAGTACCCGGATGTGACATATTGTGCGTTGCTTTTAAAATTTTTTTTCTTAAATTGGTTGTGATAAACGGTCGTAATCGTTGTGTAGAATGGTCACAGTATATGAGGCTTTCGCTTCCAGGGATGGCAAAACGTTTGAGTTGTATTTTGTAAGGTGACTTACCGGTAATTATATCCTGAAGCTCTGCATCTGTCTCTTGAGCGCGTGCAAGGTCCTCGAAGTCAATGGCCGACTGACTTGTGACTGTTTCTATTCGTGATAGCAAATCTGCAGTGATATTGTTTTCTCCAGCTACATACCTTATGTCTGTTGTAATTTGACCTATATAATCCAGCTGCCTTGCTTGACGATTATTTGCTTTTTCAGCTTTTTGACGAAATGCATAGGTGATAGGCTTGTGGTCGGTATAAATGTGGCACGTTCTACCTTCCATCATGTATTTAAAGTGTACCACTGCTAAGTACATGGCAGTAAGTTCGCGATCGTAAGTTCTGTATCGAAGTTGAGTTTTATCGAATTTTTTTGAAAAAAATCCAAGCGGCTGAATATCACCGTTGATTATTTGATGCAGTGCCGCACCTGCAGCAGTATTGGAAGCGTCGACCCAGAGGGAAATTTCTGCATCTTTTGCCGGGTGTGCAAGCAAAGTAGCATTAGCAAGCTGTATTTTACACTCTTCGAAAGCTTTCGTTGTTTCGTCGTTCCATGTTAACGGTGATCGGTCATTCTTTATGTTTCCCGGGATCATGTCTAACAGCGGTGCTTGCACTTTGATAGCTTGCGGTAAAAAACGTCTATAAAAATTGATTGTCGCTAGAAAGCGTTTTAGTTCGTTTACTTGTGTTGGTTTTTTGAAATTTATAAGGGTTTCAACGCGTTGTGGGAGCGGTTCTATACCTTGTGCCGTAACCTTGTGCCCTAAAAACGAAATTTCGGATTTTCCGAATTCACACTTTGCTATATTAATTGCTAAGTGATGCTGTTGCAATCGCTCTAAAACTTTTTTTAAATGGACTCGATGTTCCTCTGGAGATGATGATGCTATACATAGGTCGTCCATGTACGGGAAAACGAATTCCAGGCCTCTGAAGACGTCATGTACAAGGCGCTGAAAAGTTTGTGCAGCGTTTCTAAGGCCAAACGTCATATAAACAAATTCGAATAACCCAAACGGTGTGGTGATGGCCGTTTTTGGGATGTCGTCTGGGTGTACAGGCACCTGATGAAAGGCTTTTTGCAAGTCGACCTTTGAAAATATGGTTTTTCCATGCAAGATTGTGGTGAAATCTTGTAGGTATGGCAATGGGTAACGGTCTGGTATCGTTACAGCGTTGAGTGCCCTATAATCGCCACAGGGTCGCCAGGTGCCATCAGGTTTTTGAACCATATGAAGTGGACTGGACCAACAGCTGTTTGAAGGCCTGCATATTCCCAGCTTCATTAAATTTTCAAATTCGTTGCGAGCCGCTGCTAGTTTTTCCGGCGATAAGCGTCGTGGGCGTGAGAAAACTGGAAATCCTGTTGTTTCTATGCGGTGAACAACTGATGACTGCACAGGTGTGCCATGCTGCACCAGCCGCGTTATGTTTGGAAATTCTCGTAAGATTTCCACAAAAGGTGTCGATGATTGCAATATTTTTATTGATGAATTTTTTATTTGTCTGACCATACCGATTGAATTTAGTTGCGTCGAGTTGTCGATCAATCTTTTTCTCTTAAGGTCGATGAGCAGATCGAAATGAGATAAGAAATCAGCTCCTATAATATGTGAACCTACGTCTGCAATTAAAAAGGTCCATAAAAATTCTCGCCTTAGGCCAAGGTTCACCCTTATAATCGCCTCGCCGTAAACTTTGATTGGGGACCCGTTTGCGGCAAAAAGTTGCATCGGTGTTTGCCGCACTTTCGATGCTTTCACTGTTTTAGGGACCACCGATATGTCGGCGCCGGAATCAATAAGGTAACGAATATGTGTGTTTTTATCAATAATCTGGAGGCGATATGAGTTGGTAGCACCAGCGAATTCGCCAATTCCTGATGCTTGTGTAGCAGCTAGTCATTGCTGTTTGATGTTATTGATTTTACCCCCCGATGTGAATGTACACGGTTTTCGGCAAGTACGAGCTTTTGTACCATACATTCGGTGATACCAGCACATCGTTGATTCGTTTGCGTTTGGGGGATCGTTTCTTTCATTTATTTTGCTGCGAGGTCTCGATCTGGAGCGACTTAACCTACCTGTGGCCTCATACGGCATAAAATTTTTCATCAACTTTGTGAGTTGAGTGAGTTGCTCTTGTATAGCTGATAACTCGCTATTTACAGGCGTTGACGTTGTTTGTTTTGAGGTTAGGTTTACCTCTTTTACCTCGTTTATGTTACGTAAGCCGAGAGAATCGACAATTGCATCTGCAATAGTTGTTTTGTCCGCGATATCAACCTTAGATGCAATTACAGCAACTTGCGCATGTGGAGGTAGGCGTGCGGCCCATAGATCTATTAGGATGTTTTCGCTTAACGCGGTTCCTGCAACCCGCCTCATCTCGTGTAACAATTGCGAAGGTTTTAAGTCGCCGAGGGGCATTTCTGACAAAACACGCTGCAGACGCCGTTGCTGACTGTCGGCAAAATGTTCCAATAACTTACTTTTTATGTATTCATATTTATTTTGCTGAGGAGTTGAATCAATTACAGAGCGCAACTCACTTAATTTCTGCGGTGGCACTTGTGCCATGGTGATATTGTATTTCAGCTGGTCGCGGTGTATGCCAGAGGCCGCAAACCAAAACTCTAACGACATAAAGTACGAGTCGATGTTTGTGGCATTCATACTGGGTGGAGTCAAACGAACAGCAGACACTGCGTCCACATTGACGTTGGCACGCGTGGGGTCTGCTGGAACATTGACATTGTCCTCTTGATTTTCGCCGTCAGCCATTTTGTAAAGAAAATTTTATTGTAAAGTTAATGATCAATTTATCGTGGGATCACGTCGGGGTCACCAATATAACGAATGTAGTTATTTCTTTTACATGTAAATAAATAAAGACTGTCTAAATTATGCAATTCATTTATTTACTTCTTTAATTTATCCCGAACACTGATATTTAACAATTACAAATTTTACTTTACAAGACAAAACGGTTTTTCCCAAAACGTGACTTATCTCAGCGTCGCAAAGGAAGTAAAAGAAAAGTAGAAAGTACGAAGAGTAAGCAAGTTAAAAGTTGAGCAGTGCTGCCACACACCCATTCTAATAGTCCAACATATTCCTTACCCATTAATTGGCAACAATAATAATTTCACTAGTTCAATAAACTCAATTTTCATTAATCAGCAACAACAATAATTTCAGTATTTCAACACACTTACTTTTTATAAATCAACAACAATAATTTCAGTATTTCAACACACTTACTTTTTATAAATCAGCAACAATAATAAAACGTTCTATTTACCAATTCAATAAACTGCCGACCTTTTTATTTCGCAAATAATTTTATACAAAATTGCTAAATGAACATTTTCCCCAAACGTCAGCTAAATAAGAAAAATTAAATTATTTATATTGTAAGTAAACTTAAGAAAACAGCTCAGTTTTGAATTGTATTGCATTTAGTTAATGATTGTTAAAGCAAAATAAAATAAAATAAAAATCTTTTTTTTTTATATACAAAAGAACCCTCGGACTCATAATTCGGGCGAAACCCCAAAGTCTTCGAAAATTTCATCTGCTCCAAAAATATCTAGGGATAACAGCGCATCCACTACTACTACTAACCGTCAAACCCGTTTTCATATATTGCAAGATGACAACAACAATTTCGATGTATCCATCGAGAAAAAAAATTCAAACGCTCTTATTATAAAATTTATCTCGGTCATTTGGTAAAAATAAATTTCACATTGTTCCAATAAAACGTGGTAACATTGATGAAACAAAACTCAAAATTTACGAAGAAAACGATTTTCGCAAAATTATTACTGAATTTGAAAAAAGTAAAAAAGAGTTTCTACACATCAACTTAAGGCTTGCAGATCGTATTGAAGGGCATAGATTCTTATGTTGTTCCCGAGGAAATAAAAGATGCACTCGTCCTCCAGGGATTTAAGGTAAAAAATTTATCTAATATAATAAATAGGGAGAAGATTCCTGAACCTCTATTTCGCGTCGAACTTGAGCCAAACGATTTAAAATTTAAACAAAAATGAGACTCATCCAATTTATAATTTAAAATATATCTTATACCGAAAAATAACAGTTGAAGAAACACACAAGCGTTCTGGATCCGTACAGTGCCATAATTGTCAAGAATACGGTCACACAAAAACTTACTGCAATTTACCTTCAGCTTGTGTTATCTGCGGTTAATTGCACGGTACTGCTGGTTGTATTAAACCTAAAGATCTAGCAGAAAAATATGTAGTAACTGTGGAGGTAATCACACCGCTAACTACAGAGGATGTCCTGTATATTCTTTCGTTACACAGACTATGGGTCAAAAGCCTAAATTAGCTCCAGCACAAACAGCAAATGCTTATTCTGCCACTTTAGCTCAAATGAGCCAACCGGTGCAAACTATAAACAATTTTACAACAAAAATGACTAGCATGATGCAAGAAATGCTGAAAATACAGATTACTCTGCTTCAAGCATTAGTTAACAAGTCATGAACACGTTAAAAATATGTTTCTGGAACACAAACGGCATTCGCCAACATAAAAACGAACTTAAGCACTTCCTTACGGAACAAAATATTAATATAATGTTGGTCTCTGAGACTCATTTGACTTTTAGAAGCCTCTTTAAATGAATGGCTACACTTTATATGATTCAACAGACCCAAAAGGAAGAGCTTGCGGTAGATCAGCAATTTTAATAAAGTCAAGACTTAAGCATTACATTCTTGACAACATTTGTGAACAACAAATATTTTTGTCGAAAATTTTGGCACAAGTGATATCATCAATTTACTCCCCTCCCAGATTCGCAATTACTGAAGATTATAGATTTTGGCGTCATGAAAAATATTTCTAGGGAATTATTTCACGTTGAAGCTTCCCTAGATTTCTCGTCCAATCACTCGCCACCACCGTTACAATCTGTATGTACCCATATGTGTTAAGTGGCTGCGATTCAAAAAATATCTTAGTACACCCAAAGATATTGAAACTAACATTGACAACCTAAACAAAATGATTACACAGGCTGATGAACGTGCTACTACCTCCCATCCGCAGACTGGGTTTAATAGAATTTATTCTACGGATATTGAACGTCTCGTATGTGAAAAAAGAAGAGCAAGAAGGGAGTGGCAACAGGACAGATCACCTTAACATAAATTCAGATTTAAAGAGTTGCTTGCATCTGAAAAAACTGCATCTCTTAAAAATTATTTGGAAGGTATTGATGTCACACCAGCATCTAATTACTCTTTATGGCGCGCTGCTAGAAAGCTTAAAACACCCGTTGCGCATATCTACCGCAGTTTGGGCAAGGAGCGATACGGAAAAATGTAAAATATTTGATCAGCATTTAAAATCCGTATTTACCCCAAATACATGTACTGGTGTTGCTGATTTGCCGAGTGTAGTTTCTTTACCCCTCGAACCTTAAAGTTCGTTAAGATGCGTAATGCAAATAAAGTAATTGCTGAACTCAAGCCAAAGAAAGCTCCAGGTATTGATGGAATTAGTAACACCATGCTGATGAACTTACCGCATATTGCAATAAGAAAACAATATAATGTTATCCAAAACCATACTATGTTAAGTTTTTAAATAATATTTTTCAGAAACATCTTCTGTCAGTTCAGTAGTTCGTTTGTAAGCTATCGGTATTGCATGCATCGTGTTAAACAAATAAATAAAGTACAAACAAAAGGGTAGATGAATTAAAACATATACATAGGAACACGCCTTTATACAGACGTGTCTGTATTTCGAGTGTACACACATAGGTATGTAAGTATACATTTCTATATACACATTTTATTTCAACAATATTAATTTATTTTTATTTAAACAAATAAATAAAGTACAAACAAAAGGGTAGATGAATTAAAACATATACATAGGAACACGCCTTTATACAGACGTGTCTGTATTTCGAGTGTACACACATAGGTATGTAAGTATACATTTCTATATACACATTTTATTTCAACAATATTAATTTATTTTTATTTGGGATTTAACTCACAGCTGTTTTAAACTAAATATCTACCAATAAATATATGATTGAAAAACAAAATATTATTATTATATTAAATAATACTGCTGTCGTATTTACCAATATTATTATAATATAAGAACAAGGTATCCATCCATGTTTCAATCAAATGGATAAAATTGACATATTGCTCGGAGCAGAATTTTACCATGAATTGATGCGCCCACAACAAATAAAGATCAATCAATTGCCAATTCTGCAAAACACAGCTTTGGGTTGTTTCGTCATGGGTAAATTACAAGAAAAAAACAACAACTCGGTAACTTGTGCAGTGTTTACCCCAGAAGAGCAAACAACAAACCAGCTAATTGAAAAGCTGGGAAGCTTGAAGACACGAATAATACAGAACGAGTACTATCTTTGGCTGAGAAACGATGTGAGGATCATTTTGCACAAAACGTAAAAAGTAACGAGAATGAGAGATTCATTGAGCGCCTACCATTCGCAGAAAATCCATCCGTTCTCGGAAATTCCAAAACAATGACATTCAATCGATTTTTAGCATTGGAAAAACGATTGAACCTTAATCCTCAGCTTAGAACAGGATACAACAAATTCATGCAGGAGTACGAAGACTTGGGACACATGGAGGAAATACAAGAAGACGACATTCCTAATTTACTTTACGCCGCACTACTGCGTACTGAAACCTGACCTCAACCACAAAACTAAAGAGTAGTTTTTGACACATCAGTTAAAACATCCGGCGGTTCTTCTTTAAATGACATAATACATGCCGGACCAACCGTACAAAGTGAGCTGTTTTCGGTACTGTTGCGATTTAGGATACACAGAATTGTCTTAACTGCAGACAAAGAGAAACCGGACACGGACCAGATGTTCCAGCTCATCATATGGAAATAGAACAAGCATCAAGACATAAAATATAATCGTCTTAAAACTGTAACATATTGCACCTCCTCTGCACCATACCTATAAAAACGCTACAAAATATCCACAAGGTGCTTCAATATTACGTGATGATTTTTATGTAGATGATTGGCTCACCAGAGCTGACTCTATTAACACAGCATAAGAGTTACAACGACAACTAAGCTTAATCCTAAGGTGTTTTTAAGCTGCGGAAGTGGTGTTCAAGTCATCCTTAGTTATTAAATGGAATTGCACCTGAAGACCAGGAAATCAACTTGGACTTAGGACGAGAATTCAGATTGTTCAATTAAAACACTCGGTTTAATATGGCTCCCAAAGTCTGATCAATTATGTGGACGGTCACAAAAGCCAACGGCCACAAGGGTAACAAAAAGAATAGTCAGTTCAAAACTAGCCAAAATCTCTGATCCTCTAGGGATTTTTGGGCCGGTAGTTGTTACGAGCCAAGATATTTTTGCTAGAGCTGTGACAATTACCGCTTTCATGGGATGAAGAGTTACCCATGAATCTACAGAATGAATGGAATACATTTCGCACAAATATAGAAACCCTAAACAAACTAAAAATAGAGAGATTCGTATTAAAACACGGAATCCCAGTCACTACAGAAATTCATACGTTTGTCGATTCATCTGAACGAGCCTATAAAATAGCAATCTACATTCGTTCAAATATAAAGACAAAATTGTTTTAACCAGACTGACATGTGCCAAGTCCCGAGTAGCACTCATAAAAAGGAAAACGTTGCCTCGCTTGGAATTATGCGCCGCGGTATTAGTTGTTGAACTAACAAATAGGGTAAAAGAAGATCTTCATCTGCAAAATACAGCAAACTTTTTTTGGTTGGATGGATTCAAAAACTGTTCTTGCTTGGATAAACTTGTCAGCAGCATCCTTTCACACCTTTGTATCAAACAGGATAACAAAAACTCAAAGCCTAAGCGATTCACATCAATAGCGACACGTTAGTTCTAAAGAAAATCCAGCCGACGCAATATCTCGAGGAAAAGCACCCGAAAACCTATCACAACATTCAATGTGGTTTTATCGCCCTCTATTTCTTTCGGGACAACGGAGTGAATGGACAACCTCAACTTCACAAGCAATTGAGACACCTTGCAACGAAGAACGTAAAGTGACGAAGCATGTTCTAACAATAGCCGCCTTGCAGCAAAATTATGCAGACATTATAAATCGGATAATATATCGGAACTCATTTAAAACTCTTCAACACACGATCGGTTATGTGTTGAGATTTATTAGAAATTCCAAAACTTCAAATATTTATCGCCCAACCCAAAGGGAGCTTGATGCATTCGAATTAGAAGAACTTCTAAACATCATCATCAAGATAATCCAAGCCGCAGAGTTTGGGGAAGAACTAGAAAGGCTGTCACATCAAACACCCGTACATAAATCAAGTCCCTTGGCCTCTTTAAACCCATTTATGGATGAGCATCAGATAATGCGCATGGGTGGTTGTTTGGAGCAGTCAAAGATATCGTTCAAGGCAAAACATCCTACGATTTTAACTAATAATCACTCTATAACAAAGTTATTGATGCACAAGCTACACGAAGAGAATCGTCATTGTGGCCCACAGTCATTATTGGCAGCATTCAGGTCACAGTTCTGGATTACAAACGGGAAATCACTGGCACGAAGTACCGTCCACAAATGCATACATTGCACTAAAGCTAGGCCAGTGCTTTTCAAAAAATTAATGGGAAATCTTCCGGCAGATAGAGTAACCCCAGCACGTCCTTTCATAACCACAGAAGTGGATTATTTTGGCCCAATTTGGATCCATCACAAAATCAGGGGCAAAAGGCCAGACCTAAAAGGCCTATATCGCAGTATTTTGTTGCTTCGCAACTAAGGCCATTCACATGGAAGTAGTATCAAATCTGTCTACAGAAGCATTCATAGGCGCACAACGACGTTTCATCAGCAGAAGAGGCCACTGTCAGACTTTGCATTGCGACAATGCTACTAACTTCGTGGGAGCAAACAATAAAATTACTGAATTAAAAGAATCAAAATATTCTCAATCAGCGCAAGGGAAGATTACACAAGTATGCAGCAATCAGTCAATAAATTTTAAATTCATTCCACCAAGAGCCCTTCACTTCGGTGAACTTTGGGAAGCGGCTGTCAAATCCGCCAAACACCTTTTACTGAGAAGTGTGTCAGCTTCATCACTTAAATATTAAGAATTGGAAACAATAGCGGTTGAAATAGAAGCAATCTTGAAGTTACGGCCACTGATCCCTCTCTCATGAAGCTACGATGATCTTGAAGCTATTACCCCAGGTTACTTTTTAAATGCACAATCCCCAAGCATATCGTTAGATGCAATATGGAAAATAACTTCAGAAATCAAACGCAAATTCTGGAAGGAATGGATTCAAAACTATTTACATGAGCTACAGCAAAGGGGGCAATGGAAGTATCCTTCACCGAACGTCATTGAAGGCATGCTTGTTATCCTTAAGGAAGATAATAATCCAGTACTACAATGACCACAGGGTAGAATCCACCGCATTTACAAAGGAGATGATGGACTTATCAGTGTCTGCGACGTCAACACAGCAAAGGGAATTTTTAAGGGGCCAATACACAGACTTGCACCGTTGTTCAACGACTCCCTCACAGAACATTCCGGATATGACAACTCAAAGTCAGTAGAGAGGCAAGGCTCATCAGAAGGTAATGCTATACAGCCAAAACGAAAGGTAGTGTCATATGCCTCACTGAGAGTTTTCAATATGCTTTTTGTTTCACTCCTTCTGCTGCCGATAATATTAGCCTCTCCAATATATGTTGCAGAATTTTCTTCCAATACAGGATTGTATTTCGAGGGCATGGGCTCGACATAGTTGATGACAGCCACATGGAAATTCATTATATACTACGATATAACACCAATTTGGGATAGGAATAAGGTTCTTGAAGTTGGTATAACATCATTTTCAAGGCTCTGCAAGCAATCGGTAGAATTGAATCATGTGAGATGACTTACATTCAACTTCAACATACTTGAGACAATCTTATTCAAGAATCAGATCTTTTAATTTCAAAAAGAAACCAGAGAGCTGCGCTCGATATCGTTGGAAATATGGCCCATGCTCTATTTGGAGTCCTGGACTAAGATTATGCAGAGCAAATGGCTCAAACTATAACTAACGTAACGCAAAATGAAGAGTATCTACATCTGTTACTAAAATATGAAACTTCAGTAATAGATTCTACCATTAACATTCTTACGCAAAGCGAGAACAATACTAAAGTGCACTTTTCAGAACTTAAGAAAACCATGATCATGATCTAAATAAAGTTCAAAATGAGAATTTAAATCTACGACGAGTCCAAAATCTAATGTCTCTGACAATTCAATTAAATACACTTACCTCAGATTTGCAAAGAATTAAAACAGAGCTGGTCGCTGCCCTCACGCATACGAACCACGGCAATATAAGCCCACTTATCCTTACACCAAAACAGTTAAGATCAGAGATTGCTAAAATTAAAGGACACCTTCCTATGGGCCGTACATTACCAGGTGAAGACACTGACTTGTTAGAACTGTACAAAATTTGAATGTTTAAAATTAAAATTATATCTACCAATAAATTTAGTGAATTTATTAGAAAGTTACATTACTACCCGGAAGTTCACGGTAGTAGAAGCAGTCTGCGGAATCTATATCATCCGGTGTGCCACAGGGGAGCATACTGGGGCCAGTTTTGTGTTTGATTTATACTTGTGATATGCCATTGAGCAGCAATATCCATACATCTACGTTTGCCGATGATACAGCCTGCCTTAGTATGCACAAAAACCCGCACGAGGCTTCCCGATATATTAAAGTCAATGAACAAAAGTGTGCCCATACAACGTTTACCCTAAGAGATACTTGTTCCCCCATTCGAATCAGCAATCAAAATATTCCTGAATATTCCCAAGTGAAATACCTTGGTATACACCTTGATCGAAGGCTTACATGGAAACATCATATTGACTTTAAGCTAACTCAGATAAAACTTAAGTTATCTCAAATTCATTGGTTGATTGGCAGAAATTCAACACTTAGTCTGGACTGCAAACTTTTAATATACAAGTCGCTTTTGAAGCCAATATGGTGTTACGGTATCCAGTTATTGGGCACTGCTTCAGCTTGCAATGTAGAGAGAATTCAACGAAGACAAAACAAAATTTTAAGGTTAATAACATCTGCTCCATGGTACATTAAGGATTCAAATTTGCATCGTGATTTAAAAATGCCACTAGTGACTGAAGAAATTGCAAAGATACGCAGGTAAATACTTAACAAAACTCGAGTCACATCCTAATCTGCTTGCTCGTAATATTTTGAACTTTACTGGACACATCCGCCTAAAAAAGAGGGACACAAGGGCTATTTTACTCAACACTCTAGATGGGAATGCTTAAAAATATATTTAATTTTCCTTTTTGATTATCACTACTTTGTATTATTTAAAGTATCACTAAGTTTTGGCCGACACTGGTCAGGCTAAATAATTATATTTTAGCTTTAAGATTTGATCACTTATTGTTAGTTCATATTTGAAGATACAATAAATAAATATATGTATTAAAAATAAGGCACAGTAACTAACACAAATGTAATTTTTGTTATTGAGTTACCATTGGTGGACCAAGGAAAATTTTAACTTTACAAAGTCATTGCAATACCCACACAAATAAACAATACGACCATTGGCATAACAACCGACATTGAATATCTTGCTGTTAATGACCACCGCGATGAATATCTGGCCCTAAACATACTTCAATTCAATAAATGTAGTGTAGTCATAGTCGATATATACATATGTGCCCTTAATTATGAAAGTGGTCTAAGTCATGTGCATTTTTGCTTCAAAATATCAAATAAATCTTAAAATATCTGCAATAAATATTTAATAAATGTTAAAAAAATTTATATTAATCGAGACTAGTACAAGTCTAAATTAAAATGTTTGCATGACATAAAAATATTTTTGGATTTTTTCAAATGTAATCTACAAAACATATCGTCTAAAGAAATATATGACTTATACCACTTTCATAATTAAGGGCACATATGTTCAGCATTACAAATACAAATGGCCAAAGATTTCAGCAGTTACTCTTGCGAAATTTGCTTTCTTCAACAACAAAACATCCCCTGATTGTAATTTTGGCTATATCCAGAACAATATCTCTTTTGTTCCATTGCACAACGTAAACCAATGGTTGTATGCAACAACAACTAACTGCAGGCTGCGGCAATGATATCATACAAATACATGTCAACACTTCTGGTATAATGACCCTGAACTCAGCTTGTATAATAAAAGGAAAATGTCTTACCATTCGTGGACACGAAACTAGTGTCCGCTAGTGCCAGCAATTCATCACCCAAACATAGGATTCTTTGCTCTACTTCTATCGCTACTCATAATCCTAACACTTACTGCCGCGCAATTTCGAATCAAATGCAACAAAACCGCATCAATCAACTTAACACCGGCACCACCAAGGCCAATAGCACGTCATCCTATTTCTGAAGTTTAACAATACAGGTTTTCGCTGACTGCTCAACGCGGCGGAGAATGTTAATACACACATTAGTTCATTATATTACTTTTATTTATTTTTATTATTATTAAAAGTTGTATGTATTTTTAAAGGAACACCTTCCCTTTGTTATTATAACAAATATAAAATTTTGTTTATGTAGTATTTTAAGTTCATTTAACCAATGGTTATATATTTAATGTAAATTCTGCTTATGTTGTATTCTAAGCTCATTAAACAAGTTTTATTTACAAATTAATAAGTTTCATATTGCAATCAGTCAGTTACCTTTAAGAGTAGTATTACAATAATTGATAAAATGCAAAGTCAGGCTTTATGACAAGTGGTGAAAATGTACATTGCTAGTAATTTTAATGTAGAAGTATGAAATTAAAATTGTATAAAAGACTGGCAAAAATAAAGAAATTATGGCAAACAAAAATTAACTTTCTTGATTGCTAGACTAGTCTTAGTGTTTCTACTAAGACTTAACTTCAAATCATATTAGCACATGGCGATTCTACCTGGGCTAAAAACAAA
The DNA here is from genome assembly GCA_905220375.1 of Tachina fera. Lineage (NCBI taxonomy): Eukaryota > Metazoa > Arthropoda > Insecta > Diptera > Tachinidae > Tachina > Tachina fera. Next base: position 2,912,344 of record LR999968.1, on the reverse strand, counting down.
TCAAAACAAAACAAAAAATTACATACTCTGAGCTCCACAGGAAACCTTTGGTGCTCAATCCTTTACAAACAGTTGTAAACGCAACAATTACTACTATTATACATATGTAAATGTTATCAATTCCTTAATAATTGCATATTAACTTTTATCCAAACACCGAAGTATAAAGAGATGAACCGTTTCTTTTTTGCTCTCCAGAAAACTTGTATTTTTTAAGAAAGTAAGGCATCGATATTCAACTTATTGCTAAAATATTTTTTTTTTTTTTTTAATACATGTATTTATTTATTGTATCTTCAAATATGAACTAACAATAAGTATTCAAATCTTAAATCTAAAAATATAATTATTAGGACTGGCCACTGTCGGACATAAACTTGTTAATAGTTATAAATAATACATAAGTAGTGATAATCAAAAAAGAAAAAAATTTATAAAAAAGTATAAAAAAAGTATTTTCAAGAAATCCCATCTGGCGTGTTGAGTAATAGAGCCCTTGTGTCCCTCTTTTTTAAGCGCATGTGTCCAGTAAAGTTCAAAATATTACGAGCAAGCGGATTAGGATGTGACTCGAGTTTTGTTAAATATTTGCCTGCGTATTTTGCAATTTCTTCAATCACTAGTGGCATATTTAAATCACGATGTATATTAGAATTTTTGATGTACCATGACGCCGATGTTATTAACCGTAAAATTTTGTTTTGCCTTCGTTGGATTCTCTCTACATTGGAAGCTGAAGCAGTGCCCCATAACTGGATACCGTAACACCATATTGGCTTTAAAAGCGACTTGTATAATAAAAGTTTACAGTCCAGGCTAAGTGTTGAATTTCTGCCAATCAACCAGTGTATTTGAGATAACTTAAGTTTCATCTGTGTTAGCTTAAAGTCAATATGATGTTTCCATGTTAGCCTTCGATCAAGGTGTATACCAAGGTATTTCACTTGGGAATGTTGAGGAATATTTTGATTATTGATTCGAATTGGGGAGCAAGTATCTCTTCTTAGGGTAAACGTTGTATGGACACACTTTTGTTCATTTACCTTAATTCTCCATAAGTTCAACCACATTTCCAATTGTGTAATATGTTCTTGTAAATATCGGGAAGCCTCGTGAGGGTTTTCATGCATACTCAGGCAGGCTGTATCATCGGCAAACGTAGATGTATGGATATTGCTGCTCAAAGGCATATCACAAGTATAGATCAAATACAAAACTGGCCCCAGTATGCTACCCTGTGGCACACCGGATGATATAGATTCGGGCACACTCATGAATTCTCCTTCCACAACCGTGAACTTCCGGGTAGTAATGTAACTTTCTAATAAATTCACTAAATTTATTGGTAGATATGGTTTTAATTTTAAAATTAGGCCTTCATGCCACACTTTATCAAATGCCTGAGAAACGTCAATAAACAGGGCAGAACAATACTTCTTTTCCTCAAATGTTTTTCTTATAAATGGAACCAATCTATGAGTTTGTTCAATGGTGCTATGCTGACTTCTAAAACCAAATTGATGGTCTGGGATGCACCCACTATCAGTTAAGGTTGGGGACAATTTTGTCATGAGCAGCTTTTCGAAGAGTTTTGACATAGTTGACAGCCTATATGACTCAGCTTTAGTAAGATCTTTGCCCGGCTTTGGAATCATTTTGATTTTTGCAAGCTTCCAGAGTTGTGGATAATACTCCAGTCGTAATATGGCATTAGAAATAAACAGCAAGATTCTTATTGCAATATGCGGCAAGTTCATCAGCATCTTGTTACTAATTCCATCAATACCTGGAGCTTTCTTTGGCTTGAGTTCAGCAATTACTTTATGTACATCACGCATCTTAAACTTTAAGGCTCGAGGGGGTAGAGCAACTACACTTGGCAAATCAGCAACACCAGTACATGTATTTGGGCTAAATACGGATTTTAAATGCTCAACAAATATGTTACCTTTTTCAGTATCGCTTCTTGCCCAATCTCCGGTACATGTGCGCAGAGGTGGCTTAAACTCAACGGGTGTTTTAAGCTTTCTAGCAGCGTGCCACAAAGAGTAATTAGATGTCGGTGTGACATCAAGACCTTCCAAAAAAATTTTAAGAGATGCAGTTTTTTCAGATGCAAGCAACTCTTGAAGTCGTTTAGAACATTCTTTAAGTCTGAGTTTATGTTGGGGTGATCTGTGCTGTTGCCATTACCTTCTAGCTCTTCTTTTTTCACATACGAGATGTTCAATATCCCTGGAATAAATTTTATTAAACCCAGACTGCGGATGGGAGGTAGTGGCATGTTCAGCAGCCTGTTTAATAATTTCGTTAAGATTGGCAATGTTAGTTTCAATGTCATTGGGTGTTCTTAACGCAATATTTTCCGTGCAATGACTACTAAGATATTTTTTGAATCCCAGCCAATTAACACGATTGGTCATCTTCATATATGGGTGAGGTAAGTCACTTCTTAGTGGGTTACAAATTGTAACGATAGTGGGGGAGTGATCGGAGGAGAGATCTAGAGAAGTTTCAACACTAATTAAATCCCTAGAAATATTTTTCATTACGCCAAAATCAATAACATCTGGAATTTTTCGTACGTCAGTAGGCCAATAAGTGGGCTCCCCACTCGAAATAACATCTAAGCCCATTTTTGAAATTGTATTAAACAAAGCTCGACCTCTAGGTGTTAAAAGGCGCGATCCCCAGTAGGTATGCTTTGCATTGTAGTCTCCAGCTGCCACGAAACAAGATCCAAGCGATTTGTAGAACTTCTCATACTGATCTTCGGTAACTGAAAATCTGGGAGGTGAGTAAATTGATGATATTACGAAATTAGAACAAAAATTTTCTACAAAAATATTCGTAGCTTGCATATATTCTTCACTAACGTTGTCAAGAATATAGTGCTTGAGTCTTGACTTAATTAGAATTGCAGATCCACCGCATGTTCTCCCTCTAGGGTCCTTTGTATCATACATAGTGTAGCCATTTATTTTGAAAAAGCTTCTCGAAGTCAAATGTGTCTCAGAGATCAACATTATATCAATATTTTTTTCCGTAAGGAAGTGCTCAAGTTCATTTTTATGTTGGCGAATGCCGTTTGCGTTCCAGAAACATATTTTTAACGTGTTCATGGCTTGTTAATTAATGCTTGAAGCAGAGTATTCTGCATTCTCAGCATTTCTTGCATCATGTTAGTCATATTTGTTGTAAAATTGTTTATAGTTTGCACCAAATTGTCAATAGTAGCTTCAAGGCGACTAAAGTTAAAGCTTGAGTTCGCATTCGTTGAATTATTTGGAGGTGGAACATTTGGTGGGAGAACAGAATTTGTTTTAGCAGCATCGGCATACGATACACGGGAAGTAACTGGTTGGCTCATTTGCACAAAAGTGGCGGAGTAAGCGTTTGCTGATTGAGATGGAGCTGATTTGGGTTTTTGCACCATAGTCTGTTTGACAAAAGAGTACACAGGACAACCTCTGTAGTTAGCGGTGTGATTACCTCCACAATTACTGCATTTTTTATCACTTTGATCTTTTGGCTTATTGCAACTTGCAGTGCCGTGTAATTCGCCGCACACAACACAAACAGTGGGTAATTTACAGTATGTTTTTGTGTGGCCATATTCTTGGCAATTATGGCACTGTACGGGACCTGATCGCTTATGTGGCTCTTCAACTGTGATTTTTCGGTATAAGAGGTATTTTAGGCTATAAATTGGGTGTGTCTCGTTTTTTTTCAGCTGTACATCATTCGGCTCCAATTCAACACGAAATAGAGGCTGGGGGATCTTCTCCCTATTGATTATGTTGGTAACATTTTTTACCTTAAATCCTTGTATCATGAGTGCATCTTTTACTTCTTCGGGATTAACATAAGAGTCAATACCCTTCAATACGATCTGCATACCTTTGGCACTCTTAAGCTGGTACGTATAAAAACTTGTTTTATTTTTTTCAAATTCAGTCATTATTTTACGGAAATTTTTTTCTTCGTATATTTGAATTTTAGTTTCGTCAATATTACCACGCTTTATTGGAATAACATGAAATGCGTTTTCACCAATGGCCGAGACTAATTTTTTAATTAGGGCGTTAGAATTTTTCTCTCTCAAATATATAGGTGGTGGCTTAAAAGACTTTTGCGACGATGCAGCGGGCTTGTCGTCGGTGACTTGCAATAATGAAAAACGATTTTGACGATTGGTAGATAAAGCGCTATTATCCCTAGACATCTTCGCAGCAGAAGAAATTTTTGAAGAATTTGGGCTTCGCCCACGCTTTACCACTGTTACGTATTTGTCCATTCCGACTTGTACCTTGGGTTTTGAGCTACTCTTATCTGTAGTGATAACTTTATTAAGTGATGAACACGAGCCTGAAGCAGATGATATTACTGACTTATATGAAGAAGTACTAGGCAACTGTAATGTTAATGAATCACTATTTGGCATTGGACAAAGCGAAGTTGATCGCTGGCGAAAAATTGGATTTGTCGTTAAAAAAATACTTTCATTAGATTTATTATTTGTATTATTTTCATTGAGAGATTCAGAACTCACAGTAAAATAGGCATTTCTGCCGTTAGAACTCACTTCATAATTTTTTGTATTTGAGGTACTCATATAGAGTATTCCTCAAGGGTACTTTTTGTGTTTTTTTTTTGCTTACTGTTTTTTTTTGTTTTTGTAATTTATGATTGTTTATTTGTTTTTGAGTTACTCGTATAGAGTATTCCTCAATGTCACTGTTTGTGTTTTTTTGTTTTCGGTTTTTTTTTGTTTTTGTTATTTCCACTATGTAAAAATATTGTCAAAGCAATAAAGCTTATTTACTAAAGTCAGTATGTACCTATTACGAATAATATGCACTACGAATATTTTTTTTGTATAATTTTTTGTTTGTTTAATAAGAATGTAAGAAAAATTCCGCTAATCGACTATTCACTATGAAGGTACAACAAGAACTCTATTGCTAAAATAAAAAAAAATAAAAAAAAAATAAAAAAAAAAGTAAGTGATCTCTCGGTATTTATCGATTAATAATTATTTTTTTTTTGCTAAAATAAAAAAAAAAATAATTATTAATCGATAAATACCGAGAGATCACTTACTAAAAATTTAACTAGAGCAAAAATTATAAATTTTTTCACAAAATAACTATGTACCTATGTACATATCTATGTGCTTATGTATGTATGTACCACTATACTACATAAACGCACTTTGGTAAAGGGTATATAAGATTGGGCACAGCCGAATATAGCACTCTTACTTGTTTTAACTTTGACAATTTATTTTCATATAGGCGATTTTTTCGGTTTTGGGGTTCTTTCATTTTGGAAATTTTTTAGTCGTGCGATCTACGAAAAAGTACAACCCTGGTATGATGGAGTTTATGAAAATTTTGAAAAGACAATAACCATTCATCACACCAGGGTTGTAGTTTTCCGTAGATCGCACGATAGTGACTCATGGCCTTTATTGTTACTTGTTGTAGTCTATATAAAAATACACTAATTTTACAAATTTCAAGTGTCAATATGCATATGTAAATTATTGGTGTTTGCCAATTTTATGTTGGACGACGTTCCACGTGTTTAACCAAAGATATGGCCATGTAAAAAATAAATGAAACGCCGTGCTTAATTGTCAAAATGTGACTGACTCTTTTATTTCTTTCATTATTCTTTACAACTCTCAAGGCGAATTGATATGAATTCGCCCCGATAACTCTTACTTCTAATTGGCAATGCCAGACAAATGAAAATATTATTCTTAATTGGCGATGCCAGATAAATGAAAATAATTATAGATTATATTCTAAGATAATTCCTTAGCATAATGTGTTAACACGATGTTAACTTCCCCCCTTATTAAAATCGCAACGTCCCGTTACGATAATTATGTTTTTTTCTTTAATACAATAATGATACAATAATAATTCTATCAGTAAGAAATATAACAATAACAATAATACAATATATAAAAGGTATAAAAATTTAGTTAATCATTAACAAAATAAAGTATGATAATTACATTGATACAAAAATTGAGTTTATACTTCGAAATTGTAAAGTTGACATTAACAATTAAAATTAACATGTTGATAAATCTTGTAAGTTATTGTTTTATCTTATATTATTCTTATGCACTTTCTTGCCATCTATCAAAAGTGCTGTTCCTAAATCTTTTTCAACAATCTTCTCTAAATAAACCTTTTCAAATTTGTTTCCCAATCGTTTGTTCTTTCGAACAAATACTATATCTCCCTCGCTGAATAATCGATTTTCGGTTTCCGATTTCGTTTAAATTTTTGCCTGTGCAGCTACAATTTTTTCATTTATTGTTTTTAAGATGTCTGAATCTGAGTGATGAATAACATCTATTGGTTTTGCTTCGGTAACAGAGTGGATAGTTCTATTGTATTTGTAAGTAGAAATTAATACTAAATCACAAACATCGGTTATACCGCACTGTGCTTTGACACATCTTGCAATTTCAAGCAGAGTCGAGTGGAACCTTTCTACTTGGCCATTACTTTCGCTATGTAGAGGAGGCACAAAGAACTGATCAATATTAAAGACATCTCTTAGCATATTCTTGATAGTGTTTGACTGAAACGATTTTTCATTATCAGAAACTAACAATTTCGTGTTTTTAAAGTTGTTCAAAATTTGCAAGAGTGCAATTTTGACATCGACTAAAACCCTATAAGCAATGGGTAAAGACACTGCAAACTTAGAGAATTTATCAAGGCAAGTGAGGAAATGCATTTTACTTGTGGAAAATATATCTATGTGAAGTATCTGACCGGGAAAATCTGGTATTGGTGATGCACCGATTAAAAGCTGTGCAGGTTTCCTGTTGTATTTATTCTCTAAGCATATTTTGCAATTTTTTATAATCAACCGGATCATCTGCTTTATTTTAGGGAAGAAATATTCGGATATAATCTGTTTGTTTTCCTGTAGAGATCTATGAGCGCGGTTGCGCTCTAAGTTTAATGTTTCTAATTGATCGTTTTTATTCGTTAAGTCAATTACAAATTGTTTTGTATGAATGAATCTTGTCAGTGGAAACTGGTTAAGTATTTCGTTTTGGATTTCTGCTAAAGTGCTTAAATCACAATATATTGCATTCACAACATGAGGATTGCCACACATTTGTAAAGTTAATAAGAGGTTTTGAATATTATTAAAATGAATTGTATGTCTTTTGTATCTTTGAAACAAATACTTTGTGATCTTACTGTTACTTCCAGCTTTAGATATAATCAGTTGATTTAGGAATTGATTAACTGGACCATCTATAGATTTTATAGTTTTAGAAAAAGATAACTCACTATGTACTGTTTCCGAGTTTGTTTGAGTAAAGCTGTTAATGTATTGGCGTGACAATGCGTCCGCAACCACATTTTCTTTGCCGGGTTTGTAAAAAAAAATTGGGTAAAAATCGGCTACAAATGCCTGCCATCTTTTAATTTTCTGATTCGGGTTTTTATCTGAGGTAGCAAAAGTGAGAGGTTGGTGATCGGTAAATATATGAATATTTTTAACACCATATAAATAATGTCGCAATTTTTGCAACGACCAAACAATAGAGAGTAACTCGCGCTCGTTTGTGGCGTAGTTTTGTTCCGTGGAGGAAAGCGTGCGTGAAATCATTGTAATTGGTTTGCCGCTTTGTGAAAGTACGGCACCTATCGCATTAGAGCTAGCGTCTGTAGTAAGCTCGAAGGGCTTGTCGAAGTCCGGGTGCTGAAGAAGCACATCCTCTTATGCTAAAATACGTTTTACCTTATCAAAGGCATCGATTGCTTCTTGAGACAAATGAATTTTAACATTTTTTGATGTTTTCGAGCCAATATTGCCATTGTCTCCTCGTAGATACGTAGTAAATGGTTTTATGATGTTAGCATAATTTCTAATAAATTTACGGTAGTAACTTGCTAACCCAACAAAGGACCTCAATGCTCTTAACGTTTTAGGTTTTTGAAAGTTCAGAATATCGTTTACCTTTTTAGGGCATGTTTTGATACCATTTCGTGAAATAAGAAATCCAAGAAACTCAACTTCGGTTTTAAAAAACTTTGATTTCTCTGTTGAAACTCGCATTCCAGCGTTTGCCAATTTTTTTAGTACATTGTCGACATCGCAAATATGGTTATTTGCATTTGGTGAAAATATGATCACATCGTCCATATAAACAAAACAACTCTTCCCTATGTCTTCGCTCAAAATGTCGTCAATGGCCCGCTGAAAAATGCTGGGGGCATTCTTAAGACCAAAGGGTAGGCGGCGGAACTCATATTTGCCGTTATTAACGTTGAACGCTGTTTTGTGTCTGTCTTTTTCGGCCAATGTGATTTGGTAAAATCCTGATTTTAGATCTATCGTTGTGAAATATTCTGACTTACCTAAATTCGATAAAATTACGCTAATATGAGGCATTGGATATCTGTCCGGAATTGTGAAACTATTAATTTTGCGAAAATCAATTACCATACGTAAGTTCTGTCTACCATGACTGTCGACTCCCTTTTTGTTAACTACATGAATTGGCGAATTATAAGGCGACGAAGATTTTCGTATAATTCCGTCCTTGAGGAGGCTTTCTATTTCTGTATTTATGAATTCGGATGCGGAAATGGGGTATGGATAACTGCCTTTGTAAATGGGCTCTTGTTTAGTTAAATTTATTGTAGCTTCGACTTGTGTTGGCTGGCAATGCTCTATTTGGGTCTGCAAATGCATTAAAATTATTTAGAATAAGGATTTCGAATTCACTTAGTAAGTTCGACGGAACGTTCTTTTTGTGTATTTCTATTGAGTTTACTAGGTTGCAAGAAAAATGGTTAATTGATTCTTTTCCGAATTTGTGAAAAAGAATTCCATTTTTGGTATCAATGGTAGCTTCAACTTCTTTCAAAAAATCATATCCTACTATTGCGTCAAAGGAAGTCAAAGATGGTAATAAAAAAAATGTTGTTTTGTGACTAAGTAGGTTTATCTCGCATTTTTGTTTAATACAGGTGGAGCCATTTATTGATTTTATACGAAATGGAGATTCTACTGATTTAACACCTTTAAGAAAATAAAAATTTCGGATATAATTTTTAGATTGTAGTGTAGCATCGTCTGAACGCACCTTTTGTCCTCTTTTATTTTCTTTTGTTTCTTTTGCTTTTTAAAAGAAAAAACAAACGGAACAAAACGATCAATTTTCATTGATCGTACTGACACACTAACTTTTATTAATAAACTAACAAATACTTTGTAGCTTGAATATTTGGCAATTGCAATAAACTGCTGAATTAGTGAAAAGGGTTTTTGATGAATTAAATGTATGATGTATGTAGGTTACTAGTTGTGTAAGAATATTTTTGTAAAATAGTATTTAAGGCAGTTTAAGTCAAAAATAAAGATAGAATTATTTCATGCCTTAAATCGGCACATTGTTTTATTAAAATAAAGGATTCTGCATATAAACCTGCGAATCCTGGCCAGCGGCGCCTTAGCGCCGGCCATATAATATAACCAAATAAAAGCAAAATAATAAAATCAGTATATGGCGATCCTGCCAAACCAAGATCCTGCCAAACCAAGATCCTGCAAAACCAAGATCCTGCAAAATAAATTAATCCTGCAAAATAAATTAATATCCTGCAAAATAAATTAATATCCTGCAAAATTTAATCCTGCAAAATTTAATTATCCTGCCAAACCAGGCATTTGAAAAATTTTAAATGGAAGAATATACACCAGATGGGAAATCCGATGTAGAAATTCCGAAGTACGTAGCAGCAAAAATCACCGAACAGGGACCGAAAAAATTAACAATAAATGAATACAAAGCCAGATTCCTCAAAAGAAAAGAAGAAGCGTTAATACAGATACCCAAAGTCGTAATAAAACGTAGGAAGAGAGGGGGTAGACTAGTGTGGCTACGAAGAAATTTGGCTACATTACAGCAAACAATAAATGCAAACCCACCACCACATTGGACAATAGCAACAGATATTTGGGTGCAAATAGAAAAAATAGAGAAAGAGTTATCTACATACTATCAAAATCAAAATAAAAATAAATGAAAAAAAAACAAATTTTTAACATTTAGATGGTAGGCCCAATTTGGGGATATAACAATAAAGACATGGGAAAGCCCCAGAGTAAAGTAGAAATTCAGGAAAACATTGTTAATAGCAGCAACGCCGAAAACAGCAAACAAGTAATCCCTGAATATATAATAACTTTAGTTATAGTAATTATAATATTGTTTATAGCATTTAAAATAAATAAGTATTTCAAAAAGTATGTACTTAAATATAATCAAAATAGAAATAATACAGATACGGTTACAATATAATATTTCAATCTATTACTTTAAAGCACTGTAAACTTTTGTATAATGATAGTAAAAATAAATGGATTGGCAAGCAATAATTACAAAGGTCAGACTAATTAAAGAAGATTTTGATCGTTCGCATAAATGCATAAATATAGACAGACCTATTAGAGATTAAACTTTAGAATTACATATTAAAAATTTATTGAAAAGGTTAGAGGAAGTACGAATTATTTTTAACGTAAATTATCAGAGATTAACTTCAGCACAAAAATCAGCGGCTGATGCATTTTTCTTAGATTTGAAAAGTAGACTTTATAAATTAGCAATAAAGAAAAACTTAGAAATAGAATTACCTGATTCACCAGAAAACCAGAAAATTTTGAAACACTAAAAAGACTATTACAAGACAGATACAAAAGTAGGGAGACAATTCCAGAATTACAAGGCAAATTGAACACACTTTTTCAAAGTACAATGTCGGTAAGTTTGTTTAGGGATAAAATTACTGCAATTATAGACAAATTGAATAATCTAGGAATAGACGAATTAGGGAATAATGCAACGGAACCAGAAAAGAATGTCATAATGCGATTAAACAATAAATTGGCTTTGGATACATTTAAAAAGGGTCTAAATGAAAATTTCAAGACAACAATATACGCAGCCAGACCAAATAATTTGCAAAGTGCTACAGAACTTGCTCTGGAATTGGAAAACGAATGCAAGTTAACAAACAATTCGGTAATGCATGTCCACAGAGAAAAGCCACGATATCAACAGCAAAATACATATAGAACCTATAACAACAAAAACAGATTGAACACTAACTACAACAACAACAGCAGGATGTACAAGAAAAATAACAATATTAACAATACAAGCTATGGTGAAAATGGGAATACTTACTCTAAAACCAACAACAATAATTTTCAAAAAACTAACAATAACAAACCAAACATAAATTTCAACACAAACAATAGGTTTAACAATCGCAGTAACATATCTAACACACAAAGAAGATGGAACAATAACAACAACAACCGTAATAGAAATCATAATATAAATTATGTAAGTGAGCAGGGAAACGGACCAATCCCGGGGACCGTATAGACAGGATCCCCGATGGGAATATAATATTAACTAGACAAGTTTATTGCATAGCTTCAAATCTCAAAAATTACGTAAAATTAAGAATTACAAACGCCGTAAACGATGTAACATTTCTAATCGACACTGGTGCAGATGTTTCATTATGCAAAAGGAATATTTTAATTAACCATGTGGAAGATACAAATGATTATTGCAATTTGACAGGAATTTCAACAGATTTGATTAAATCATTGGGCTCAACTAATTTAGAAATAGATATAAACAAAATTATTTTGAATCATAAAGTACCACGAGAAAAAGAGTTCTCGTGGTACCTTCATAGCGAACAGTCGATTAGCGGAGTTTTTTTCTTACATACAAACAAACAAAAAATTATACAAAAAATTATTCGTAGTACATATTATTCGTAATAGGTACATACTGACTTTAATAAATAAGCTTTATTGCTTTGATAATATTTTTTACATAGTGGAAATAACAAATACTAAAAAAACGCAAACAAAAAAAATATAAACAGTGACATTGAGGAATACTCTATACGAGTACCTCAAAAACAGACAAACAATCATAAATTACAAAAACAAAAAAACCGTAAGCAAAAAAACACAAAAAGTGCCCTTGAGGAATACTCTATATGAGTGCCTCAAATACAAAAAATTATGAAGTGAGTTCTAACGGCAGAAACGCCTATTTTACTGTGAGTTCTGAAGCTCTTAATGAAAAAAATAAAAATAATAAATCTAATGAGTGTTTTTTTAACGGCAAAACCAATTTTTCGTCAGCGATCAACTTCGCTTTGTCCAATGCCAAATAGTAGTGATTCATTAACATTACAATTGCCTAGTACTTCTTCATATAAGTCAGTAATATCATCCCCTTCAGGCTCGTATTCGTCACTTAACAAAGTTATCACTACAGATAACAGTATTTCAAAACCCAATGTGCAAGTCGGTATGGACAGATATATAACCGTGGTAAAGCGTGGGCGAAGCCCGAATTCTTCAAAAATTTCATCCGCTCCAAAGATGTCTAGAGATAACAGCGCATCCTCAACTAATCGCCAAAACCGTTTTAAAATTTTGCAAGATGAGAACGACAAACCCGATGTATCGTCGAATAAAACATCCAAGCCGCCACCAATCTACTTGAGAGAGAAAAATTCAAATGCCCTTATTAAAAAATTAATTTCGGTCATTGGTGAAAATAAATTCCACATCGATGAAACGAAAATTCAAATTTATGATGAAAAGGATTTCCGCAAAATGGTTTCTGAATTTGAAACAAATAAAACAAGCTTCTACACATACCAGCTTAAGAGCGCTAAAGGCCTGCAAATCGTATTGAAAGGCATAGATTCTTATGTTGTCCCTGAAGAAATAAAAGATGCACTTGTCCTCCAGGGATTTAAGGTAAAGAATGTATCAAACATATTTAACAAAGAAAAAGTACCCCAACCCCTATTTCGTGTTGAACTGGAGCCAAATGATATACAGTTGAAAAAAAACGAGACTCATCCTATTTATAGCCTTAAATACCTTTTATACAGAAAAATCACAGTTGAAGAGCCACATAAGCGTGCAGGTCCCGTGCAGTGTCATAATTGCCAAGAATATGGCCATACAAAAGCTTACTGCAATTTACCTACAGTGTGTGTTATCTGCGGTGAATTGCACGGTACTGCAAGTTGTACCAAACCAAAAGATCAAGCGGAAAAAAAATTCAGTAATTGTGGAAATAATCACACCGCTAACTACAGAGGATGTCCTGTGTACTCTTTCGTCAAGCAGGCTATGGTGCCTGCGTACTCCGACACTTTTGCTCCAGTGAGCCAACCAGTTACTTCACGTGTATCATATGCCGATGCTGCTAAGGCTAGTTCTATTCCCACACCAAATGTTTCACCGCCAAATAATTCAACGAATGCAAATTCAAGCTTTAACTTTAGTCGCCTTGAAGCTACTATTGAGAATCTGGTGCTAACTATAACAACTTTATAACAAATATGACTACCATGATGCAAGAAATGCTGAGAATGCAGAATAGCCTGCTTCAAGCATTAATTAACAAGCCATGAACACGTTAAAAATATGTTTCTGGAACGCAAACGGCATTCGCCAACATAAAAATGAACTTGAGCACTTCCTTACGGAAAAAATATTGATATAATGTTGGTCTCTGAGACTCATTTGACTTCTAGAAGCCTCTTTAAAATGAATGGCTACACTTTATATGACACAAAGGACCCTAGAGGGAGAGCATGCGGTGGATCAGCAATTCTAATAAAGTCAAGACTCAAGCACTATATTCTTGACAACATTTGTGAAGAACATCTACAAGCAACAAATATCTGCATTAAAAATTTTTGTACAAATTTCGTGATATCTTCAATTTACTCTCCTCCCAGATTTTCAATCACTGAGGACCAATACGAGAAGTTCTACAAATCTCTTGGACCTTGTTTCGTTGCAGCTGGCGACTACAATGCTAAGCATACGTTCTGGGGTTCGCGTCTTATTACGCCTAGAGGTAGGGCGTTGTTCAACACAATTTCAAAAATGGGTTTGGATGTTATTTCAAGTGGGGAGCCTACTTACTGGCCTACTGACGTACGAAAAATTCCGGATGTTATAGATTTCGGCGTCATAAAAAGTATTTCTAGGGAATTAATTCACGTTGAAGCTTCCCTAGATCTGTCGTCTGATCACTCTCCCACGATCGTTACAATCTGTAACCCACTGAGAAGCGCTTTACCTCACCCATATGTCAAGATGATAAATCGTGTTAATTGGCTGGGATTCAAAAAATATCTTAGTAGTCATTGCACGGAAAATATTACGCTAAGAACACCCAATGATATTGAATCGAACATTGCAAATCTTAACGAGAATATTAAACAAGCTTCTGAACATGCCACTACCTCCCATCCGTATACTGGGTTCAATAAAATTTATTCTACAGACGTTGAACATCTCGTACGTGAAAAAAGAAGAGCTAGAAGGGAATGGCAACAGCACAGATCACCTCAACACAAAATCAGATTTAAAGAGTGCACTAAACGACTCCAAGAGTTGCTTGCATCTGAAAAAACTGCATCTTTCAAAAATTATCTGGAAGGCCTTGATGTTACACCAGCATCTAATTACTCTTTGTGGCGCGCTGCTAAAAAGCTTAAAACACCCGTTGAGTTTAAGCCACCTCTGCGCACATCTACCGGAAGTTGGGCAAGAAGCGATACTGAAAAAGGTAACATATTTGCTGAGCATTTAAAATCCGTATTTACACCAAATACATGTACCAATGTTGCTGATTTGCCGAGTGTAGTTGCTCTACCACCTCGACCCTTAAAATTTACGATGTGTGATGTACAAAAACTAATTGCCGAACTCAACCCGAAAAAAGCTCCCGGTATGGATGGAATTAGTAATCTGATGCTGATTAAGTTACCTCGTACTGCAATTAGAATCCTGTTATTCATTTTTAATGCCATTTTACGACTGGAGTATTATCCAGACTGCTGGAAGCTTGCCAAGGTTAAAATGATTCCAAAGCCGGGTAAAGATCTTTCCAAGGCTGAGTCATATAGGCCAATAAGTTTACTGTCAACAATGTCAAAGCTTTTTGAAAAGCTACTCATGACAAAATTGTCTTAAATTTTAACTGAAAATGGGTGCATCCCGGACCATCAATTTGGTTTTAGAAGCCAGCATAGCACCATTGAGCAAACGCATAGATTGGTTCAATTTATCAGAAAAACATTTGAGGAAAAGAAGTATTGTTCTGCCGTGTTTATTGATGTTTCTCAGGCATTTGATAAAGTGTGGCATGAAGGCCTGATTTTGAAATTGAAGACATACTTACCAATAAACATTCTAAATCTTTTGGAAAGTTACATTGTTGCACGAAAATTTACAGTTGTGGAAGGACACTTTATGAGTATGCCTGAAACTATCTCATCCGGTGTGCCACAGGGGAGTATACTGGGGCCATTTTTATATTTGATTTATACTTGTGATATGCCTGTGAGCAGTAGTATTCACACTTCTACATTTGCCGACGATACCGCCTGCCTTAGTATGCACGAAAACCCTGATGAGGCATCCCGAAAACTCCAGGAACACATTAGCCAGATGGAACTATGGTTGAACTTATGGAGAATTAAGGTAAATGAACAAAAGTGTGTCCATATAACATTTACCTTTCGAAGAGATACTTGTTCCTCCATTCGGATTAATAATCAAGTTGTTCCTCAACATTCACATGTGAAATATCTTGGTATACACCTCGATCGACGGCTTACATGGAAACATCACATTGACTATAAGTTAACTCAAATGAAACTAAAATTAACTCAGGTACATTGGCTGATTGGCAGAAATTCAACACTCAGCCTAGACTGCAAACTTTTAATATACAAGTCGCTTTTAAAGCCAATATGGTGTTACGGTATCCAGTTATGGGGCACTGCTTCTGCTTCCAATGTAGAGAGAATTCAACAAAGACAAAACAAAATTTTAAGGTTAATAACATCTGCTCCATGGTACATTAAGAATTCAAATATACATCGTGATTTAAATATGCCACTAGTGACTGAAGAAATTGCAAAATACGCAGGCAAATATCTAACTAAACTCGTGTCAC
The DNA here is from genome assembly GCA_905220375.1 of Tachina fera. Classification (NCBI taxonomy): domain Eukaryota; kingdom Metazoa; phylum Arthropoda; class Insecta; order Diptera; family Tachinidae; genus Tachina; species Tachina fera. Next base: position 2,896,257 of record LR999968.1, on the reverse strand, counting down.
ATCCTAATCCGCTTGCTCGTAACATCTTGAACTTTACTGGACACATCCGCTTAAAAAAGAGAGATACAAGGGCTCTAATACTAAACACTCCGAATGAAGTTGCTTGAAAAAAAATTTTTTTTTTGCTTATAACCACTTATGTATTATTTACAACTATCACTTAGTTATGTCTGGCATTGGTCGGGCCTATTAATTATATGTTAGATTTAAGATTTGAACACTTATTGTTAGTTCATATATGAAGATACAATAAATAAAAAAAACATGCGTAAAAAAAAAAATAAAGTACAAGTAGTAGAAGATAACTTTCCGATAAGCACTAATGGTATTCTGGGAAGAGATTTCCTAACGACACATAGATGCAATATAGATTATGACACATATATGTTAACTTTCGTAAAAGATAATGAAATCATCAATATTCCAATTTATGACGACACTGTAAGAATAAATACAGTAACTATTCCTCACAGAATTGAAATCGTTGTTCCTATAAAGATAGACATAGAACAAGACGCGTTGGTTTTAAACAGGGAATCACTAAAGGTGTGTACGTCGCAAATACGATAATACCTAAAACTGGCAATAAGCACATAAAAATACTAAATGTCACAGATAAAGATGTGAAAATTCAGAATATAAAAATAAAAACAGTACCACTACAAAATTATATAATAGTTACAAATTGCATACACAGAACAGTACTCACGAATATACATCAAAAAGATTTGAAGAGTTATTAAAATTATTGGAGCTTGATCATTCGGAAGACGAGAACATGGCAAACTTAAAGGAAATATTGAAGAAATATCAACATGTATTCCACATTGAAGATGAGAAACTAACGACAAATAACTTTTATAAACAGAAAATAGAACTGCACGATAGCAGTCCAGTATACATAAAAAACTATCGTTTACCACAGGCTCAGACAACTGAAATAAATTCGCAAGTTCAGAAACTTTTGAAAGATAAAATTATAGAACCATCAATAAGTCCTTACAATGCACCATTGTTACTAGTACCAAAAAAAAGGGCAGACAGATTTAAAAAAAAAGGAGATTGGTTGTTGACTACAGAAAGCTTAATGACAAAATTGTCAATGACAAATTTCCATTGACACGGTTAGATGATATTTTGGATAAATTGGGTAGAGCCAAATATTTTTCAACATTGGATATGACAAGCTCTTTTCATCAAATTGAGCTTGATCAACAATCACGTCCATACACAGCATTTTCAACACCAAATGGACATTATCAATACACAAGATTACCATTTGGACTAAAAATATCATCAAATAGTTTTCAACGTATGCTTACAATAGCACTAGCCGGACTAGAGTCAGAGGCATTTTTGTATGTTGATGATATAATAATCTTTGGATGCAGTTTGAACCACCACAATACTAATCTTGTAAAAGTTCTTAACAGGTTGGATAAATACAATTTAAAACTTAACCCTAGTAAATGCCAATTTCTACGATCAGAAGTCGTATATTTAGGACACTTGATAACACCACAAGGCATAAAACCTGATCCAGAAAAATTTGAGGCAATTACAAAATACCCAGTACCTACAAATGCAGACGAGGTAAGAAGGTTTGTAGCGTTCTGTAATTATTACAGACGTTTTGTCGAAAATTTTGCTGAAATAACAAGTAGTTTGAATGCACTTTTGAAGAAAAACAGAAAATTTGTTTGGACAGAAAAATGCCAAGACGCATTTGATAGATTGAAAAATAAACTAATTAACCCGCCAATTTTGCAATATCCTGATTTTAATGAAAAATTCATTTTGACTACGGACGCATCTAATTTTGCGCTAGGAGCTGTATTATCACAAGGAGAAATCGGACTAGATAGACCTATATCGTTTGCGAGTCGATCACTAAATAAGCATGAAGTAAATAAGCCCGTAATAGAAAAAGAATTACTTGGTATACATTGGGGTATACAATTTTTCAGACCATATTTGTATGGCAGAAAATTCATAGTCGTTACAGATCACAGACCATTGATAGCGTTATTTTCTCACAAAAATCCAAGTTCAAAGCTGACTAGAATTCGCCTAGAATTATCGGATTACGATTTCGAAGTCGATAAAAAAGGAAGTAACAATACTAATGCAGATGCATTGTCAAGAATAAAGATAGATTCTGACACATTAAGGACAATGATTCCTGAAAAAAATTATGAAACAATTAAAAGATCACTAGTGATAACTAGAAGTATGAACAAGAAAGTGATACAACAAGAAAAAGGTAAAGGAGATATAAGAAATAATGAGGAAAATATGAAAAATAAAAGTATAACAAATAATGAGGAAAATATAAAAAATAAAGAAGATAAAATATATAGATCCAAACAAGATGGTGTTACAGATCTTAATGAGTTTGGCCAACTCAAAATTTGGGACTGTAAATCCATTAATGATATAAAGCTAGCTAGAAAATTAAAATTTATATTTGAAAAACTAAGAAAAGAAATTAAAATTGAAAATGATTCTGTTCTGAATCCCGATTATCTAGATAATGTGATGGAGAAACTACTTTCTGTTTTAGGCAGAACGGAATATGATAAGTTCGCACTAGAAAAGAGCGACGAAATATTTAAAAGGATATCCATTGAAAAACTTAAAGAAAAAATAAATAAATGTAAAGAAAGTGACGTCACAATAATGTTATATAGTAATCCTCAAATAATAAAAGATAACAACAAAAAATATGAATTAATTAAATTGTATCACAACACACCATGCGGAGGACATTTTGGAATAAGGAAAACATTAATAAAATTAAAACAAAGATACATATGGAAAAATATGTACAAAATGGTAAAAGAATACGTTTCGAAATGTGATTTGTGTCAGAGAAATAAACAAATAAGGCATACAAAAGAACCGTTATGTCTCACAGACACGCCAAATAACAGTTTTCAAACTATAGTAATTGACACAGTCGGACCATTAAGACCGTCCGAAAATAACAGATATATACTAACAATGCAATGCGAATTGACTAAATATGTAATAGCAGCACCGATGGAGAATAAAGAAGCAAAATCAATAGCTAAATGTGTAATCGAAAATTTGATATTAAAATATGGTATTTTCAAGGTTTTAAAGTCAGACAGAGGTACAGAATTTGTAAACGAACTAATGAAGGAAATTTGTACGTTATTAGAAATAGAACAAAAATTTTCAACACCATATCATCATGAAACTTTAGGCACAGTAGAGGGTTTCTCTCTATTAAATGAATACTTTTTATCTTTAGTTAACGATGACAATTGGCATGAGTGGATACCATATTATACTTTTGCATATAATATTACACCTCACGTAGACACTAATTACTCACCATTCGAATTAATTTTTGGTAAAATACCAGAACTCCCAGGTGAAAACGTGATGAATAATAATAGAGTATATGACTTGGACAATTATGCTAAGGAATTAAAAATAAGGCTAAGAAATTCAATAAACAATGCTAGAAGCATTATAGAAGTAACAAAAAGGAATAGAAGCTTAGAATCATACAGTAAGATAAATAGTATAGAAATTAATATAGGAGATTTAGTTTTATTAAAGGTAGAAAATAGGAAAAAATATGAGGCACCATACAAAGGCCCATACGAGGTAGTAAGCATAGATAAAGTTAATGTAGAATTAAATATCAACGGAAAAAATAAAATAGTTCATAAGAATCTTTTAAAAAAGTATAAAAACTAAGAAAAACAATTTGTTTAACATATGTAAGTTTTAAGAAATAATGTAAAACATAAATAACATAAAATTAAAAGAAAAAGTACATTTAAGCTTTTAAATTTTTTTTTATATAATTAAGAATTGTAAAATCAAAATATAAAACCCACATATATTCAGCAGATTAAGCAATACAAAATTTTCCACCTATATCAGTAACCATATTAATGCACTAAACAACAATTAAAATTTTGCAATCTTGCTAAATTGTAAAATTTTAACTAAAAGGGTAAGGGTGTAGTGTAGCATCGTCTGAACGCACCTTTTGTCCTCTTTTATTTTCTTTTGTTTCTTTTGCTTTTTAAAAGAAAAAACAAACGGAACAAAACGATCAATTTTCATTGATCGTACTGACACACTAACTTTTATTAATAAACTAACAAATACTTTGTAGCTTGAATATTTGGCAATTGCAATAAACTGGTGAATTAGTGAAAAGGGTTTTTGATGAATTAAATGTATGATTATGTAGGTTACTAGTTGTGTAAGAATATTTTTGTAAAATAGTATTTAAGGCAGTATAAGTCAAAAATAAAGATAGAATTATTTCATGCCTTAAATCGGCACATTGTTTTATTAAAATAAAGGATTCTGCATATAAACCTGTGAATCCTGGCCAGCGGCGCACAGTGGCTGAAAATCGTTTTTCATTGGCCAAAAGTCTAATTTTTTTTTGTCACCGATTTTTAAAATTTTTACGCCTTTTTGTAGCTAATATATCCAGATTAAGGTAGCCAAAAACTTAGGTTAAACTATTGATAATTGTGGGCGTGGCATGCTGTCAAACTCAACCGTTTTTTTAATTTCAGAAAAAGGTGTTTTTCTTTTGTTTTTTATCAAAAATAAATGGTTACTACTCGCAAGCTATCATCGATAACGGCCTGCGGTCTTTTTTATAATGTTGGTAAGACTATAGTCTTTAGTTGTTGTAAGTGGTCACAGCTCTAGCGTTTAATATTACGGGCGTTATGAAATATTTATGAAACTACTATATTTTTCTCAAATTTAAATTTTAGTGGAATAGAACTTCTAGGGAACAAAAGGGAACAAGAAACGTATACCACCAGGAGAAAGGTGAAAGTGTCCTCTTTAACGCTATATATACTTTTGCACCCGTGACGACCCGTGGGTAGAACACTTTTTTCATTTTAATGAAATTACTCTAAAAAAATTCAAATTAATTTAAACAGCCCTATAAGTACTCGTATACAATAGTGTCTTAAATTTTCACTTTTTTGCCTAAAAGTTTGTTTTTTTTACTTTAGACTACGTAAAACGAAAAAAATTAAATATAATACCTGCGAAAGGGTTTAATGGCTTTGTTTTGATCAGCAAAAAATAAGTCATAAAATTATCACAATAGGTTCTACAGTAAACATATGATCTCTTTCTGAATTTACCTGTTATCAAATGTTAGGGTCAACCAAAGTCATAAACATTTTTATAACAATAATGGCGACATTAAACCACTAAAGATAAAAAACAACCCCATATTGGCGAGATACTAATCAGTTTTACCTGATATTAAGGTCTGAATAACATGTGCAGTTTTGTTCAATTTAAGCACTACCTGCTATGAAATTGAAGATCAATGTGTGAATAACATGTATCTAAAAATGTATAAAACTACGGATTCCATAAGGGATTACTCAGTAATAAGTTAATCCTTTAATTGTACGGATAAAATATAACAAATAAAAATATTCAGATAAATATGGAGAGCTTCAGTTATAAAGAACTGGCCGAAGAGTATTTTAGAAACAAAAACCAGGAAGATGTTCTTAGTTACGTTAAAATAAAATTAAACTTAAATTCGTGTAGCACCGAAATGCAAGAGCAATTATCTAATTTCGTCAAAGCATTAAAAAAACGCTACAAAGAAGTTAGCTACAGTAAACAAAACTTTTATATAAAAAGTGCAAACTGGTTAGAAGGCCAACTTACTGTCGCTGCAGAAACAGCAAAGCAAGATAAGGCTGGAAGACCACGCAAATCATTAATGGGCAACTGCAGTGATAGATCTAAGAGGCGGAAACTTAAAGATTTTAACGATGCAATTGGTTGTACAAATATAAAAGAATCTTTCCTACATCAATTACGATCACAGAACCAATTATCAAAAGTGGATATCATTGAAAAAGTTGTTAAAGCTAGTCCAGTGAGAACAAAACGGATTCTTAAAAGTATACCAACTCCGAGTGATGCAATACAGTACACAAATGAGGAGGCATTAGCATTATTTCTGGATTTGAAATTAACAAAACAGCAATATATTAAGCTCAGACTGCGTGCGATTGAAAAAGGGTCAAATATGTATCCAGCATATCATTACATAACCGCTGCTAAAATAGACTGTTTGCCATCAAAGGACATTATTACAATCACACCAATTTCGGCAGAGGTACAACTACAATCTCTACTTGATCACACAGCCGAACGCTTGCTACAATCAATAACAGGAAATGAGTTAAAGAAATATGGAAACACAAAGTTAATTCTTTTTTGTAAATGGGGATGTGATGGTTCCTCGGGACAAAAACAATACAAACAAGCTGTATGTGAAAATATTTCGGACTCAGATATGTTCATGGTATCATTTGTACCATTGCGATTGAAAAAGATTTTGGAAGATTCAGAGCCTTCGACTAGTACAACGCAAACAATGGATATTTGGAAAAATGAGACACCATCTTCTACGAAATACTGCAGGCCAATTAAATTTGAATTCAAAAAAGAAACTCATGATGCCATTAACAAAGAAGTTAGTGATATCAAGGCCCAAATTGCAACACTACAGCCATTACAATTACAGTTAGATGGGCAGCAAACTGAAGTAAGCTACCAATTAGTGCTGACAATGATAGATGGAAAAGTAGGTCAGGCTTTGACTAACACGAAGGCTGCATCCAGCTGCATTATATGCCAAGCAACATCAACCCAATTAAACCAAGTCCCGACAAAATCATTAGATAATACCGATGCATATGAATTTGGATTATCACCACTACATGCAAGAATACGACTTATGGAACACGTACTAAAAATCAGTTATGATTTGGATTTCGGGTCTTCAGGATCAATAAGAAACAACGAAACCAACAAAGAGTTAAGAAGTTCAAAAAAGAAACATGTTCTAGATGAATATCGCAAATTAGGATTGATTATAGATCAGCCAATACAAGGGTCAGGCAATACAAATGATGGCAATACCGCAAGAAGATTCTTTTCAGATCCAGAAACAGCATCTGAAATAACAGGAGTGGATTTAAACCTTATTTTCAGGTTTAAAATAATCCTAGAAGTACTTGCGTGCAATGAAGAAATTGACTCTAGAAAATTTGGAGATTATGCTAAGGAAACTGCAAAAATATATACAACCAACTACCCATGGAGAAATATGTCTGCAACAGTTCATAAAATCCTTTATCATGGAGAAGATATCATTAAATATCATTTGGTGCCACTTGGAGATCTATCAGAGGAGGCTCAGGAAAAAAGAAACAAGGATTACAGATTTTATAGAGAGCACAATACTAGAAAAATTTCACGAAATTCAACAAATGAAGATCTATTTAATATATTATTGGCAACGTCAGATCCGTTCATCTCCAGTATTCGAAATCAATGGAAAGTGGAACATCGGGATTTAGATGAAGAAGCCAAAAAACTACTAAAGAACAGAAATAGCACAGAACAAAATATGAAATATTTACAATCAATATTTGAATCAAATGAATAATAATCATAATAGCCTTTCATTGTTATGTAAGGTACGAAAAGCATACTATTAGTAAAAAATAATAATAAACAGAACCTACCATTGTTACAAATGCTATTAAAATTTATTGCAGTTTTTATTTTTAATATGTTTTTTAAAATGATCAAATTTGACAGCAAAAAATAATAAATTTTTCTGTAGTAATAGCAATATTTTTAGATAATATTATTAAAGTTTTTTTTAAGTGTAACTATTCTTTGAGTGTAAACAAAATTGCAAATTAGACAGCAAAAAATTTTTAATTTTTCTGTAATAATAGCAAAATCGTTGATTTTACTATTTTTTTTTTAGTGTAAAATTTTTTTTGAGTGTAACATTAAATAAATTCCATTATTACAAAACATATTTATAATTATTACTAATTTCCATATATTAAATTTTTTAATAAATAAAAAAATAATAAACCCATATTTCACTCTAAAAGTTAAAAAAATTCAAAAGTTCAACTTTGAGCTAGAATTCCTTAAAAAGTCCTCAATCAATTTTAATGTAATTAAAACTGAGTCAAACTGAACTAAATATCTATCCACTAAAATAAAAATTACTTCAATATTTTGATCAGTTCAAAAGTTACAGAATTTTGGCCAATGAAAAACGATTTTCAGCCACTGTGCGGCGCCTTAGCGCCGGCCATATAATATAACCAAATAAAAGCAAAATAATAAAATCAGTATAAGATGTTCCTGTGTCAATCAAAATTTTAAGCTCTTGACCATTAATTGATTTTTTTACAATATATGGCAAGAGCGACTTTACAATAAAAAATTCAATTCATCTACTGCATCATTCTCAGACTCAATTTCAGAAAAATCTTCGCTTTCATGGATGCTATCATTCGATTGATAATTTTGAACGTAATTGATTCTTTGGAGCTTTTGTACAGGAGATTGGCCTGAATTGTTGGTGCTGTGCGGTCTTTTCGACTGATTTTCATGAACAATGACTTTTTGATTACTGCAATCAGGGCTGAGTTTGTGATGATCGATACCAGCGCTATTTCTAAAAGCATTGGGTTTTCGAAAATATGATGTGCCTTTGTCAATTTCCATTGGAATGGGAGTATAATATTGTGGAATTTGCTTGAAGTTCGGAGAATTTTGTTCGAACTTTGTGCGTTTGATTGCAAAACGTTTTTAGAATTAGCAAATGCATTTGCAAATTTATACCTTTCGTGATTCTGTTCTAATTCCTGAGCCGTTGCTAAGGCTGAGGGTAAATCTGGCGGATTCGCCGAAAAACAAATATCGCATAGGGGTTTTCGAAGACCAGATATAAAAACTCGCAATGAGTTTGAACGTGCACGATCGTTTAGAGCTTCAATTACCTCTTTCCTACCGGAGTTAGTCATTATAATCTTATTAATAATGAGAGTCAATTGCCTGTTCACCTTATCGTAATACTCTGTGATCGATAACTTGCACTGTCTTAAAACGCTTAATTAATTTTCTAGCAAGTATAGTGGTCTTTTATCCGAATAGGATTGATCCAAACGTGAAATGACTGCTTCAAAATTAAACATTGTATTGAAGGCACTTAAGGTCGAATTCGCTTCGCCCACTATTTTATTTCTTAAGATTCCCATGGCAACATAATATGTTTCGAAACCCCTTAAGTAGTAATTCATAGCGAATTTTGCAGCTTCTCTCCAAGCTGGATACTCTTTTGAGTCTCCACAAAACTGTGGAAGAGATTTAACAAGGTCTAAATTCGTGTTACCGGTACCAATACCGGGCTGAATGCTTACTGGTGTCAAAGGTTCAACTCTACTTGGTTGCAATTGTTGGATAGCTACTGTCAAACTTTGAATTTGTTCTAAAATTTCTGAATTAGTTGCACCCACTGCTGCCTCAACAAGACTCAATACGTCATTTCTATTCATTTTAAAGTTTTTTTTGTTTTTTTTTTTAATTTATATTATTTTGGCAAAAGATAATAAGAAAGTTTTCGTTAATAACTCACAAAAAAAAATTTCATTGTAGCAATAATTCTGACATTAAAAATTAGAAATAGAAACAAAGATTCAATCGAGAAAGTGCTCAAAAATATAAACAGATTTTGTAGGCAAATATAAATGTACCTGCATATACTTAAATATAAAAAAAGAAAATATATCAGAAAATCATAGAATGTATTAAATGTTTAAGGTTGGTACGGACTTCCAAAAAAAAAACGCGGAGTTTTGAAATATATTGTTTTTTACATGTATGTTAATTGGAGACTTTTCAAACAGCTGAGAAAAAAAATTGATGTTCACTCAATTGTTTGGCCACAAAAGTTTGGCGTTTCTTATTTTCGAACTCTGTAATTAATTTTGTGTTGTAAATTGGAGAAATAGATCAGTTTTTGTAAGCAGACACAATTCTACACAAAAGGCTACACGATTATTTTTGTGTAGAGATAAATGTAAATTTACGAATGTGGAATTATGTAAGAACTCCGTACCGGGCTTTAAAAGGAAAATAATGATATGAATATGAGTGATAGCACAAAAAAATATGTTTAATAAATAATCATAAAGATTATAATCTAACCAATAGACTGTTGCGCTCGGACTTAGCTCTAATTTTGCAATCACCTTGACGCGCGGGTACGCTTGCTTATGGCACGACCTAGCTTGTCGGATATGGGTGGATTCTTTGCGTCAAAATGATACGCGTCCATCGCGCTACACAATAAACTCGTACCCGATATATATATATACGTGTTTCATTGCCAGGAGGTAACCAACTGTCACCCAGGAATCACATGTGAGATACTAGCATGCAAATAGTCACGTAAACCCCTAACAAATGCGGAATCTGCCTTAGATTTTATCGACAGTCCTGACCAATCCCTCACCTGCCATGCCGTAATGGCCGATCTCTATTAAAATTTTCTTTACAGCCCCTCTTCTAAACTTTGTGTCCGATTCATGAACTATAACTACTCATCCCGTCCTCGTCCGTCTGCTCTTCTGGTCTGGTTTGATCCCCAACACACACACAAAATGTTCTTAGTTGCACATATTATTTTATTAAAAGGAACATAACTCCCAGTATCACTTAGAAACCTAGTTTAGTATCATCAACATTCATTTTAGCTTATATTTACTGATATTAATTTTTTGTTTGCTTGTTTTATCCATATTTGCTTAATTTTCTAATTTATTATTCATTTCTTCATTTATTTTGTCTTTATATCATATTTTATTATTTTAACAGATTACCAGAATCATTTCTTACACGTAAATTCCTTGTGTTACAAATCAATTCTTTTCTCTTCTTTGCCTTTTTACTTTTTCTTCCATTTTTCCTTTTTTCTTATACCCCTTTTAATTCTCCTTCGTTATAATTATTTTACTTTACATTTCTTATAATTAAGTGTTTAATTTATTCGCTTTTTAATTATTTCTTTAATTCTTTTCATTGGATTTTTTTTCTTTTCTTTTGTACATATGTATGCATATATGTTTGTACATATACTGCTAAGTTTTACTACACGTTCTATCAAAATTCTATATAGCCCTTTTTATAGCAACACGAAAATAAAATTATGCCCCACTGAAGGGTTAAACTTTAGATTTAGGTACAACTCACTCGCTTCCCAATCAAATAACTTTTGATTGATTATTTGGCTAAGTGGACGCACAATTTGCCGCCCCAGGCAGCGAACGAAATCTTTATAATACGTCTCATCAGCAAGACCTGAATCCAGATGCAATTTACTTGGTTTAATGGGATTGATTACCTTTAGGTCTGCCGTCGTTGCTGAGACAGTAACTCACAGTCTCCACCAAGACACCCCACTACGTAGGTCACGCTTTTTACGCGAAGCACTACCCAGTGGAGTTCTCTAGATACGGTTGCGGTTGTTCTTATAACCACCTCGTCTTCAACTACAGTTTCTTAACACTGTATTTTTGGATCTTAATAAAAATGCTCCTTGACAGTATAACGAAATACTCAGCACTGTTAAAAGTGCTATTACTGTACTATATCAACAATATTCTTTTGTTGTCTTTTTCCCTTTTTTTTTACCTTTCAATTTTAATTTTGCTTCTTTAACCTCCTTGTGGTTCAGCGAATGAAAACGAAAAGACCGGATATTGCAGCGAGTATAAACTCGTCAAGTTCATATGTCAGACCTTAAGCTCAAATGTCAAATGATGTGGAAGCGTTCGGAAATATTTAACGATCCTTCAATAGTCCCATAATTTACTCTTCGTTGTTTACAGTGGCTCCTCACTATATCTCTATTTTAACAACTTAACATAAACATTGTTATGTCTTTCAGCTAGGGTGCTACATATACTTATGCATATGACTACTAAACATGATAATGTCCTTTCTTTTTCTTTGCTTTCAACTTCTTTCTTAATAAATACTTATATATATATATATATATATATATATATATATATATATACTACATATATACATATACATATATATAATATATATATACATGTGTATGTATGTATGCTTCTTATACATTTTGCTCCAAACATGTACTTATATATATCTTATCTAAATACAATTTTTTTTTTAACCTAGTTATTATCTCATACCGCAACACAGCGAGTCAAACGAACGACTTTAGATGGTGGTTGGCTCGAAAAGCGAAATATTATTTATTTTTTTCTTTTTTTTCTCTATCATTTATGCAAGGAAATTTGATTTTTAACGTCATCTAACAAACGTGGGGCAAGGGCCCACGACCGTCTCATGCTCTACATTTCGTAACCTTTCAACGGATCTGGCTAGCCAGGTCTACCAAACTACTCAAAGGTCTCCTGGATTTCAAACTTTAATGTTTTCTGCGTGATATACTCCCACTACTTTGCCTCTAGTGTCTCCTAACTCGTACAAAGAATTACCTAGTACCCTCAAAACGATAGCCTTTACATACTTAGGTGCTAACTTAGCATTATAATGCTTCGTAGCATCACTCAACTTATAGTTTCTTCTGTACACACACTGGCCAACTCTATAAGCAACATTTCTTGACCTAAGGTCATAACACTTTTTACCTTTTTCTTAGGCTCGTTTCAGATTCTGAGAGATTTTCTGTCTAAGGAGCTGCAATTTTACGTCTTTCGATAAAATTTCTACCTCCGAATCATTAATGGCGTTTAGCTTCCGAAGCAGCTCATATGAATCCGCGTGCTGTACCATGGTTTGGCCGAACACTGCTCTATAAGGCTCCGTGTCTATAGCTTCATGCAAAGAACTTCTTAGAGCAAAAGCTGCTTTTGATACATGAGTGTCCCAGGTCCTCTGGTCCTGTTCATCCAGATATGCTCGAATTATAGCCAGCATCGACCGGTTCACTCGCTCCGACGAATTCGACTGGGGAGCATATATAGCTGTTTTCATATGTCTAACCCCGTAACTATCCAGGAATCCCTTAAACATGTCGGAAACAAACTGTCGGCCATTGTCCGATACAACAACCTCGGGAACACCGAAGATATGAAATATGTCGTTTTCCAGGTACTTCACCACTTCCGTTGTTGTGGCGTTCCTCATGGGCTTGAGGAACACAAACTTTGAATAGTGATCCAGCACGACAAATACATAACTGTTTCCCTGACGACTGCGTGGATACGGTCCACAAAAGTCAATGAACAGTCTTTGAAAAACTCGTTCTGATGTTATCTGATTCCCCATGGGTGGCCTAGAAATACTGTTCGTGGCCTTAGTGCATTTACAAATCTCGCAACCTGCTATAAACGCTTTAGTATCTGCCACCATACCGGGCCAATAATATTTCACCCTTAGACGATACAATGTCTTCCCCAAACCTCCGTGTCCGGCTGAACTATCAGAATGATATTTTTCCAACAACTTATTGCGAAGCCCTCTAGGCACCCATACCTTCCATACGTTCTCAATGTTTTCGTCAGCCCTAAACATAGTCCTCTTGAAAATTATGCCATCTACATTCTTTAAGTCTGGTAGCACACTACTATTTGTCTCAACATAATCTATCCATTTTAAGTACTCGGCCTCCCTAAATTCCGCTGCCCTAAAATCAAGCTCTGAACCCTCACTGACTTCGCCTATCTCATCTACAAACATTCGACTCAACGCGTCGGGCACGATATTTGCTCTACCTTTCCTATGGACGATATCGAAATCAAATGCCTGCAACTTAAGACTCCACCTCGCGAGACGTCCAGAGAGGTCTTTCTGACTCATGAGCCATTTTAGGCTCATGTGATCAGTTATTATTGTGAACGGTAGACCATCAATATACTGACGAAATTTCTGAACACCCACCACTGCTGCGAGACATTCCAATTCGGTGATGGTATAATTTTTCTGCGCTGAGTTCAGCTTTTGTGACATATACGCCACAGGTCTCTCATTGCCTTCTTCATCCAGCTGGAACAGTACACTGCCAATGCCTGTTGTAGATGCATCGCATTGTAAGAAGAAATGCTTCTTGAAATCGGGATTTACAAGTACCTTTGGTGAAGCTAGCTCATGCTTCAATTTATTAAAGGCCTCTAGAGCTTCCGAGGATATTTGGAATTGTTTCGCTTTTTTCAAGCAATCTGTCAGTGGAGCGGTGACCGTAGCAAAGTTAGGCAAAAATCGCCTATACCATCCGCACATTCCAAGAAACCTGCGTAGCTGCTTAATAGTATTTGGGGGTGGAAAATCTAGCATGCATTGTACCTTTGACGGGTCCGTACGCAGCTCTCCTTGGCCTATGACAAACCCAAGATAGGACACTTCTTTCTGGCAAAATTTTGACTTTTCTAGATTAATGGTTAAGTCTGCCTCAGCCAAGCACTTAGCCACCTCGGTAAGGTGTTGAAGATGTGAGTCAAAATCTGGAGAGCATACCAACAAATCGTCTATATATATGAAAACAAACTCTCGTAGCTTTGAAGGTATCACGCGGTCCATAAGACGACACAGCCTCTGGCTGGCGTTGCACAAGCCGAAAGGCATTACTTTGAACTGGTACAACGGCCTGCCAGGAACCGTAAACGCCGTTTTCTCTCGCGATGCCTTCTGAAGGGGAATCTGCCAGAAGGCATCCTTCAAGTCCAGACTAGATATAAAGAAAGTATTTTGAAGGCGGCCAAGGATACCCTCCACGTGTGGTGCCGGATAAGCATCCTTTTTAGTTCTTTCATTTACCTTCCGTAGATCGATGCACAACCGGTCTTTCCCTAGCTTTTCTACGATAACTATGGGTGAACTCCATGCGCTATCGCTCTCTTCTATCACGTCAAGAGAAATCATCCTATCTACCTCTTGGTAAGCTTTTTTCAATTTTACCGGTGACATCGGGTAATATTTCTGTTTGACAGGCAACGTTTCATCAAAGACTTCAATTACGTGTTCCATTAGATGTGTTCTTCCTAGCCCTAGCTTTGCGTACGATGGGAACAAGTTTTTTACAGTTTCTAGCCGTCTTTGCTGCGTAGCTGTAATGTGGTACTCGGTTCTACTAGTAATATCAATTTCTTCGATCCTGGATAAATTTCAAATTTTTGCCAGAAATCTATGCCTAGATAAAGCTGCTGTTGTAAGCCAGGCACTAAATAAAACACCATCGACACAGATTTATCCCTCCATGTGACTTTTGCCTCTGCTTTACCTACTATGGGCTGTACTTTGCCATCAGCCACCTTTACTTCATCATCTAACGTCTGAACCGAGAGTTTTAGTGTTTCCACCAATTCTAAAGCACCCTTGCCAAAACAACTCACACTTGCCCCGCTATCTAGCATACCTGTAACCTCACAATCTCCTATCAAAATCTTTGTATATGGACGTTGATCTGTCGAGTCTCTAATTATCGTCGCTGCTATCGCTTTTCGTTCCGTTTTCCTAAATTTAGATTTCTGCCTCATTTTCTTAATTTTGTTAAATTTTCTTGTGTCTGCTGTTTCATGATCGTTAAATAATCGTGCCCTAACCTCCTCATAATTTTCTCGCCGAGTTTCTAATGTGGCATACCTTGTACCTAACTCCCGCTTTTCTTTTGGGCGCCTCTCCCTACTCGTCTGCAAAAGACTCACTGAGGTATTATTTCCGGGACTGGATTGACAAGACGATTCTGAGTCTGATCGCCGGACTTCCCGTTTTCCGCCTCGCATTTTGCACATAATGAATATCTTAGATTTTTCTTATCACATTTAAAACAAGTAAGCTTATGAAAGGAAGAGTCACATGGACAATGTGAATTTTTTTCATGCCTGGAAGAGCCAGGCTGCTGGGCTTGTTCGTCCCTCTGCTTTTCGTCCACCCCGACACTCTTACGTGCTCGCCTCTCAAAAGCCTCAATATTTGAGCCCTCCTGGTCATCAACCTCTTCATAGGTCTCCCATCTTAATTCATCAACTTTCTTTCTATACGTGGACTTGTTTGAAAACTGTGACAGATGTTTTTCAGCACGTCTGCACTCGAATCGAAGCTCACTCAAACTTTCAATTTTACACCCAAAAATCAAATCCCTAATTCTAAACCTCAAATTTTTCCTTATAATGTTAACAAGAGTCTTTTCGTCAAGTTTGTTCTTCATGGTGAATGCCATTCCCCGTATTGCCGCATAATAGTCGTCGAAGGATTCGCCTACATTTTGTATACGTTCGTTCATGGCAGCTCGTATTTCTTCATCACAGTCGGCCTGACGAAATTGATACAGAAATGCTAAACGAAAATCCGTAAAACTCGATGCTTCTTCGTCTGCGTGTTCTTCCATGTATAGCCAATACCACTCCTGCGCTTGTTTTTCCAAAAGAAAATGAAAGTTTGTATACAAATCCTCACTAGAAATACCATGCTTCTTCTGAAGACTTTCTACCCTAAATAAAAATCTTTCTACTGGTATTGACTTTGGACTGCCATCATACCTTAAGCCCCAGTTTCTAACACGCCTATCCTTCCCACTTTCTGTATCCTGCCGAGTATGGCCTGTCCGAGGAGAGGGTGTGTAATCTGATGCTTGTTCAAACAACCTTCTTCGAGGATAGCTTTGACCTAATTCACCTGTAACCTGATTACTCGTCTCCTCTGGATCTCTTCCAGCTCTCTCCAAGTTCAAAATTTTTTGACCAATGCTATCTACCTCTTGCCTTATGCCCTTAACTGCCGTTCGTACCGCATCAGTGGTTGCCCTACTCACTTCCATCTGATACTAAACGAACATCATTTCGAAACGCTTAACGACTGCTTCAAGGTCACTCACGGGTGGTAGCGAACACGCCCCTTCAACCTTGTCGCTATCGTCATCTAACGCTGCTTGACCAGTATTTTCTGTCACTACTCTATTTATGATCTTACCGCTCCGCAGTTTTGCTAAATTAGTTTCCTCGTCAGTCATCCTAAATAGTATTGAAATTTGCCTAATAATATTGTAAAACTCTTCGCCAAATTCAAATTTCCTTTTGTTTTTATTATTTACCTATTATATAACTAAAATTAGTGTTTTAATTCACTATAATTTCGCCAACCATCTACCAAAATCTTCGCCGCAAATTATAATTAGCTTCAAAATTTCGTATATAATATTGTGTTTCTTTTGTTCCTCTGATTTCAAATCAAAACTATCATTTCAACTTATGTGTGTGTCGGTTCACAAACCGCATTGTCTTACTTAAATCTAAATGTCTAGTCCGTCTGTCCAAAATCTTCCCTACGCAGACTACCCCAACCAACTGCACTAAAACTCAACGAATTGGGCTGGCTGTCTTTGTAAATACTATATCTTATTTTTAAATTTCTGATAGTGCCTCAAACCTCAATGTTAAAATTAAAACTCAAAAATGCAGCAAGATGCAACTATCCAGAACTATTAATATGACTAAACCTACCTTCGGCACAATCAAAAAGTTTTCTGGCAACTATCTTGAGCTACCGAATAAATGTCTACATAAACCAATGTCTGTCGACTTTAGGCAATTGAAAACCTCTGTAACAATGAACTCATACCCACATAAAACATGAATTAATCGAAAAAATATAATACTCTTAGCTACACCTTGATCCAGGGAAAATATCCTTAGACCCAATGCAGTGGATTTGCAACAAAAACAACGTCCTGTTGCCTAACGTTGGGCGCCAGTGTTGCGCTCGGACTTAGCTCTAATTTTGCAATCACCTTGACGCGCGGGTACGCTTGCTTATGGCACGACCTAGCTCGTCGGATATGGGTGGATTCTTTGCGTCAAAATGATACGCGTCCATCGCGCTACACAATAAACTCGTACCCGATATATATATATACGTGTTTCATTGCCAGGAGGTAACCAACTGTCACCCAGGAATCACATGTGAGATACTAGCATGCAAATAGTCACGTAAACCCCTAACAAATGCGGAATCTGCCTTAGATGTTATCGACAGTCCTGACCAATCCCTCACCTGCCATGCCGTAATGGCCGATCTCTATTAAAATTTTCTTTACAGCCCCTCTTCTAAACTTTGTGTCCGATTCATGAACTATAACTACTCATCCCGTCCTCGTCCGTCTGCTCTTCTGGTCTGGTTTGATCCCCAACACACACACAAAATGTTCTTAGTTGCACATATTATTTTATTAAAAGGAACATAACTCCCAGTATCACTTAGAAACCTAGTTTAGTATCATCAACATTCATTTTAGCTTATATTTACTGATATTAATTTTTTGTTTGCTTGTTTTATCCATATTTGCTTAATTTTCTAATTTATTATTCATTTCTTCATTTATTTTGTCTTTATATCATATTTTATTATTTTAACAGATTACCAGAATCATTTCTTACACGTAAATTCCTTGTGTTACAAATCAATTCTTTTCTCTTCTTTGCCTTTTTACTTTTTCTTCCATTTTTCCTTTTTTCTTATACCCCTTTTAATTCTCCTTCGTTATAATTATTTTACTTTACATTTCTTATAATTAAGTGTTTAATTTATTCGCTTTTTAATTATTTTTTTAATTCTTTTCATTGGATTTTTTTTCTTTTCTTTTGTACATATGTATGCATATATGTTTGTACATATACTGCTAAGTTTTACTACACGTTCTATCAAAATTCTATATAGCCCTTTTTATAGCAACACGAAAATAAAATTATGCCCCACTGAAGGGTTAAACTTTAGATTTAGGTACAACTCACTCGCTTCCCAATCAAATAACTTTTGATTGATTATTTGGCTAAGTGGACGCACAATTTGCCGCCCCAGGCAGCGAACGAAATCTTTATAATACGTCTCATCAGCAAGACCTGAATCCAGATGCAATTTACTTGGTTTAATGGGATTGATTACCTTTAGGTCTGCCGTCGTTGCTGAGACAGTAACTCACAGTCTCCACCAAGACACCCCACTACGTAGGTCACGCTTTTTACGCGAAGCACTACCCAGTGGAGTTCTCTAGATACGGTTGCGGTTGTTCTTATAACCACCTCGTCTTCAACTACAGTTTCTTAACACTGTATTTTTGGATCTTAATAAAAATGCTCCTTGACAGTATAACGAAATACTCAGCACTGTTAAAAGTGCTATTACTGTACTATATCAACAATATTCTTTTGTTGTCTTTTTCCCTTTTTTTTTACCTTTCAATTTTAATTTTGCTTCTTTAACCTCCTTGTGGTTCAGCGAATGAAAACGAAAAGACCGGATATTGCAGCGAGTATAAACTCGTCAAGTTCATATGTCAGACCTTAAGCTCAAATGTCAAATGATGTGGAAGCGTTCGGAAATATTTAACGATCCTTCAATAGTCCCATAATTTACTCTTCGTTGTTTACAGTGGCTCCTCACTATATCTCTATTTTAACAACTTAACATAAACATTGTTATGTCTTTCAGCTAGGGTGCTACATATACTTATGCATATGACTACTAAACATGATAATGTCCTTTCTTTTTCTTTGCTTTCAACTTCTTTCTTAATAAATACTTATATATATATATATATATATATATATATATATACTACATATATACATATACATATATATAATATATATATACATGTGTATGTATGTATGCTTCTTATACATTTTGCTCCAAACATGTACTTATATATATCTTATCTAAATACAATTTTTTTTTTAACCTAGTTATTATCTCATACCGCAACACAGCGAGTCAAACGAACGACTTTAGATGGTGGTTGGCTCGAAAAGCGAAATATTATTTATTTTTTTCTTTTTTTTCTCTATCATTTATGCAAGGAAATTTGATTTTTAACGTCATCTAACAAACGTGGGGCAAGGGCCCACGACCGTCTCATGCTCTACATTTCGTAACCTTTCAACGGATCTGGCTAGCCAGGTCTACCAAACTACTCAAAGGTCTCCTGGATTTCAAACTTTAATGTTTTCTGCGTGATATACTCCCACTACTTTGCCTCTAGTGTCTCCTAACTCGTACAAAGAATTACCTAGTACCCTCAAAACGATAGCCTTTACATACTTAGGTGCTAACTTAGCATTATAATGCTTCGTAGCATCACTCAACTTATAGTTTCTTCTGTACACACACTGGCCAACTCTATAAGCAACATTTCTTGACCTAAGGTCATAACACTTTTTACCTTTTTCTTAGGCTCGTTTCAGATTCTGAGAGATTTTCTGTCTAAGGAGCTGCAATTTTACGTCTTTCGATAAAATTTCTACCTCCGAATCATTAATGGCGTTTAGCTTCCGAAGCAGCTCATATGAATCCGCGTGCTGTACCATGGTTTGGCCGAACACTGCTCTATAAGGCTCCGTGTCTATAGCTTCATGCAAAGAACTTCTTAGAGCAAAAGCTGCTTTTGATACATGAGTGTCCCAGGTCCTCTGGTCCTGTTCATCCAGATATGCTCGAATTATAGCCAGCATCGACCGGTTCACTCGCTCCGACGAATTCGACTGGGGAGCATATATAGCTGTTTTCATATGTCTAACCCCGTAACTATCCAGGAATCCCTTAAACATGTCGGAAACAAACTGTCGGCCATTGTCCGATACAACAACCTCGGGAACACCGAAGATATGAAATATGTCGTTTTCCAGGTACTTCACCACTTCCGTTGTTGTGGCGTTCCTCATGGGCTTGAGGAACACAAACTTTGAATAGTGATCCAGCACGACAAATACATAACTGTTTCCCTGACGACTGCGTGGATACGGTCCACAAAAGTCAATGAACAGTCTTTGAAAAACTCGTTCTGATGTTATCTGATTCCCCATGGGTGGCCTAGAAATACTGTTCGTGGCCTTAGTGCATTTACAAATCTCGCAACCTGCTATAAACGCTTTAGTATCTGCCACCATACCGGGCCAATAATATTTCACCCTTAGACGATACAATGTCTTCCCCAAACCTCCGTGTCCGGCTGAACTATCAGAATGATATTTTTCCAACAACTTATTGCGAAGCCCTCTAGGCACCCATA
Source organism: Tachina fera (assembly GCA_905220375.1). Taxonomy (NCBI): domain Eukaryota; kingdom Metazoa; phylum Arthropoda; class Insecta; order Diptera; family Tachinidae; genus Tachina; species Tachina fera. Next base: position 2,875,340 of record LR999968.1, on the reverse strand, counting down.
CCTTCCATACGTTCTCAATGTTTTCGTCAGCCCTAAACATAGTCCTCTTGAAAATTATGCCATCTACATTCGTTGTACATTCATAGTGAACAGTCAATTTAGCGGAGTTTTTATTTCATACTAAACAAAAAAAAATTGTACGAAAAAATATTCGGAATACATATTGTTATTGTTAGCTTTATTTGCATTGCTAATATTTTTTACATAGTCATAATTAACAAAAACAAAAAAACCGTAATAAAAAAAACAAACAAACAAACAAAAGTGCCCTTGAGGAATACTCTATATGAGTACCTCAAAAACAAATAACTGTGAAGTGAGTTCTAATGGCAGAAATGCCTATTTTACTGTGAGTTCTGAAGCTCTTAATGAAAATAATAAAAATAAAAAATCTAATGATAGACTTACTGAGAGCTCTGAAGCTCTTAATGATAATAAATTAAATAAGAAATCTGATAGTAGACTTTTTTTAACGGCGAGGCCACTTTTTCGTCAGCGATCAACTTCGCTTTGTCCAATGCCAACTAGTGATTCGTTAACATTACCGTTGCCTAGTACTTCTACATTTAACTCAGCGATATCATCCGCCTCGGGCTCGTGGTCATCACTTAACCAAGTTTTTACTGAAGTTAAGAGCAGCCCAAAACCCAAGGTCCAAGTGGGAATGGACAGATATATTACAGTGGTAAAGCGCGGACGAAGCCCAAAGTCTTCGAAAATTTCATCTGCTCCAAAAATGTCTAGGGATAACAGCGCATCCTCTATTAACCGCCAAAATCGTTTCCAAATATTACAAGTTGACAACAACGAACCCGATGTATCTACGAACAAAACATCCAAGCCGCCTCCAATCTATTTGAGAGAAAAAAATTCAAACGCTATTATAAAAAATTTAATTTCAGTCATTGGTGAGAATAAATTTCACATCGTTCCAATAAAACGTGGTAACATTGATGAAACCAAAATTCAAATTTATGAAGAAAAAGATTTTCGCAAACTGATTACTGAATTTGAAAAAAGTAAGAAAAGTTTCTACACATATCAGCTTAAAAGTGCTAAAGGCCTGCAGATCGTATTAAAGGGCATCGATTCCTATGTTGCTCCCGAAGAAATAAAAGATGCACTCGTCCTCCAGGGATTTAAGGTAAAAAATGTATCTAACATAATAAATAGGGAGAAGATTCCTCAACCTCTATTTCGCGTCGAACTTGAGCCAAACGATATAAAATTGAAAAAAAGCGAGACTCATCCAATTTATAATTTGAAATATCTCTTATATCGAAAAATAACAGTCGAAGAACCACACAAGCGTTCTGGACCCGTACAGTGCCATAATTGTCAAGAATATGGTCACACAAAAACTTACTGCAAGTTACCTTCAGTTTGTGTTATCTGCGGTGAATTGCACGGTACTGCTGGTTGTACTAAGCCTAAAGATTTAGCAGAAAAAAAATGTAGTAATTGTGGAGGTAATCACACCGCTAACTACAGAGGATGTCCTGTCTATTCTTTCGTTAAACAGACTATGGGGCAAAAACCTAAATTAGCTCCAGCACAAACAGCAAACGCTTACTCCGCCACTTTTGCTCAAATGAGCCAACCTGTCACTTTACGTGTATCGTATGCCGATGCAGCTAAGACTAGTTATATTCCCACACAAAATATTCCGCCTCAAAATAATTCAACGAATGCAAACTCAAGCTTTAATTTTAGTCGCCTTGAAGCTACTATTGAGAATCTAGTGCTGACTATAAATAATTTTACAGCAAATATGACTAGCATGATGCAAGAAATGCTACGAATGCAGTCTACACTGCTTCAAGCATTAGTTAACAAGCCATGAACACGTTAAAAATAAGTTTCTGGAACGCAAACGGCATTCGCCAACATAAAAATGAACTTGAGCACTTCCTCACGGAAAAAAATATTGATATAATGTTGGTTTCTGAGACTCATTTGACTTCAAGAAGCCTATTCAAAATTAATGGCTACATTTTATATGATTCAAAGGACCCAAGAGGAAGAGCTTGCGGGGGATCAGCAATTTTAATAAAGTCAAGACTCAAGCATTATATTCTTGACAACATTTGTGAAGAACATCTACAAGCAACGAATATTTGTATCGAAAATTTTTGCACAAATTTTGTCATATCATCAATTTACTCCCCTCCTAGATTCGCAATTACTGAGGATCAATACGAGGATTTCTACAAATCTCTTGGCCCTTGTTTCGTAGCAGCTGGAGACTATAATGCAAAACATACTTTTTGGGGTTCGCGTCTTATCACACCTAGAGGACGAGCGTTGTTCAACACAATTTCAAAAATGGGCTTGGACGTCATTTCGAGTGGGGAGCCCACTTACTGGCCTACTGACATATATAAAATTCCGGATATTATAGATTTTGGCGTCATGAAAAATATTTCTAGGGAATTAATTCACGTCGAAGCTTCCCTAGATCTATCGTCCGATCACTCTCCCACGATCGTTGCAATCTGTAGCCTACTGAGAAGTGCTCTACCTCACCCATATGTGAAAATGGTCCGTCGTGTTAATTGGCTGCGATTCAAAAAATATCTTAGTAGTCATTGCACTGAAAACATTAAGCTAAGAACTCATGATGATATTGAATCTAATATTGCTAATCTTAATGAAAATATTAAGCAGGCAGCTGAACATGCAACTTCCTCCCATCCGCAGACTGGGTTTAACAGAATATATTCTACAGATATTGAACATCTCGTATGTGCAAAAAGAAGAGCTAGAAGAGAATGGCAACAGCACAGATCACCCCAAAATAAAATTAAATTAAAAGAGTGCACTAAAAGACTCCAAGAACTGCTTGCATATGAAAAAACTGCATCTCTTAAAAACTATCTGGAAAATCTCGACGTAACGCCAGCATCTAATTACTCCTTGTGGCGCGCTGCGAAAAAAATTAAAACGCCGGTTGAGTTTAAACCACCTCTGCGCACTTCTACCGGAGTTTGGGCCAGGAGTGATATTGAAAAAGGTAACTTGTTTGCAAAGCATTTAAAATCCGTATTTACCCCAAACACATGTACTGGTGTTGTTGATTTCCCGAGTGTAGTTGCGCTACCCCCTCGACCCATAAAATTTAAAATGTGTGATGTACAAAATCTAATTGCTGAACTCAACCCGAAGAAAGCACCGGGTAATGATGGAATTAGTAACCAAATGCTAATAAAATTGCCTCGTATTGTAATTAGAATCATGTTATTCATTTTTAATGCCATTTTACGACTGGAGTATTACTCCCACAGCTGGAAGCTTGCCAAAGTTAAAATGATTCCAAAGCCGGGCAAAGATCTTACCAAGTCAGAATCATACAGGCCAATAAGTCTGCTATCAACAATGTCAAAACTTTTCGAAAAACTGCTCATGTCAAAATTGTCCCCAATTCTAATTGGTAGTGGGTGTATCCCAGACCATCAGTTTGGTTTTAGAAGTCAGCATAGCACCATTGAACAAACGCATAGATTGGTTCAATGTATAAGAAGAACATTTGAAGAAAAGAAGTACTGTTCTGCACTGTTTATTGACGTTTCGCAGGCATTTGATAAAGTGTGGCATGAAGGCCTAATTTTAAAATTAAAATTATATCTACCAATAAATTTGGTGAACTTATTAGAAAGTTACATTACTTCCCGGAAGTTCACGGTTGTGGAAGGAGAATTCATGAGTGTGCCCGAAACTATATCATCCGGTGTGCCACAGGGGAGCATACTGGGGCCAGTTTTGTATTTAATTTATACTTGTGATATGCCTTTGAGCAGCAATATCCATACATCTACGTTTGCCGATGATACAGCCTGCCTAAGTATGCACGAATATCCTCATGAGGCTTCCCGATATCTACAAGAACATATAACACAACTGGAACTATGGTTAAAATTATGGAGAATTAAGGTAAACGAGCAAAAGTGTGTTCAGGTAACATTTACCCTGCGAAGAGATACTTGTTCCCCAATTCGAATCAACAATCAAGTTGTTCCTCAGCATTCACATGTAAAATACCTTGGTATACACCTTGATCGACGACTTACATGGAAACACCATATTGACTCAAAGCTAGTACAAATGAAACTTAAACTAACTCAGATATATTGGCTGATTGGTAGAAACTCAACACTCAGCCTTGACTGCAAACTTTTATTATACAAGTCGCTCTTGAAGCCAATATGGTGCTACGGAATTCAGTTATGGGGCACTGCTTCAGCTTCTAACGTCGAGAGAATCCAACGAAGGCAAAATAAAATTTTACGTTTGATAACATCGGCTCCATGGTACATAAAAAACTCAAATATACATCGTGATTTGAATATGCCACTAGTGATTGAAGAAATAGCAAAATACGCAGGCAAATATTTAACAAAACTCGAGTCACATCCTAATCCGCTTGCTCGTAACATCTTGAATTTTACTGGCCACATTCGCTTGAAAAAGAAGGACACAAGGGCTCTTTTACTCAACACTCCAGATGGGATTGCTTGAAAATATTTTTTTTATTATCACTACTTATGTATTATTTATAACTATCACTAAGTTTATGTCCGACAGTGGTCGGGCCTAATACTTATATTTTAGATTTAAGATTTGAATACTTATTGTTAGTTCATAATTGAAGATACAATAAATAAATAAATGTATTAAAAAAAAAAAAAAAAAAAAAAATCTACATTCTTTAAGTCTGGTAGCACACTACTATTTGTCTCAACATAATCTATCCATTTTAAGTACTCGGCCTCCCTAAATTCCGCTGCCCTAAAATCAAGCTCTGAACCCTCACTGACTTCGCCTATCTCATCTACAAACATTCGACTCAACGCGTCGGGCACGATATTTGCTCTACCTTTCCTATGGACGATATCGAAATCAAATGCCTGCAACTTAAGACTCCACCTCGCGAGACGTCCAGAGAGGTCTTTCTGACTCATGAGCCATTTTAGGCTCATGTGATCAGTTATTATTGTGAACGGTAGACCATCAATATACTGACGAAATTTCTGAACACCCACCACTGCTGCGAGACATTCCAATTCGGTGATGGTATAATTTTTCTGCGCTGAGTTCAGCTTTTGTGACATATACGCCACAGGTCTCTCATTGCCTTCTTCATCCAGCTGGAACAGTACACTGCCAATGCCTGTTGTAGATGCATCGCATTGTAAGAAGAAATGCTTCTTGAAATCGGGATTTACAAGTACCTTTGGTGAAGCTAGCTCATGCTTCAATTTATTAAAGGCCTCTAGAGCTTCCGAGGATATTTGGAATTGTTTCGCTTTTTTCAAGCAATCTGTCAGTGGAGCGGTGACCGTAGCAAAGTTAGGCAAAAATCGCCTATACCATCCGCACATTCCAAGAAACCTGCGTAGCTGCTTAATAGTATTTGGGGGTGGAAAATCTAGCATGCATTGTACCTTTGACGGGTCCGTACGCAGCTCTCCTTGGCCTATGACAAACCCAAGATAGGACACTTCTTTCTGGCAAAATTTTGACTTTTCTAGATTAATGGTTAAGTCTGCCTCAGCCAAGCACTTAGCCACCTCGGTAAGGTGTTGAAGATGTGAGTCAAAATCTGGAGAGCAGACCAACAAATCGTCTATATATATGAAAACAAACTCTCGTAGCTTTGAAGGTATCACGCGGTCCATAAGACGACACAGCCTCTGGCTGGCGTTGCACAAGCCGAAAGGCATTACTTTGAACTGGTACAACGGCCTGCCAGGAACCGTAAACGCCGTTTTCTCTCGCGATGCCTTCTGAAGGGGAATCTGCCAGAAGGCATCCTTCAAGTCCAGACTAGATATAAAGAAAGTATTTTGAAGGCGGCCAAGGATACCCTCCACGTGTGGTGCCGGATAAGCATCCTTTTTAGTTCTTTCATTTACCTTCCGTAGATCGATGCACAACCGGTCTTTCCCTAGCTTTTCTACGATAACTATGGGTGAACTCCATGCGCTATCGCTCTCTTCTATCACGTCAAGAGAAATCATCCTATCTACCTCTTGGTAAGCTTTTTTCAATTTTACCGGTGACATCGGGTAATATTTCTGTTTGACAGGCAACGTTTCATCAAAGACTTCAATTACGTGTTCCATTAGATGTGTTCTTCCTAGCCCTAGCTTTGCGTACGATGGGAACAAGTTTTTTACAGTTTCTAGCCGTCTTTGCTGCGTAGCTGTAATGTGGTACTCGGTTCTACTAGTAATATCAATTTCTTCGATCCTGGATAAATTTCAAATTTTTGCCAGAAATCTATGCCTAGATAAAGCTGCTGTTGTAAGCCAGGCACTAAATAAAACACCATCGACACAGATTTATCCCTCCATGTGACTTTTGCCTCTGCTTTACCTACTATGGGCTGTACTTTGCCATCAGCCACCTTTACTTCATCATCTAACGTCTGAACCGAGAGTTTTAGTGTTTCCACCAATTCTAAAGCACCCTTGCCAAAACAACTCACACTTGCCCCGCTATCTAGCATACCTGTAACCTCACAATCTCCTATCAAAATCTTTGTATATGGACGTTGATCTGTCGAGTCTCTAATTATCGTCGCTGCTATCGCTTTTCGTTCCGTTTTCCTAAATTTAGATTTCTGCCTCATTTTCTTAATTTTGTTAAATTTTCTTGTGTCTGCTGTTTCATGATCGTTAAATAATCGTGCCCTAACCTCCTCATAATTTTCTCGCCGAGTTTCTAATGTGGCATACCTTGTACCTAACTCCCGCTTTTCTTTTGGGCGCCTCTCCCTACTCGTCTGCAAAAGACTCACTGAGGTATTATTTCCGGGACTGGATTGACAAGACGATTCAGCCCGGTCTGATCGCCGGACTTCCCGTTTTCCGCCTCGCATTTTGCACATAATGAATATCTTAGATTTTTCTTATCACATTTAAAACAAGTAAGCTTATGAAAGGAAGAGTCACATGGACAATGTGAATTTTTTTCATGCCTGGAAGAGCCAGGCTGCTGGGCTTGTTCGTCCCTCTGCTTTTCGTCCACCCCGACACTCTTACGTGCTCGCCTCTCAAAAGCCTCAATATTTGAGCCCTCCTGGTCATCAACCTCTTCATAGGTCTCCCATCTTAATTCATCAACTTTCTTTCTATACGTGGACTTGTTTGAAAACTGTGACAGATGTTTTTCAGCACGTCTGCACTCAAGCTCATGAAGCTCACTCAAACTTTCAATTTTACACCCAAAAATCAAATCCCTAATTCTAAACCTCAAATTTTTCCTTATAATGTTAACAAGAGTCTTTTCGTCAAGTTTGTTCTTCATGGTGAATGCCATTCCCCGTATTGCCGCATAATAGTCGTCGAAGGATTCGCCTACATTTTGTATACGTTCGTTCATGGCAGCTCGTATTTCTTCATCACAGTCGGCCTGACGAAATTGATACAGAAATGCTAAACGAAAATCCGTAAAACTCGATGCTTCTTCGTCTGCGTGTTCTTCCATGTATAGCCAATACCACTCCTGCGCTTGTTTTTCCAAAAGAAAATGAAAGTTTGTATACAAATCCTCACTAGAAATACCATGCTTCTTCTGAAGACTTTCTACCCTAAATAAAAATCTTTCTACTGGTATTGACTTTGGACTGCCATCATACCTTAAGCCCCAGTTTCTAACACGCCTATCCTTCCCACTTTCTGTATCCTGCCGAGTATGGCCTGTCCGAGGAGAGGGTGTGTAATCTGATGCTTGTTCAAACAACCTTCTTCGAGGATAGCTTTGACCTAATTCACCTGTAACCTGATTACTCGTCTCCTCTGGATCTCTTCCAGCTCTCTCCAAGTTCAAAATTTTTTGACCAATGCTATCTACCTCTTGCCTTATGCCCTTAACTGCCGTTCGTACCGCATCAGTGGTTGCCCTACTCACTTCCATCTGATACTAAACGAACATCATTTCGAAACGCTTAACGACTGCTTCAAGGTCACTCACGGGTGGTAGCGAACACGCCCCTTCAACCTTGTCGCTATCGTCATCTAACGCTGCTTGACCAGTATTTTCTGTCACTACTCTATTTATGATCTTACCGCTCCGCAGTTTTGCTAAATTAGTTTCCTCGTCAGTCATCCTAAATAGTATTGAAATTTGCCTAATAATATTGTAAAACTCTTCGCCAAATTCAAATTTCCTTTTGTTTTTATTATTTACCTATTATATAACTAAAATTAGTGTTTTAATTCACTATAATTTCGCCAACCATCTACCAAAATCTTCGCCGCAAATTATAATTAGCTTCAAAATTTCGTATATAATATTGTGTTTCTTTTGTTCCTCTGATTTCAAATCAAAACTATCATTTCAACTTATGTGTGTGTCGGTTCACAAACCGCATTGTCTTACTTAAATCTAAATGTCTAGTCCGTCTGTCCAAAATCTTCCCTACGCAGACTACCCCAACCAACTGCACTAAAACTCAACGAATTGGGCTGGCTGTCTTTGTAAATACTATATCTTATTTTTAAATTTCTGATAGTGCCTCAAACCTCAATGTTAAAATTAAAACTCAAAAATGCAGCAAGATGCAACTATCCAGAACTATTAATATGACTAAACCTACCTTCGGCACAATCAAAAAGTTTTCTGGCAACTATCTTGAGCTACCGAATAAATGTCTACATAAACCAATGTCTGTCGACTTTAGGCAATCGAAAACCTCTGTAACAATGAACTCATACCCACATAAAACATGAATTAATCGAAAAAATATAATACTCTTAGCTACACCTTGATCCAGGGAAAATATCCTTAGACCCAATGCAGTGGATTTGCAACAAAAACAACGTCCTGTTGCCTAACGTTGGGCGCCAGTGTTGCGCTCGGACTTAGCTCTAATTTTGCAATCACCTTGACGCGCGGGTACGCTTGCTTATGGCACGACCTAGCTCGTCGGATATGGGTGGATTCTTTGCGTCAAAATGATACGCGTCCATCGCGCTACACAATAAACTCGTACCCGATATATATATATACGTGTTTCATTGCCAGGAGGTAACCAACTGTCACCCAGGAATCACATGTGAGATACTAGCATGCAAATAGTCACGTAAACCCCTAACAAATGCGGAATCTGCCTTAGATGTTATCGACAGTCCTGACCAATCCCTCACCTGCCATGCCGTAATGGCCGATCTCTATTAAAATTTTCTTTACAGCCCCTCTTCTAAACTTTGTGTCCGATTCATGAACTATAACTACTCATCCCGTCCTCGTCCGTCTGCTCTTCTGGTCTGGTTTGATCCCCAACACACACACAAAATGTTCTTAGTTGCACATATTATTTTATTAAAAGGAACATAACTCCCAGTATCACTTAGAAACCTAGTTTAGTATCATCAACATTCATTTTAGCTTATATTTACTGATATTAATTTTTTGTTTGCTTGTTTTATCCATATTTGCTTAATTTTCTAATTTATTATTCATTTCTTCATTTATTTTGTCTTTATATCATATTTTATTATTTTAACAGATTACCAGAATCATTTCTTACACGTAAATTCCTTGTGTTACAAATCAATTCTTTTCTCTTCTTTGCCTTTTTACTTTTTCTTCCATTTTTCCTTTTTTCTTATACCCCTTTTAATTCTCCTTCGTTATAATTATTTTACTTTACATTTCTTATAATTAAGTGTTTAATTTATTCGCTTTTTAATTATTTCTTTAATTCTTTTCATTGGATTTTTTTTCTTTTCTTTTGTACATATGTATGCATATATGTTTGTACATATACTGCTAAGTTTTACTACACGTTCTATCAAAATTCTATATAGCCCTTTTTATAGCAACACGAAAATAAAATTATGCCCCACTGAAGGGTTAAACTTTAGATTTAGGTACAACTCACTCGCTTCCCAATCAAATAACTTTTGATTGATTATTTGGCTAAGTGGACGCACAATTTGCCGCCCCAGGCAGCGAACGAAATCTTTATAATACGTCTCATCAGCAAGACCTGAATCCAGATGCAATTTACTTGGTTTAATGGGATTGATTACCTTTAGGTCTGCCGTCGTTGCTGAGACAGTAACTCACAGTCTCCACCAAGACACCCCACTACGTAGGTCACGCTTTTTACGCGAAGCACTACCCAGTGGAGTTCTCTAGATACGGTTGCGGTTGTTCTTATAACCACCTCGTCTTCAACTACAGTTTCTTAACACTGTATTTTTGGATCTTAATAAAAATGCTCCTTGACAGTATAACGAAATACTCAGCACTGTTAAAAGTGCTATTACTGTACTATATCAACAATATTCTTTTGTTGTCTTTTTCCCTTTTTTTTTACCTTTCAATTTTAATTTTGCTTCTTTAACCTCCTTGTGGTTCAGCGAATGAAAACGAAAAGACCGGATATTGCAGCGAGTATAAACTCGTCAAGTTCATATGTCAGACCTTAAGCTCAAATGTCAAATGATGTGGAAGCGTTCGGAAATATTTAACGATCCTTCAATAGTCCCATAATTTACTCTTCGTTGTTTACAGTGGCTCCTCACTATATCTCTATTTTAACAACTTAACATAAACATTGTTATGTCTTTCAGCTAGGGTGCTACATATACTTATGCATATGACTACTAAACATGATAATGTCCTTTCTTTTTCTTTGCTTTCAACTTCTTTCTTAATAAATACTTATATATATATATATATATATATATATATATATATATATATATATATACTACATATATACATATACATATATATAATATATATATACATGTGTATGTATGTATGCTTCTTATACATTTTGTCCCAAACATGTACTTATATATATCTTATCTAAATACAATTTTTTTTTTAACCTAGTTATTATCTCATACCGCAACAAGACCTTGATTCCAACCTCTTAGATAAACCTTGATTCCAATGGAGTTTTTATGGCTCTCTTGTGTTGTAAATCGTTAAGTACTCGTACAAATATCTTGTGCTATGCTTTCTCATTAGCAGATGGTCAAATTTATTTACTGAACAATTACTTTTGCTCTTTTCTTATACAATTTTGCAAATAAAAAATATACATATGTACATATGTATGTACTTATTGTTTCTGCAATTTTGCACGTGCTGTTTTACATGCACATTATGTAAACTCTTTTGTATGTAGAATTTTTATTCCTTGTATTAAAGTTTTAAATATCACAGCATTGATTTTCATAAATCAGTTTCATACGTTTTCATCAAACAATAGATGTATTATGTATGCGTCTTAAAAATTATTTTAACCAAGCAAAAAGCACGTGTATGGTATTTAATAATAATTTTGAGTATTTCGTTGGGCGCCAATTATTGGTGTTTGCCAATTTTATGTTGGACGACGTTCCACGTGTTTAACCAAAGATATGGCCATGTAAAAAATAAATGAAACGCCGTGCTTAATTGTCAAAATGTGACTGACTCTTTTATTTCTTTCATTATTCTTTACAACTCTCAAGGCGAATTGATATGAATTCGCCCCGATAACTCTTACTTCTAATTGGCAATGCCAGACAAATGAAAATAATATTCTTAATTGGCGATGCCAGATAAATGAAAATAATTATGGATTATATTCTAAGATAATTCCTTAGCATAATGTGTTAACACGATGTTAACTTGTACATGCAATTGTATGTATATTACATGGGATTTTAACATTTTTCGTTGCTGGTTCTAAAACACCCTTCAATTTTTAATTCTTATGTATTTGTTGTTGTAGCGGCCAACACACCCGGTTGTACATACTCTGTCCAAATTTCAGGTCCGTAGCTCTTACAGTGCCTGAGAAAATAGCGTGTGACGGACAGACGGACAGCGTAGCGAAAACAATTGGGTTGCTTTTCACCTTTGGTGTACGGAACCCTAAAAATAATTATAGTGCTAAAACCTAATGCTAAAATTAATACATACTTCTTTCACATCACGTACTTCAATCACATGTTTCTTTTAAAGTGCTTATTTTTGCTATTTATTCTTTCATTGCATTACAAATTAGTATTTCCTTTGAATGAACCAAAATTTTTTTATATTATTGAAAACCTGCTTGAGGTTAGCATACATAAGTATCAAAATTTAATGTCTTGTATTAATGTTTTGCTATAAAAGTTTACGTAGAAATCCACGTTAGGATGTAATTGTTAGTTAAAAATACATTATGGGCAAATTGTTTATGTAAAATTGTATGATGGAACTCGTTAAAACCTAGTTAAATTTCATCACTTATGCATTATGCAATAATAAAAATCATTAAAAGCAAAGCACAAATATTAAATCGCTGTTGGTTTTTCGAAAACAAGCTTTTTTAACATGCATTTCGTTGATAAGCAACATTTAAAAATTAGTTTTTATAAAATAACACTGGTGGTGATTTTCCTTACAGTTTTTGAGATATTGTAATTTTTTAATTTTTTTAACCTTTTTTGACTTGTCCAATCATATTTCGAGCTAAAAATGTCCGATTGGGTCGTTCTTGGTATTCAAATGAAAGGTATTGAGAAGACTAATAAATATGTTTAATCTAATAATAACTGCTAAAGCGGTTCAAAATATATCAATAAAATAGGGCACATTTTCATAAAATCATATTTCTATGCCGACAGAAAAGTTCAAATCGTTAAAAAAAACCTCTGGTTTCTGTTCCTATACGTAAAGATAATACTTTTACGTAAGACCTGAGGCCAACCTTAAAAAAATCGACCGAAAAATTACAAAGTTATAAGCAATGGAGTGAATAAATCCAAATAATAACAAAGGCAAATTTTATAAAAATAACATATAATTAATTCAATAGCCCAATTCACAATCTTGTGCAAATGGCCTTGCATCGTTGCATGTGCAAAATGGTATAGTATATTGATACTCACCATTAAGAATTGTTAAGTGGTGAGTTGAATATACTATACCATTTTGCACATGCAACGATGCAAAGCCATTTGCAGAAGATTGTGAATTGGGCTAATATATTTGCGTGTGAGCAACTGAACTCATAATGCTATAAACACAATTGGGACGAACGACGCATTTCGTCCACGTCGACAAATTCGTCGATAAGCATTCGGTGCGTAAATTCGTCGTGTGAAGCACAATAACGACGAATTTATTCATCGAATTCCTCTCTCATATTTGATAAAGTTGGTTCTTGTTTCTACAGAGAGGGAGAGAGAGAAAATAGCTTTTTCGTCGTTTGTCGGCGTACAAAATAGAAATAAATCTTTCGCAAGTTTGTTACGCAAGGGAACTTTCGTCCAACGTACTGATTGTGTGTATTTTCATATACACACATGTATTATATTTCGTACGACGGATATTCGTTACCGAAAATTTTTCGTTCGTCCCAGTTGTGTTTATAGCATAGCATCGTTAAATTATACAGCACATAATCGTATATATTTTGTGTATTTTGACGAATTTTTTAAATTTTGGCGCTTTTTTAGTTTTTGCACTTTTTTCCCGTTTTGGCGATTTTTTTGGTTTTTGGCGTTTCTTTATTTGGTGATTTTTTTCATATAGGCGATTTCTTCATTTTGGCGATTTTTTTTTTAAATTTTGGCTTTTTTTTATATAGCCGATTTTTTTAGTTTTGGCAATTTTTTCGGTTTTTCATTTTTGCGATTTTTTTCATTTTGGTGATTTTTTTGTTTTTGGAGATTTATTTTAGTGCTAGAATTTTTTTTAATATTGGTCTTTTTTTAGTTTTGGCAATGTTTTTTGGTTTTTTCGCGTTTGGCAATTTTATAATTTTGGGATTTTTTAATTTACCGTTTTTTAAACTTTCAAGAGTTTGCCGTCTTATGGTTTCCAAGATACAACAAGTTGTCAAAATTACATAGTCAAAATTGCATTAACTGATAGAACACCCTTTAATTTCAGTTTTTTTAAATTTTAGTGTTTATTGTGTAGCCAAAATCGTTTTTCATTAATGCAAGACGGTAACGACAAGACCGCTGCATCCTCTCAAAAGTCTTTTAAGCCACCACCTATATATGTAAGGGAAAAAAATTCTAACGCGATTCTAACAAAACTACTGTCGACCAGTGGTGAAAATACTTTTCACGTAACTCCAATTAAACGAGGTAATATTGATGAAACTAAAATCCAAATATATGATGAAAAAGATTTCCGAAAAATTGTTAATGATTTTGAAAAAAATAAAACAAATTTTTACACATACCAACTTAGGAGTGCTAAAGGACTACAGATAGTATTAAAGGGCAGATAGTGCACTTCTCGACCAATGATTTAAGGTAAAAAAATTTACGAATATAATTAACAGTGAAAAGCTTAATACATACAATTGAAAAAAATGAAACCCATCCAATTTATAGCGTTATCTGCGGTGAACTGCATGGTACTGCTAGCTGCACTAAGCCAAAAGATCAAGCAGAAAAAAATGTAGTAATTGTGGAGGTATACAGGATGCGCTGTATATTCTTTCATTAAACAGGCTATGAGTCAAAACCTAAATTAGCTCCAGCTCAACCATTAAACGCGTACTCCGCCTCTTTTGCTCCAGTGAGCCAACCAGTTACTTCACGTGTATCGTATGCCGATGTTGCTAAGGTTTGTTCTATTCCCACACAAAATGTTTCACCGCCATATAATTCAACGAATGCAAACTCAGGCTTTAACTTTAGTCGCCTTAAAGCTACTATTGAGAATCTGGTGCTAACTATAAACAACTTTATAACAGAATACACTGCTTCAAGCATTAGTTAGTAAACCATGAACATGTTAAAAATATGTTTCTGGAACGCAAACGGCATTCGCCAGCATAAAAATGAACTTGAGCACTTCCTCATGGAAAAAAATATTGATATAATGTTTGTCTCTGAGACCCATTTGACTTCAAGAAGCTTATTTAAAATAAATGGTTACAATCTATATGATTCAAAGGACCCGAGGGGGAGAGCATGCGATGGGTCAGCAATTCTAATTAAGTCAAGTCAAGTCAACTTTATAACAAATATGACTAGCATGATGCAAGAAATGCTGCGAATACAGAATACACTGCTTCAAGCATTAGTTAGTAAACCATGAACATGTTAAAAATATGTTTCTGGAACGCAAACGGCATTCGCCAGCATAAAAATGAACTTGAGCACTTCCTCCTGGAAAAAAATATTGATTTAATGTTTGTCTCTGAGACTCGTTTGACTTGAAGAAGCTTATTTAAAATAAATGGTTACACTCTATATGATTCAAAGGATCCGAGGGGGAGAGCATGCGGTGTCCTTGATAACATTTGTGAAGAACATCTACAAGCAACAAATATTTGTGTCGAAAGCTTTGTTAAAAATTTCGCGATAGCATCAATTTACTCCCTTTCCAGACTCGCAATTACTGAGGATAAATTCAAGGAATTCTACAAATCTCTTGACACTTGTTTAGTAGCAGCTGGGGACTACAATGCAAAAAATACGTTCTGGGGTTCTGGAGAGCCCACTTACAGGCCTACGGACATAAAAAAACTCCGGATGTTATAGATTTTGGAGTCTTGAAAAATATCACTAGGAAATTAATTCATGTTGAAGATTCTCTAGATCTCTCCTCCGATCATTCTCCCATGATTGTTACAATTTGTAGCCCACTAAGAAGCGACTTCTCTGACCCATATGTGCAGATGATTAATTGGCTGGGGTTCAAAAAATACTTCAGTAGTCATTGTACAAAAAATATTAAGCTAAGAACACCAGGTGATATTGAATCTAACATTGAAAATCTTAACGAAAATATTAAACAGGCTGCTGAACATGCCACTACCTCCCATCCGCAGACTGGGTTTAATAGAATTTATTGTACAAACATTGAACGTCTTGTACGTGAAAAAAGGACAGCTAGAAGGGATTGGCAACAGCACATATCACCCCACTAAACGACTCCAATAAATTTTCTGAATCTATTAGAAAGCTACATAACTACCCGAAAGTATACGGTTGTGGAAGGAGAATTCATCAGTGTGCCCGAATCTATATCATCCCGTGTGTCACAGGGGAGCACACTAGGGCCAGTTTTGTATTTGATTTATACTTGTGATATGCCTTAGCATGCACGAGAACCATCACGAGGCTTCCCAATATCTACAAGAACATATTACACAATTGGAAATCTGGTTCAACTTATGGAGAATTAAAGTAAATTAATAAAAGATTGTCAATATAACGTTTTGAACTTATGGAGAATTAAAGTCAATGAACAAAATTGTGTCTATACAACGTTTACCCCAAAAGATACTTGTTCCCCCATTCGAATCAACAATCAAAATATTCCTCAACATTCCCAAGTGAAATACCTTGGTATACACCTTGATCGAAGACTTACATGGAAACATCATATTGACTTTAAGCTAACTCAGATGAAACTTAAGTTATCTCAAATTCATTGGTTGATTGGCAGAAATTCAACACTTAGTCTGGACTGCAAACTTTTAATATACAAGTCGCTTTTGAAGCCAATATGGTGTTACGGTATCCAGTTATGGGGCACTGCTTCAGCTTGCAATGTAGAGAGAATTCAACGAAGACACAACAAAATTTTAAGATTATTAACATCTGCTCCATGGTATATTAAGAATTCAAATTTGCATCGTGATTTAAAAATGCCACTAGTGACTGAAGAAATTGCAAGATACGCAGGCAAATACTTAACAAAACTCGAGTCACATCCTAATCCGCTTGCTCGTAATATTTTGAATTTTAATGGTCACATCCGCCTAAAAAAGAGGGACACAAGGGCTCTTATACTCAACACTCTAGATGGGAATGCTTGAAAATACATTTAATTTTCCTTTTTGATTATCACTACTTTGTATTATTTAAATTATCACTAAGTTTTGGCCGACACTGGTCGGGCTAAATAATTATATTTTAGCTTTAAGATTTGATCACTTATTGTTAGTTCATTTTTGAAGATGCAATAAATAAATATATGTATTAAAAATAAAAAAATATAAAAAAAAAATATAACGTTTACCCTAAGAAGAGATGCTTGTTCCACCATTCGAATCAACAATCAAAATATTCCTCAACATTCCCAAATAAAATACCTTGGTATACACCTTGATCGAAGGCTTAAATGGAAACATCATATTGACTTTAAGCTAACTCAGATGAAACTTAAGTTATCACAAATACATTGGTTGATTGGCAGAAATTCAACACTTAGTCTGGACTGCAAACTTTTAATATAGAAGTCACTTTTGAAGCCAATATTGTGTTACGGTATCCAGTTATGGGGCACTGCTTCAGTTTCCAAGGTAGAGAGAATATAACAAATACAAAACAAAATTTTAAGGTTAATAACATCTGCTCCGTGGTATATTAAGAATTCAAATTTGCATCGTGATTTAAAAATGCCACTAGTGACTGAAGCAATTGCAAGATACGTAGGCAAATACGTAACAAAACTCGAGTCACATCCTAATCCGCTTGCTCGTAATATTTTGAACTTTACTGGACACATCCGCCTAAAAAAGAGGGACACAAGGGCTCTTTTAGTCAACACTCTAGATGGGACTGCTTGAAAATACATTTATTTTTCCTTTTTGATTATCACTACTTATGTATTATTTATAACTATCACTAATTTTATGTCCGACACTGGTCGGGCTTAATAATTGTGTTTTAGCTTTAAGATTTGATTACTTATTGTTAGTTCATATTTGAAGATACAATAAATAAATATACATATGTATTAAGAAATAAAAATTGTTGTAGTCTGTATAAAAATACACTAATTTTACAAACTTCAATTGTCAATATACATATGTGCTCTTAATTATGAAAGTGGTCTAAGTCATGTGCATTTTTGGTTACGAAATGTCAAATAAATCTTTGAAAAACTTCAATAAATATTTAAAAAATATTAAATAAATTTATATAAATCGAGAGTAGTATGAGTATAAATTAAAAAGCTGCATAATATAAAAATACTTTTTAATTTGTTCAAATATAATCTACTATATATCTCAACCAGAGATATAAGTAATTTAAACCACTTTCATAATTAAGGGCACATATGTATGTATGTACATGCAATTGTATTTATATTACATGGGATTTTAAAATTTTTCGTTGCTCATTTGGAAATACTTTTTAATTTTTAACTTTCATGTATGAAAAGTGTATAAAGGGTTAAGCTGTCATATTTTATATTCAACACATGCACTTACTATTGAAGATGAGAATCCTATTAGTGAGTTGAAAAGAGTTTGAAGTCGTGAGCGGTCGAATTAAGTTGTTAAAAGTTGTCTAGATTTTTCTAGAATAAAGTTGTTGTTTCTATTTGCATTTGATTTGTTATTACTTAAAAGTTTAAAATTTAAGTTGCCCAAAGCTTATATTTTTAACTTTACTTAAATTATTTTTTTATTATTGTTATTTTAATTTTAATTCTAAAAATCATTTTTACTGAATTTAAAACTGAAATAAAATAATTTTAAACAATTAAATCTTATGTATGTGTTCGGTGTTTCTTATTTAAAAAACAATATTACAATTGGGGGATCAACCCAAACCATTCGTGACAATAAAGCTTGAATTATATTTTATAAAGAAATAATAATAAAGAAGTTTTACTTTAAATATTTGCATGTATAAAAAAGCCGTTATACGAAAAATTCCTTTGAGAATATTAATATAAGCCAGACGCGTGATGAAAAAACACAGTACAATAAAACCAATATACCTTTTTTATTTTAAAACATATAAATGCAAATATTTAAATGAACTCGCAAACATCAATAAATTACAAATACAATACAAGAGCATAAGCACAAAAAAATCCAGCTGTAGAATCCAGAAGTAGATCAATTAAAAATCATTCGTGGTTAAGTGAATTCAACGAAAATAATAAAATAAACAATTTAGTTAAAAATAACAAAGTTAATAATAAAGCAAAACCAATAAAGATTAATAAATCAACTATGTTAATTATTAGTATTACTCAAGCACTTGTAACTTGAAGACAATCAGAAAATTAAACAAAAATTTTTTTGTGACTGACTGACAAAAATTTAAATTTTATTACGATACTTATACTAAATTAATAATATAAAATTCCTGAGCTAATGTCTACAGAAAACTTAAAATTTATGGGAAATTAACCAATCAGAACAAAGTTGTAATTAATGCAATTTAATACGTTTAATATTTTGCTTTGGTTGGACAAATTCAATTAATATTAATATTAGGTATTTTTTAATACATTTTAATAATAGCTGTGTTTTAACATTCTCCCCCACGTTGAACAGATGTTCAACAAATCGTGTCGTCTTAGGTCAGTCGACTAGGATTTACCATATAGCCTAAACGTCTAGGACGAACCTAAGTGGTTGCTGACGTGGTATTAGGGTAGGTTTCAAGTCATTTAGCGGTGGTTCTACCGATTGCAGTTCGATATTTTCGTTGGTGACTTCAACAGGCCTTTTTTTGTGTAGGTTTTGACAGATTTTGCATATTTTATTTCGAAGAAAAATAATAGTCAATGATATTAAGCTTTGAAAAAGTGCAAGGTAGTCAATCGTATGGTTATGCTGTTGATGGGAATTGAATTTATTGGGCAGGTCCAGTATGTGTTATTCCTTTAGTGATTCTTGTAAAGTTAATACTTCCTTGATGTTATTGTCATATAAACTATCGACCTTTGTTGAAGTTGATTGATTACTGCTTATAGATGGTGCAATAGTATTTTGCGACAGTAAGTCGGATATCGCGCCGAGGCTAGTGTATGATGAATTTATTGTGCTTAAGAAAGTTTGTCGTCCGTTCATAGTGACGGATTCAAGTTTTAGTATACATTCCGGATCCAGTGAAAGTAGACCGGATCCTTTTAACGAAAGGTGGGAAATTTCTCTGTTGCAGACGACTGTAGCCCGAGAAAGTGATGACGTGGCATGTATCCACTGATTTCCCTTGTTAAGTGGTATCCATTTAGTTGTAGTCTTCTCTAGAGTACAAGTCGGTGTCGTTTTGTTGTTGTACAAATTGATTTCACACTTACAAATTTCTGAACCATGATTGTAGCGAGTCTGAACGGTGGTACAGAAAAATACGTCTTGCTTTATTATATCACAAGCTCTTAGATCTGCCTTCGTATTAAAAATATACTGGTTTTTAGATACTGTTATGCCCATGAAATCAGCACATGGTTTAATGGCTACCATGGTGTGATTCATCATGTTAGGTACGGAAATCAGCTGGAACATCTTAAATTTTTCAATTTCCACTAATGGTAGACTTATTTTATATACTGCATATTCGGGCGTGATTCTACCTTGAACCTTCATTAGTATGAATAGCTGTAGTAATGTCTCTTTTCCGGAGATAGGAAGTGTTACTGATTTTGGTACATGGAGTTTAATCTGATTAATCTCCTCTTGCAATTGTTCTGGAGTCAGTAGTAATGGACTGATTTTTCCATGATGAGTATCCATGAGAGTATCAAGAATTGAGGACTGTATGGTTCGTATATTATTTGCAACCACGTTCAGTTCCAAAACTGCGCTATTAAATAATTGGGTGAGCTGTATCTGGAAAAACACATTATTGTTTTGCTGATTTGCTTGTGATAATTTTTCGATTTTTTGCTCCAGTTGTTCAAACCTTTCTTTAGCTGCCAACTGGGTTTTTCGTATGATATTAACTGTTGAGTTAACAATTGATGTTTGATTTTTAAGCAAAGTCAATAAATGTGACTCATTTTCCTTTACCCTTTGTTTTGTATCGGATAACTGGTTAGCATATTCAGAGTCCAATTTGCCAAATAATGAGTTAGCAATGTTTTCAACTATATTCAGCTGTAGATAATTTTCCATGCGTTCAAAATGCCTTATGATACTTAGGCATGATTCATTCAATTTTATCATTCTGCCTAATTTCATTCTAAATTTTTGGTTTTTTACCGGATTTCCAAATGATACGGGTAACAGCACAAGTATTGTAATTAAGGCTAGAGTCAGATGGGTTGATAGAACCCTTTTCCTTTTAATCCTAGGCTCTTGAATTGAGTCACAAGTACTGTTGTTGCTAGTTGAACTGTCATCAAGGGTGACAGATGTTCCGCAATCTGATTCGATGGGTAAGAGAGCGATTCGATGTATTGGTCGTTTGAAAATTCCCTTAGCTGTTTTAACCTCCATAACTCTGATCATATTGTCACTACCAGGACGTGTTTTGACTCTTCTCGCCAAGGCCACTTTATGATTGGTAGATTGTCTTCCTTTATTATTACCATATCACCAATCTTGAGGTTATCGAACCGATTATTCCACTTATGGCGCTGCTGCAATTGATTCAAATATTCAGTGGACCATCGTTTCCAGAACTCTTGTTTCAGATGGGATACCAGCGCCACTATCTACTTGCGATGTCCAGGAGTCAGTGCTTAAAAATCATCAGGATCACTTGACATAGGTGTTAGTGGGCGATCGTTGAGTATTGCCTCGATCTCTTCTACGATAGTCTCCATTTCTTCCTGGGTCAATGATACAGCTGCCACACTTCGCAGTAAAAGATATTTTGCCGATTTTACTGCCGCTTCCCATAGTCCGCCAAAATGCGGCGCACGTGGTGGGATAAAATTAAAATGTATTCCCTTTGAGCTGGCAGTTGAGATGACTAATTCCTGTCCCTTGTCGGAGTAGATACTTCCTGCCAGTTCAGAGAATTGGTTTTTTGCTCCTATAAAATTAGTAGCGTTGTCTGAATATATGTTCTGACAATTACCTCGTCGGCTGATGAATCGTTTCAGAGCCCCAATGAATGCCTCAGTTATTAGATCGGTTACTACTTCGACATTAGTCGCCTTGGTGGCAAAACAACAGAATACGGCTATATATGCTTTTGTGGGTCTTTTTCCTCTGACCTTATGATGGATCCAGACTGGGCCACAATAGTCAACTCCCGTGTTAATGAAGGGTTGAGATGGAGTCACTCTAGTCTGAGGTAAACTACCCATTATTTGTTGGCATAGCTGAGGTTGTGATACATCTGACGCACCTTTGCACAGTTGAGCGCGCTGTTACTTTGCCTTTTATAGGCCAAAATCGTTGTCGTATTATGTTTAATAATGCTTGTGCGCCACAATGTTTGCTTTTTTCGTGAACAATTGTAAACCAAATCCTTATGATAGGGTCATTATATGGTATCAACATTGGGTGTTTTGCTTCGTATGACAATAGTGATGCCTCCAATCGTCCTCCAACTCTTAAAATATTTGTTCTATCTAGAAATGGAGCAAGACTGATGATGGAGGTGTTTTGTCGACTTTTTACTTTTTTCGAAGCTGGTTGATTTCTGATTAAAATTCGGACATCTGAATGGTTCTAATAATGCTATATAGTGCATCGTCTAATTCTGCTGGAGACAATGATTTGTGTACAGGGCGCTGTTGTTTTTTCATACGTAAATCTCAAAACATACCCCAGCATTCCTTGCAAAGTTTTAAAGGAATTTCTATGTGGAATTTTGTATATGAGATCATCGTTCGAAACGGTAACTGCTGCCGCTAGGGATGTCGCCTTCTTCTTCTCGAGGTCGCTGGGAATTGACAGTTCCCTTTACAGTTGGGGTGGACACGTCTTCTTGTCCGTGTAGAAAGAGTGGTCCATATAGCAATAAATTACATTCTATGTTTACTTATTTTCGATAGTAGACTACCAATCGAGTGCAACTTCGAGTAGATACGTTTCGTTAACGATTGACGTGATCCACTTTAACATTTCGAAAACAAAGTATTCGATTTCGAATGCGGTGATTTGCCCCAGGAAAGTACTATTTCGGAGTCAGTCCAGATGAACATCCGTTGATTTTTGGTTTGAAGGTCCATTTTGATTCTATGCATTAGCTGGGCAGCCATAACCGCGGCACATAATTCCAACCGAGGTAGTGTCTGCTTTTTTAATGGAGCAACGCTTGTCTTGGCACAAAGTAATTGCACAATAACTCTTTTATCCTTGAGAGCCGCTCGAATATAGGCGACTCCACCAAAAGCTCTTTCAGAAGCGTCTGAAAAAACCATGCAGTTCCGTCTCTGCTGTGAGTTCACCCTTAAAAATGTGTCGAGGAATTTTGAAGTTATTCAACCTGTTTAGATCTTTTTTGAAATTCGTCCAAAGTACTAGACAGTTCTCGGGCAAAGGCTTATCCCAATCTAACCTTAACTGCCACAACTTTTGGATAAATATCTTTGCATTGATGACAACAGGTGCAAGTAGACCAAGCGGATCGAACAATTTTGCAAGATCTGATGTTGCTGTACGTTTTGTGATATTCTGTACGTGATTCATTTTTGCCTTGATGCAAAAATGGTCAATATTAGGCAGCCATAACAACCCCAACGTTTTTATAGTATCGGCGTTATTACTATTGAAATCCAAATTTAGCTCATGATCACCGAGTGACATATTCTTCAGTAGTTGCGGGTGGTGTGCACACCACTTTTTTAAGTTGAAACCATGGCTTCTTTAAATTGTACTTAGTTCTTGCTGTGTTTGAAATAAGTTATTAAGACTAGCAGAGCCCCCCAGGCCATCATCCATGTAAAAATTAGTTTTAAGCATTTGTGAATCATATGGGTAGGCTAGCGAACTTTCATCACCAATTTTTTTTAAACATTTTGTGGCTAGATAAGGTGCTCCTCGTGTCCCATATGTAACTGTATTTAGTTGGTAGTAATTAATAGAAAGTGCTGGGTCTTCCCTCCAAATAATTAATTGGTACTGATGGTTGTCCTGGTGGATCAGAATTTGTCTATTCATTTTCTCGATATCGGTGGTGAAAACGAATTTTGGGAATCGAAAACGCAGTAAAATTGAGATAAGTTCACTTTTAATACCTGGCCCTGTATACATCAGATCATTTAATGAGTAGCCTGACGAGGTTTTTGCTGATGCATCGAACACCACCCTGAGTTTTGTTGTGGTGCTGTCTGGTTTCAGGACGCAGTGATGAGGAATAATGTATTTAGGTTTTAAAACGATATCGATATCTACCTTCTGCATGTGCCCCAATTGTTCGTAGTCTCGCATAAATTTTATGTATTCGATTCCAATGCCTTCGTCTTTTTGGAGTCGACTCTATAAACTCATGACTCGGTTGTAAGCCATCGCATGGGATTCTGCTAACGCAGTTGGGCTTTCGCGAAAAGGAAGACTGACTTTGAAGCGACCCTCGCCATTGGTATGAACATGTTGGGTAAAATGTGCTTCATATTGCTTTTCCGGGAGTGAGAGAACGTTTTCACTGCTTTCGATATCGTTCAATTTCCACAAATGCTCTATGGCTTCTTCCAATGCAGTGGATTCTCCAAATACTGCACACGTTGTAGCACATAAGGGACTTGGGATTGGATTTTTTCCCGATTGCTCCACCCACAATCCAGCTTAATGCTGTATTTTGAAGTGTTGGAAGATCGTCAGCAAGGTGTATTGTGCCATTTTGAGTTAATTTGAAGAAGAATTCATCTCCAAGCAACAAATCAATTTTTTCCTGCTCATAGAAATGAGGATCTGCTAGGTGAATATTGTTGGAATTTCCCCAAGTTGAAATGTCAACATACTGATTAGGTTGCGAGGGAATTATGCGAGGTAGAACATACGCTTCAAAATTTGCTGAAAAATTGCTATTTCTGTACATCATTCCGATATTTATGCGATATTTTAAATTTCTTCGAATTTCGCCAACAGCATTAATGCAGAGGGAGGTCTCAAATGGTGAAATAGACAATTTTTGACAAAACCGTTTCGATGCAATATTTACTTGTGTGCCAGAGTCTAATATTGCTCTAAACTCGTCTGATACACCATCAGAGGTCGTAATCTTGCCGTTGCTAGCAATACATGATCCTGGCGGCCCGCACCGACATTTGTTGTTGCTGATACTACTGCTGGTACTTCTGAGGCAGGCGGATTTACTTCTGGACTCGAATTTGAAGCTGAAGATGAAGTTGATGTGCTTTTCGTTGTTTTGGCATTGCCCTTTTTTTGCTAAGTGGAGCAACGTGTTGTGTTTTTGCATCTACCTGAATTACAAGTTTTTCAAGCATGGTCACTTCCGAAGCAATTTACACATAACCTCTTTCGTTTCGTTCTGCTTCTGATAGTCGCAGGAATTTACTGCAGTGGTATAGTTTGTGTTCACCACTATTGCACAGTTTGCATGTATTACTATTGCTTCCCTTGGTTGTTATAATTGTTGATACCACCTTGTGTTGTGGTTTGTCCTTTAGAGCAACTGCTTTTATTGACTGAAAGTTTCTCTCCAAGAACTCCAAAAATTCCTTGATTGTTGGAACTTCGCGTGGATGTGAAAGAAATTGCTGGTAGCGAAAGCGGGTGGGTTGATCCAGTCTTTTTAATAACAAGTGTAATAGCAACGGATCCCAAGTGGCTGTGTTTATTTTAAGATTCTGTAATGCTAAAGCCCTTATGACACCATTTTTTCTTCATTGATTTGATATTGAATTGATAGAAAGAAACAATTACTGTTATAAACAACAAACTATATAAAACGGAAACAAAATGTTTAAATGTTGTCCAATTTTCGTAATTAGAAACCGCTAGTATTAACAGAAAACAAACTAAAAATCGCTATGTTTGACCATAAACCACTAATAACGAACACTTTTATGTTTCAAGTTTGAAATTTCAATTTTAAGTTGAAAAATTTTAAATTTTTTTTGACAGGCCTTCATTTGTTATCGATAATTTTAGTCAAGTTGTTGACATTATTTCATTTTCTTAATATAGCTGAACGCTTTGCACCTGTTGAATTTTCCTATAACAATATGTTTGCACTTTTCTATAAAACTTGATAAATGAAAGAAAAATTAAGTGTCATATGGGCTTAATAGACACTTTTGTGTTTCATCATGCAATGACTTGTAATTATCGCTTGAAGTTCTGTTATGAACATCGACCAGCTCCTGTACCAGTTTGCTAACGAGCAATCGTTTGTTGTTGTAGCGCTCTATCAGTAATGACCATGCTGCCTCAAAATTATCTCCTGTAGCAGTGAAGTGCTTGATAAGATTTGCTGCTTCACCTTCCAGATGTGTTTTGAGATACCACATTTTTTGAATGTCTGGTATGAGTTGTTCTATTATTAGCGAAGAGAACAAATCATGAAAGTCCTTCCACTTCAAATAATTTCCTTAAAATTTAGGAAGCGCTATTTTGGGAATTGGGATTGTCCGTGCATCTGGCTGATTATTTTGGAGCATGGAGTGGGCTTGATCATTTGTACTATTTACAGTGGTTTTAATCGCCGTCCTCAGCTTCTTTTCTAATTGGAAAAATCTATCCATATTATAGCCTTGTTTCCTTGTGTCAGCACCCAATTCTGCAATTTGATAATGCAAGCTTTCAATATTTTCCCACAAATTTGTTGCGGGTTTGATGTCTTCTCTTGTGCAGACGTCTTCTAAAAGGCGCTCCAAAGATGACATCATGCCTGCTTGCATCCGCATGAGCTTGACTAGCTCTTGTTGATTTATTGATTTGTCAGTGGTAAGTATAGTTGGCTCTGATCCGACTGATTGAATTTGTTGCTTGCCGATAGATTCAGCAATCTTTGTTATTGAATTTTCAAAAATCGCCTTATATTGGTCTACGATATTCATAACTGCCGTGTAATAGTCTTCAGTGAAATACTGATGTTCCATTGGAAGGTTTTCAATGGGGCGAATCTTGGTGTCATTGGTCTCGAATTCTGATCATTCCGCCTCCAGTCGTCTCAAACTTTCTTGGAAATAATCTGTAGAATCCTTTCTTGATGTAAGATCCTTCTTGAAATTTCGACTTGATGACCAATTCCTCGAAAGAAGGCATGATTTAATAGTTGTTGTGTATCCTTAAAAGTTGGGGTCACCAAAATGTTATCTTGGTGAATTATGTTGGACTGGATGATGTCCTTTGATTTATTGCGCTGTTACGTGTTTTTCAAACTACTTAAAGATTGAAAACTAGGGGTCACCAAAAAATTTTAATTATTAGTATTATTCAATTCCAACACTTGAATTGGAACCGTACTAATTGTTCTTTTTTTTCATTGTTTTATCTTCAAGCACTTGTAACTTGAAGACAATGAATCAGAAAATTAAACAAAAACTTTTTTGTGACTGACTGACAAAAATTTAAATTTTATTATGATACTTATACTAAATTAATAATAAAAAATTGCTAAGCTAATGTCTACAGAAAACTTAAAATTTATGGGAAATTAACCAATCAAAACAAAGTTGTAATTAATGCAATTTAATACGTTTAATATTTTGCTTTGGTTGGACAAATTCAATTAATATTAATATTAGGTGTGTTTGAATACATTTTAAGAATAGGTGTGTTTTAACAACCTACACAAAATAAAACTAAACTGATTAACACAAAAAGCAAAAACGGCAATCAAAACAAAGATTCGCTAAAAATGGCAATGTCAAAAAGCGAAAATAATAATGAAATGATGGCAAACGAAGATTTAAGCAATTTAGTTAAATGGCTTACCATGAAAGTGGCAAAAGAAGATGAAAACGGCGACAAAAGCAAAATTACTGTTGATAATTTAGCTAAAATAATTCCAGATTTTGATGGTTCAAATATACCGGCGCGACAGTGGTTCGAAAAATTTTAACAAAACGCGGAAGCATACGACTTATCGGAAAACAGAAATATGTGCACGTACCCAATAAAATGATGGAAACAGCTAAACTTTTTTTAGAAACAATACCGACATTGGACTACAATGGACTGAAAAGCGTTATGCTAGAAGAATTTGGTAAAACATTACATAGCGATGAACTACATAAATTATTGTCTAACAAAACCAAAAAAGATGACGAATCTTTTCACGATTTCATTTTACAAATGAAAGCACAAAGTAATATCGAAGAAATTTCCGTAATACATTATATAGTTAATAGACTGAAAATTAAAAATGAACTTAAGTGTCAATTGTACTCGCTGAAGACTTTCAAAGAGTTGCGCGATAAATATGATGTATTTGAAAAGATGAATTTAACAAGTGATTTAAGTAAAAATTATAATAAGCAGCATGTTAAACATTATGCGGTCGAAAACAAAAATCGTTGTTTTAACTGTGGGTCAAAAGACCATAAACTGAAACAAAATGTTTTAAGTGCAACAAATATGGACACATAGGCAAGAATTGTAACGATAATTCTCAAAGTGTGCAACTTTCAAACGAAACCTTATGGTTTCATTAAATTCCATGTTAAAATAGACAACGTCGTTACCAATCATGACTTTTTAACAAGGTTGGCAAACGGTATCGTAAAAATACCGATACCGATTCAAATATCGCTAAAACTAGATACCGGTATCGATACCGAAATCCATTTCGGTTAGAAAATACCGGTATCCAGAATACCGCTTACGTCTTTACCGGTATGTACCGGTATACCGCTTCCCACCAAAAAGAAATTTTCAAAAATATATTTTAATTAACTTTCTTTTATGAACACGTTTGTCTTCTCCTTCACATATTCTTATGAAGCTCTATTGTTTTTAATTAACCGGAAAGTGCACTCATATCATAATCATCACTAGCGTGAAATACTAACAAACTGCGTGAGCTGCTTAGTGCCTTTAGGAACGAAAAACGTATCTCTAGACATATAAATGTTTTAAAATGGTGAAAATAGCAAAACCATTGTAAGCCACATTTATTGTATATGAAATCGCGAAAATTAGTATACTGGCTGTACCAGATACACAAGCTGATGCGAAGATTTTAAGTTTTGGAGAGTGCTTTTTTAATATATGCACATTAAACTGGTCGCAAAGATATTTTTCTTTAATTGATATACTACATATGTGCTCTGTCTAAAATATGAAGTTTGCTGCCATAAAAGCCTAGCGAGGCCTAGAGTACCCGATAAGCCTTGGAAAAAAATTGTAAATAATTCTGCAGTTTCAAAAGTAGCTGTCCAATTGTTATGAAATTTTACACAGCATTGAAAGAGGTGTCAGAGAGCTCAAGTCTGGAATTTAGACGGCGGAGCCACAAAGCACTAAAGTGGGCAACTTTGGGTTAATGAAAAATTAAAATCGATGCTCATGTTTTTGATCAGATAAAAAAGATCTTTTGCAAGTGGATTGTTTTCTTTCTAAAAAAAGTCTTCTACATTTGTGTGTTTTCGCTTACAGTTAGAAAATATTAGAGAAAAAAGATTAAGATTTTGGCTTTTTTACCAACCTTGGCACACTGTTCTGCTAATGGAGAAGTCAAATCTTGTTAGATTTATAAATTAAGCTCATTATGAATAAGGGACAAAATTTGTAACATTTAAAAAATTGGTATCAAAATTACAATTAATTCAAAATTTATACTCAATTTAAACTAAAATTAAAAAAAAATAGATCTTCGCCAGTTTTGAAGAAAAAGGTGTGTTAATTATTTGGCATTTATAAAAGAATTTTGCCAATCAATATTATCGGCTGAAAATTCTCTCTTAGGTAGAAAATGATGCAATCAATACACAGATAGTAGTAACGAATATAATTTGCTTTTGAATTCCCGGCGATTTGCAATAAAATTAAATTAAAAATGGGACTTTTCAGTATTTTTGCAGTATTCTTCAGCGTTGTCAACTCGGTGCTTTTCGCACCGCTTTTAGTGCTTTTTGAAATTTTCGACGCGGAAAATTTTGTAGTTAGTGATCAGTGCTTTTTTAAATTAATTTTCGGTGCTTTTTGTTTCGAGGCGGTGGCACTAAACCAAAAATTCAAAGAGAAATTTCCTAACCTATAATTTAAAAAGCATAAGCGCTTAAGTTAACTGGAGCATTTCAAAAAATTCTACTAAGATTGTACAAAGGTTGGTTGAAAAAATACGTTACATATAACACTTAAAATTTAACATTTAAACGCAGAAGTTGATCGCGTTTTGCTTTACATAAAAAATTTTCCAGAAAATTGTGTTGTGAATATAGCTGCCGTTTTTGGCTATTTGTAACCAAAACTGATTATTATATGTATACATAATTAAAATGTGTATCGCATGCCTCAAATTTTAAATTTTAGGAATGGAATGCAAGATCAACAGTTTCGTATATTTTTTATATACATACATACATACATATTTATGAATAACAACTTTATTAATATAATTTTTTTTATTCAGTGCTTTTTTACTTAAATTACGCGCTTTTTTCCTGCTTTCAGTGCTTTTTGAAATTTAAAAGTTGACAACGCTGGTATTCTTCTTATTTTTCACCGGGCGCAGATTAGATTTTCGGAAATGTGTACATATTTAAAAACATATCTTGTTTTAAAGTGGCGTAATAAATTTTTTTAAACATTTGGAATTTGATATTTATAACAAAAAATAGGTCTAATTCAAACAGAGACTGTGGAGAAACATTTTCGAAACTTTTATACCTGAACTTAAAGATTGGTCTCTTGAGGTGAAGCAAAGTACTTACTTTGACAAAAATATTGTTTATTGCTTGATTTGAAATATTCAAACATTCGTTTCGTCTGAGTTTGGCGAGTACGAATACGAATATCTTAAAAAAAGCCGAATATTCGGGAATTCGAATACAAATATTCGCACATCACTAAGTGCATACAATTCTACATGTACTTCGTGTCTATATTATACAATGTATGTATTTATTTTTATTATTTTGTTTAATTTTCGAAGTAATTTAATAAAAAGTTTTTTTTGCTATGACAGTGGACATATAATTGAATATCAATACCGTTGTTTATTTCGGTTGCCAACCTTGCTTTTTAATCGTGCCAAATAACGCGCTGAAACGTGTTTTAATCGGTTATGATTGTAAAAGCTAATTTAAAATGCTCGTAGACAATAACGGCTATAAATTTTAATATGCTGACATCGAAAACTAAGCTACGGTTTTAAACGTTTTTAATATAAACGCATCCGAAATCGACTTAACTGGGAAACATAAAAACGAAATTCAAGGTCTGATCGCGCAATATAAACCTACAACAGCTGCAGAATAATGCCCAGTAGTGACTCTCGACACGTACGCTCGCGCGGAAAAATATTTTACTCACGCCGTTTCACTCACGAATGATATTAAACATTTTCACGAATAAAATATTCTTATTCCCGCACGAGCGGTTTAGAACTTATCACGATCACGCACGCTCACGAAAAAGTATATAACCAAATTTGTATCGTTTTGGGGTTGAAAAATAGGGTTTTACACATACATATGTATGTATACATGTATGCACGTGTATATGTAAAATTTACATTGCACAGTGGGGACTTTTATAAAATAAATTGTAATAAATCTGGAATTTCTAAACCACTGATTGAATTTATATGAAACTTATAACACATGTCATGACAGCCTTTAGGCTTGAACTGGAGAGGAGCTACAATGCGCCAAAGTTGACCGCCTGGGAATAGAAAAAACTTATAAGGCCTGTAACTTTTTTAAAAATTATCCGCTTTTATCGGATGAAGCATTTTGAGCTAAGCTTAAAAGAAATAATTTCCTAAGATGTTTCTCACAACTTTTTACTTAAGACAAAAAAAATTTGTTTGCCTTGACTTTTTTATTATTTCTCCTATAACCTTTTAGTTTATTGTTGAATTTTGAATAAAAATACAGCATTAAATTTTTTAAAAAATTCTAAATAAAAATAAGAAAAAAAGCTATGAATATCTACATTCGTGAAATCGGGAAAAGACTAAAAAATCAAAATTTGAAAATTTCCCTGAAAAAGGCATGTTGTGTAAAAAACTTTGCTTAATACATTAACTTTCTCACCAGTTTAATTTTTCTTCTCTTCTTTAGAAACTCACATTAGTTAATAAAAATATTTTATTCAATAAGAATTGAAATTACTGAACTTGAGCCTGACTGAATTATTTCTGATTAAAATTCACTACAGTTCAATTAAAGAATCTGAAAATTTCTCACTTAATACATCATGGGCACGTGACAAAATATGTTCACTTGGCAATCACTGTTCACTTGGCTATCACAGTTTCAGAATGCTGGAATAACCAAAACAAAAACGGTAGAATGCAACAACAAAGTAACATAAGACCACTACAATAATACTTACATGCATGTAACGATGGTACATCGAATAAGTAAATATAATTAATGTGATGTCGTAAAATATAAGCAAGAATAGTTAAACATACTTAGGTAGAGTAATATAATTTCGTGCTAACCTAAATAGAAAAATCAAAAAATGGAAAAACAGAAAATTAATAGTGATACTTATAAGTGTGTTTACCAAAGGTAAATCAATTGTATACACAACAATCGCTTCTCATATTCCGTTTCATTGTAAATTTAAGTTAAATAGCTGATGTTAATAAGAATCTCTACCCAAGTAGATAGACTAGGGTGCTGATGAAGTGCGTGGCTGCACAGAAAAGTATCGGTATTTCCCCCAGCTAAAAGTCTAAGTTTAATTTTTCTTCTCTTCTTTAGAAACTCACATTTATTAATAAAAATATTTCATTCAATAAGAATTGAAATTACTGAACTTGAGCCTGACTATGAATTATTTCTGATTAAAATTCTACATTAATAGAAAAACAAAATATTATATAATTTCTCATAATTATACGATGTGTTTTTCCCAAGGTTGGCAAACGGTATCGTAAAAATACCGATACCGATTCAAATACCGCTATAATTAGATACCGGTATCGATACCGATACCGAAACACATTTCGGTTAGAAAATACCGGTATCAGGAATACTGTTTAGGTCTATACCGGTATGTACCGGTATACCGATTCCCACCAAAAATAAAATTTCAGAAATATATTTCAATTAACTTTCTTATATAAACACTTTTGTTCGCCTTTACACATTCTTATGCAGCACTGTTTTTTTTAATCAACCGGAAAGTGCAATCATATCATAATCATCACCAGTGCGAAATACTAACGAACTTAATGAGCTTCTTAATGCCTTTAGGAACGAAAAACGTATCTCTAGACATATAAATGTTCTAAATTGGTCAAAAGAGCAAAGCCCTTACAAAGACAGTTATTTTAAATAATAACTTTTTAAATAAATAACTTATTTATATGAAATCGCAAAAGTTAGCATATTGGTTGTTCCAGATACACAAGGTAATGCGGAGATTTAAAGTTTTGAAGAGTGCTTTTTTATGTATGTACATTAAAGATTTTTTTCTTTAATTGATATACTACATATGTGCGCTGTCTCAAATATGAGATTTGCTGCCATAAATGCGGTCTTAATTTTTTAGCTCGATCCGACGCTGCCTTCTGATGGGCCTAAAGTACCCGATATATAGTGGGGATTTTTTTTAAATTTGAAATAATTCTGCAGTTTTTAAACTAGCTGTCCGATTTTTTATGAAATTTTATACAGCATTTGAGGGGGTGTTACAGAGCTCAAGTCTGGAATTAAGGCTATATATCCTTAAAAGGGGCGGAGTCACAAAGCACCAAATTGGGTAAACTTTTAGTTAATGAAAAATTAAAATCGATGCCAAGCTCATGTTTTTGATCAGATAAAAAAGACTTTTGAAAGTGGATTCTTTTCTATCCAAAAGCTAAAAAAAGTGTGCAACATTTATGGGTTTTCGCTTACAGTTTAGGAAATATTCGAGAAAAAGTGTAAAAAATTTAAATTTTTACCAACCTTTGTCCACTGGAGAAGGCAAACGTTGTTAGATTTAGAAAATTAAACTTATTATGAATAAGGGATATAATTTGTAACACTAAACATAACATTTGCAAAATAAATATTTTCGGGTGAAAAGTCTTTCTTAGGTAGAAAGTATTAATAAATAGAATTTGCTTTTGAGTTCCCGGCAATTCAAAAAAAAAAATTACAAAAAATTTGAATTGAAATATTCGTTTCGTCTGAATTTGGCGGCTACGAATATATCTAAAAACGGACGAATATACGAGAATTCGAATACGAATTTTCAAATTTTACTAGGTGCATGCAATTCTACATGTACTTCGTGTGCAATATAAATAATACATACACTGTATGTATTTATTTTTATTATTTTGTTTAATTAAAAAAATGAGTACTTTATATATGCAAAGTTTCAACTCCAGTTTTCTTATTTTACTTTTTTAATAAAAATATAAAAACGTATATAAAAACATATAAGTTTAAATACTTTTTATGTTAATGTAAAAATACTCCCTTTTCAAAGTAATTTAACACAAAAAAAATGATTTTTTGCTATGACCACTGTCTGAATTAACAAATTTAGCAGTTATATCGGTATACCGGTATTATAAACTCGGTAACGGTATGTACCGGTAATACCGATACCGAAATAAAAAAAATACCGATATGGTTACCGGTACCGAAATTTAAAAAATAGTTGTACCGGTATGAATACCGATACCGTTATTTGTTTCGGTTTCCAACCTTGGTTTTTCCATTAAAGTATAATTAATGCTTATAACAGGTAGCTACATGATACTGCTTTTTTAAAAAAGGTTTTCGCGCATTATTTTACAGCGGCATCGGGAGTTGCTACCTGGTTATGCTACTGCTGGGTTTTGTATAAGGCCGGGTTTACATCTGTGTGCCATGTGCCAAAGAAAGCGTAGCCACTAATTACTAATGACACAAAGTTTGAAGTAGACTTGTATTTATCAATTTATATATTTATGATTTTCCAATCATGTTGGGTTCTATAAAATTGCACTATGCAACAAATTTTTATCTTTTTGCCATAACCTCAAAAATTAGATGCTTAATAAGCTAATTTAGGGTCGCTGGACACGACTATGGCACTCATTTGTTTTTTTTAAGAAGAATTTTCACAAAAAACGTGTTTTTTTGCAGTTTATAAAGATATTTTCAAATATATTGAGAGCTGTTGATTACAATTTAACAAATTTAGCACTATTGTAAAGATATGTTTTCTTTTAATAGCGCATATTTTTAATGTGTTGATCGAATAAAAATCCAATGCGTAACGGCCCTTTAGATATAAAAAAAATTAAATTTTTACTGAAAACATCAGAAAATTCAAATTCGTATATATTCAGTAAATATGTCGTAACTTTTTAATTTTTTGCGGGTAATGATAATAATAGAACGCTTAATAAGTGGTCTACAAAAATATTGGCTGTTAAAAGAAATACATATCTTTGCAATGGTGCTAAATTTGCTAAATTTCAATCAACAGCTCTCAAGAAGTGAAGTGCATGAAGGGTACAGACACGAGATATGTAATTCAATACGAACTTTAGCCTATATATATAGTTTTGGATTTTTTTTGTTTTTAGGGTTTTTTGCGTTTAATTGCGCTTATTTTGTTTTGTTTCAACGAATGCAAACTCAAGCTTTAATTTTAGTCGCCTTGAAGCTACTATTGAAAATCTAGTGCTGACTATAAATAATTTTACAACACATATGACTAGCATGATGCAAGAAATGCTACGAATGCAGTCTACACTGCTTCAAGCATTAGTTAACAAGCCATGAACACGTTAAAGATAAGTTTCTGGAACGCAAACGGCATTCGCCAACATAAAACTGAACTTGAGCACTTCCTCACGGAAAAAAATATTGATATAATGTTGGTTTCTGAGACTCATTTGACTTCAAGAAGTCTCAAGAATTATATTATTGACAACATTTGTGAAAAACATCTACAAGCAACGAATATTTGTATCGAAAATTTTTGCACAAATTTTGTCATATCATCAATTTACTCCCCTCCTAGATTCGCAATTACTGAGGATCAATACGGGGATTTCTACAAATCTCTTGGCCCTTGTTTCGTAGCAGCTGGAGACTATAATGCAAAACATACTTTCTGGGGTTCGCGTCTTATCACACCTAGAGGACAAGCGTTGTTCAACACAATTTCAAAAATGGGCTTGGACGTCATTTCGAGTGGGGAGCCCACTTAGTGGCCTACTGACATACATAAAATTCCGGATGTTATAGATTTTGGCGTCATGAAAAATATTTCTAGGAAATTAATTCATGTTGAAGCTTCCCTAGATCTATCGTCCGATCACTCTCCCACGATCGTTACAATCTGTAGCCCACTGAGAAGTGCTCTACCTCACCCATATGTGAAAATGGTCCGTCGTGTTAATTGGCTGCGATTCAAAAAATATCTTAGTAGTCATTGCACTGAAAACATTAAGCTAAGAACTCATGATGATATTGAATCTAATATTGCTAATCTTAACGAAAATATTAAGCAGGCAGCTCAACATGCCACTTCCTCCCATTCGCAGACTGGGTTTAACAGAATATATTCTACAGATATTGAACATCTCGTATGTGCAAAAAGAAGAGCTAGAAGAGAATGGCAACAGCACATATCACCCCAAAATAAAATTAGATTAAAAGAGTGCACTAAAAGACTCCAAGAACTGCTTGCATATGAAAAAACTGCATCTCTTAAAAACTATCTGGAAAATCTCGATGTCACACCAGCATCTAATTATTCTTTGAGGTGCGCTGCGAAAAGAATTAAAACACCCGTTGAGTTTAAACCACCTCTGCGCACTTCTACCGGAGTTTGGGCCAGGAGTGATATTGAAAAATGTAACTTGTTTGCAAAGCATTTAAAATCCGTATTTACCCCAAACACATGTACTGGTGTTGTTGATTTCCCGAGTGTAGTTGCGCTACCCCCTCGACCCATAAAATTTAAAATGTGTGATGTACAAAATCTAATTGCTGAACTCAACCCGAAGAAAGCACCGGGTATTGATGGAATTAGTAACCAAATGCTAATAAAATTGCCTCGTATTGCATTTAGGATCGTGTTATTCATTTTTAATGACATTTTACGACTAGAATATTATCCCCACAGCTGGAAGCTTGCCAAAGTTAAAATGATTCCAAAGCCGGACAAAGATCTTACCAAGGCAGAATCATACAGGCCAATAAGTCTGCAATTAACAATGTCAAAACTTTTCGAAAAACTGCTCATGTCAAAATTGTCCCCAATTCTAATTGGTAGTAGGTGCATCCCAGACCATCAGTTTGGTTTTAAAAGTCAGCATAGCACCATTGAACAAACGCATAGATTGGTTCAATGTATAAGAAGAACATTTGAAGAAAAGAAGTACTGTTCTGCACTGTTTATTGACGTTTCGCAGGCATTTGATAAAGTGTGGCATGAAGGCCTAATTTTAAAATTAAAATCATATCTACCAATAAATTTGGTGAATTTATTAGAAAGTTACATTACTACCCGGAAGTTCACGGTAGTGGAGGGAGAATTCATGAATGTGCCCGAAACTGTATCATCCGGTGTGCCACAGGGGAGCATACTGGGGCCAGTTTTGTATTTGATTTATACTTGTGATATGCCTTTGAGCAGCAATATCCATACATCTACCTTTGCCGATGATACAGCCTGCCTAAGTATGTACGAAAATCCTCATGGTTAAAATTATGGAGAATTAAGGTAAACGAGCAAAAGTGTGTTCAGGTAACATTTACCCTGCGAATAGATACTTGTTCCCCAATTCGAATCAACAATCAAGTTGGAAAATACCTTGGTATACACCTTGATCGACGACTTACATGGAAACATCATATTGACTCAAAGCTAATACAAATGAAACTTAAACTAACTGAGATATATTGCGTGATTGGTAGAAACTCAACACTCAGCCTAAGCTGCAAACTTTTATTATACAAGTCGCTCTTGAAGCCAATATGGTGCTACGGAATTCAGTTATGGGGCACTGCTTCAGCTTCTAACGTCGAGAGAATCCAACGAAGGCAAAACAAAACTTTACGTTTGATATCATCGGCTCCATGGTACATCAAAAACTCAAATATACATCGAAATTTTAATATGCCACTAGTGATTGAAGAAATAGCAAAATACGCAGGCAAATATTTAACAAAACTCGAGTCACATCCTAATCCTAATTTAAGATTTGAATACTTATTGTTAGTTCATAATTGAAGATACAATAAATAAATAAATGTAAAAAATAAAAAACTTTTTTTCTCGTTTTGGCGATTTTTTTTTTAATTTTGGCGATTTAAATATAAAGGCGATTTTTTTTTGGTTTTGGCGATTTTTTTGCGTTTTTTCCACTTTGCAATTTTTTTAGTTTTGACACAATTTTTCTCGTTTTGGCGATTTTTTTTCGGTTTTTGTGGGGTTTTCTTAATTTTGGCGGTTTTTTCGTTTTGGCGTTTTTTTTTAATTTTGACAAAATTTTTTCATTTAGGCGATTTTTAAGTTATGTCGATTTTTTCGTTTTTGCGACTTTTTTCATTTAGGCGCTTTTTTAGTCTTGACACTTTTTTTCTCATTTTGGTGATTTTGCGGTTTTTGGCGTTTTTTCAATTTGGCGATTTTTGTTTAATTTTTGGCGATTTTTTTTCGGTTTGGCGATTCTATAACTTTCTGATTTTTAGTTTTACCGTTTTTGAAAATTTCAAGAGTTTACCCCTACGGTTTCCAAGATATAGCAAGTTGTCAAAATTACATAGTCGAAATTGCATTAACTGATGGATCACCCTTTAATTAACTTTTTTTAATATTTAAAGCCGTGATGAACTATCCTACAAAGTCGTGCGATCTACGAAAAATCACAACCCTGGTATGATGGAGTTAATGAAAATTTTGAAACGACAATAACAATTCATCACACTAGGGTTGTAGTTTTTCGTAGATCGCACGATAGTGAGTCATGGCCTTTAGTGTTACTTGTTGTAGTCTATATAAAAATACACTAATTTTACAAATTTCAAGTGTCAATATGCATATGTACATGCAATTGTATGTATATTACATGGGATTTTAACATTTTTCGTTGCTCGTTTTAGAACACACTTTAATTTTTAATTCTTATGTATTTGTTTTTGTAGCGGTCAACATACCTAGTATACAACATACATACTCTGTCCTAATTTCAGGTCCGTAGCTCTTACAGTGCCTGAGAAATTAGCGTGTGACGGACAGCGTAGCGAAAACAATAGGGTTCCTTTTCACCTTTGGTGTACGGAACCCTAAAAATAATTATAGTGCTAAAACCTAATGCTAAAATTTAATACATACTTCTTTCACA
Source organism: Tachina fera (assembly GCA_905220375.1). Lineage (NCBI taxonomy): Eukaryota > Metazoa > Arthropoda > Insecta > Diptera > Tachinidae > Tachina > Tachina fera. The sequence goes on along the minus strand of LR999968.1, from coordinate 2,836,299 downwards.
TCACATACTTCAATCACATGTTTCTTTTAAAGTACTTATTTTTGCTATTTATTCTTTTATTGCATTACAAATTAGTATTTCCTTTGAATGAACCAAAATTTTTTTAAATTATTGAAAACCTGCCTGAGGTTAGCATACATAAGTGTCAAAATTTAATGTCTTGTATTAATGTTTTGCTATAAAAGTTTACGTAGAAATCCACGCTAGGATGTAATTGTTAGTTAAAAATACATAATGGGCAAATTGTTTATGTAAAATTGTATGATGGAACTCGTTAAAACCTAGTTAAATTTCATCACTTATGCATTATGCAATAATAAAAATCATTAAAAGCAAAGCACAAATATTAATTCGCTGTTGGTTTTTCGAAAACAAGCTTTTTTAACATGCATTTCGTTGATAAGCAATATTTAAAAATTAGTTTTTATAAAATAATACTAGTGGTGATTTTCCTTATGTATTTTCTTTCGCTGAACTCGAAAATCAAGGATAAATTTTGTTTTATGGAACAGTTTTTGAGATATTGTAATTTTTTAATTTTTTTAACCTTTTTTCACTTGTCCAATCATATTTCGAGCTAAAAATGTCCGATTAGGTCGTTCTTGGTATTCAAATGAAAGGTATTGATAAGACTAATAAATATGTTTAATCGGATCTTTAACTGCTAAAGCGGTTCAAAATATATCGATGAAAATAGGGCAAATTTTCATAAAATCATATTTTATAGTGATTCTATGCCGAAAGAAAAGTACAAATCGTTAAAAAAAGTCTGGTTTATGTTCCTGTACGTAAAGATAATACTTTTACGTAAGACCTGAGGCCAACCTTAAGAAAATCGACCGAAAAATTACAAAGTTATAAGCAATGGAGTCAATAAATCCAAATGATAACAAAGTCAAATTTTATAAAATTAACATATAATTAATTCAATAGCCGAATTCACAATCTTGTGCAAATAGCCTTGCATCGTTGCATGTGCAAAATGGTATAGTATATTGATACTCACCATTAAGAATTGTTAAGTGGTGAGTTGAATATACTATACCATTTTGTACATGCAAAGATGCAAAGCCATTTGCAGAAGATTGTGAATTGGGCTAATATATTTGCGTGTGAGCAACTGAACTCATAATGCTATAAACACAACTGGGACGAACGACGCATTTCGTCCACGTCGACGAATTCGTAAATAAGCATTCGGTGCGTAAATTCGTCGTGTGAAGCATAATAACGACGAATTTATTCATCGAATTCCTCTCTCATATTTGATAAAGTTGGTTCTTGTTTCTACAGAGAGGGAGAGACAAAATAGTTTTTTGGTCGTTCGCCGGCGGACAAAATAGAAATAAATCTATCGCAAGTTTGTTACGCACGGCCACTTTCGTCCAACGTACTGATTTTGTGTATTTTCATATACACACATGTATTATGTTTCGTACGACGGCTGTTCGTTACCGAAAATTTTTCGTTCATCCCAGTTGTGTTTATAGCATAGTGTTGAAAAAAAATTATATATTCGGAAACTATGGGACTTGGATTTATTCACTCCATTGCACAGTGGCCAATTTGGCTTCGCTAGCGGCATTTAATTCAAATTTGAAAAACCGTTAATTTTTTTTAACAATCGATAACAAATACATTCACTACATTTGTATCGATTTTTATAAAGCTCAGCTTACAGCTGATGAACAGCTGTGAGCTGTCAAAGTCAGCATATGTTTCTGCATTGTGCAAAATATTTCCGCCTTTTTGATCATCGTTTTGCTATTCGTGTTAAACTTGCAAATTTTATTATTTTCATTAAAAGTTTTGTTATATACTAACGCCAAGGTATGTTTTATATAAAAAAACTGTGGTTGTGATCTGTGTATACTTATGTTATTTATAAAACGTAATCGTGTTTAAGTGTATTAGCAACTCGCCCATTGCAACGTACACCTGTCTTTCGTGGAGTAGAACTTACAAAATTCACCTGCATTCAGTGTAATTGTAAATGTTCCTATATGTGTAAACCATTGTGTGTCCAAAATGTCCAAAATTTACTGCGAGTACCTGCGAGCCTTCAATTTATTGAAGGCAAAATGTCAGTGACAAAACGCACCCTTTTTTAATATGGCATGAAGAAGCGATCCCCACCAAGAAGTTTCTCGCCGCACAGTGGCTGAAAATCGTTTTTCATTGGCCAAAAGTCTAATTTTTTTTGTCACCGATTTTTAAAATTTTTACGCCTTTTTGTAGCTAATATATCCAGATTAAGGTAGCCAAAAACTTAGGTTAAACTATTGATAATTGTGGGCGTGGCATGCTGTCAAACTCAACCGTTTTTTTAATTTCAGAAAAAGGTGTTTTTCTTTTGTTTTTTATCAAAAATAAATGGTTACTACTCGCAAGCTATCATCGATAACAGCCTGCGGTCTTTTTTATAATGTTGGTAGGACTATAGTCTTTAGTTGTTGTAAGTGGTCACAGCTCTAGCGTTTAATATTACGGGCGTTATGAAATATTTATGAAACTACTATATTTTTCTCAAATTTAAATTTTAGTGGAATAGAACTTCTAGGGAACAAAAGGGAACAAGAAACGTATACCACCAGGAGAAAGGTGAAAGTGTCCTCTTTAACGCTATATATACTTTTGCACCCGTGACGACCCGTGGGTAGAACACTTTTTTCATTTTAATGAAATTACTCTAAAAAAAATTCAAATTAATTTAAACAGCCCTATAAGTACTCGTATACAATAGTGTCTTAAATTTTCACTTTTTTGCCTAAAAGTTTGTTTTTTTTTATTTTAGACTACGTAAAACGAAAAAAATTAAATATAATACCTGCGAAAGGGTTTAATGGCTTTGTTTTGATCAGCAAAAAATAAGTCATAAAATTATCACAATAGGTTCTACAGTAAACATATGATCTCTTTCTGAATTTACCTGTTATCAAATGTTAGGGTCAACCAAAGTCATAAACATTTTTATAACAATAATGGCGACATTAAACCACTAAAGATAAAAAACAACCCCATATTGGCGAGATACTAATCAGTTTTACCTGATATTAAGGTCTGAATAACATGTGCAGTTTTGTTCAATTTAAGCACTACCTGCTATGAAATTGAAGATCAATGTGTGAATAACATGTATCTAAAAATGTATAAAACTACGGATTCCATAAGGGATTACTCAGTAATAAGTTAATCCTTTAATTGTACGGATAAAATATAACAAATAAAAATATTCAGATAAATATGGAGAGCTTCAGTTATAAAGAACTGGCCGAAGAGTATTTTAGAAACAAAAACCAGGAAGATGTTCTTAGTTACGTTAAAATAAAATTAAACTTAAATTCGTGTAGCACCGAAATGCAAGAGCAATTATCTAATTTCGTCAAAGCACTAAAAAAACGCTACAAAGAAGTTAGCTACAGTAAACAAAACTTTTATATAAAAAGTGCAAACTGGTTAGAAGGCCAACTTACTGTCGCTGCAGAAACAGCAAAGCAAGATAAGGCTGGAAGACCACGCAAATCATTAATGGGCAACTGCAGTGATAGATCTAAGAGGCGGAAACTTAAAGATTTTAACGATGCAATTGGTTGTACAAATATAAAAGAATCTTTCCTACATCAATTACGATCACAGAACCAATTATCAAAAGTGGATATCATTGAAAAAGTTGTTAAAGCTAGTCCAGTGAGAACAAAACGGATTCTTAAAAGTATACCAACTCCGAGTGATGCAATACAGTACACAAATGAGGAGGCATTAGCATTATTTCTGGATTTGAAATTAACAAAACAGCAATATATTAAGCTCAGACTGCGTGCGATTGAAAAAGGGTCAAATATGTATCCAGCATATCATTACATAACCGCTGCTAAAATAGACTGTTTGCCATCAAAGGACACTATTACAATCACACCAATTTCGGCAGAGGTACAACTACAATCTCTACTTGATCACACAGCCGAACGCTTGCTACAATCAATAACAGGAAATGAGTTAAAGAAATATGGAAACACAAAGTTAATTCTTTTTTGTAAATGGGGATGTGATGGTTCCTCGGGACAAAAACAATACAAACAAGCTGTATGTGAAAATATTTCGGACTCAGATATGTTCATGGTATCATTTGTACCATTGCGATTGAAAAAGATTTTGGAAGATTCAGAGCCTTCGACTAGTACAACGCAAACAATGGATATTTGGAAAAATGAGACACCATCTTCTACGAAATACTGCAGGCCAATTAAATTTGAATTCAAAAAAGAAACTCATGATGCCATTAACAAAGAAGTTAGTGATATCAAGGCCCAAATTGCAACACTACAGCCATTACAATTACAGTTAGATGGGCAGCAAACTGAAGTAAGCTACCAATTAGTGCTGACAATGATAGATGGAAAAGTAGGTCAGGCTTTGACTAACACGAAGGCTGCATCCAGCTGCATTATATGCCAAGCAACATCAACCCAATTAAACCAAGTCCCGACAAAATCATTAGATAATACCGATGCATATGAATTTGGATTATCACCACTACATGCAAGAATACGACTTATGGAACACATACTAAAAATCAGTTATGATTTGGATTTCGGGTCTTCAGGATCAATAAGAAACAACGAAACCAACAAAGAGTTAAGAAGTTCAAAAAAGAAACATGTTCTAGATGAATATCGCAAATTAGGATTGATTATAGATCAGCCAAAACAAGGGTCAGGCAATACAAATGATGGCAATACCGCAAGAAGATTCTTTTCAGATCCAGAAACAGCATCTGAAATAACAGGAGTGGATTTAAACCTTATTTTCAGGTTTAAAATAATCCTAGAAGTACTTGCGTGCAATGAAGAAATTGACTCTAGAAAATTTGGAGATTATGCTAAGGAAACTGCAAAAATATATACAACCAACTACCCATGGAGAAATATGTCTGCAACAGTTCATAAAATCCTTTATCATGGAGAAGATATCATTAAATATCATTTGGTGCCACTTAGAGATCTATCAGAGGAGGCTCAGGAAAAAAGAAACAAGGATTACAGATTTTATAGAGAGCACAATACTAGAAAAATTTCACGAAATTCAACAAATGAAGATCTATTTAATATATTATTGGCAACGTCAGATCCGTTCATCTCCAGTATTCGAAATCAATGGAAAGTGGAACATCGGGATTAAGATGAAGAAGCCAAAAAACTACTAAAGAACAGAAATAGCACAGAACAAAATATGGAATATTTACAATCAATATTTGAGTCAAATGAATAATAATCATAATTGCCTTTCATTGTTATTTAAGGTACGAAAAGCATACTATTAGTAAAAAATAATAATAAACAGAACCTACCATTGTTACAAATGCTATTAAAATTTATTGCAGTTTTTATTTTTAATATGTTTTTTAAAATGATCAAATTTGACAGCAAAAAATAATAAATTTTTCTGTAGTAATAGCAATATTTTTAGATAATATTATTAAAGTTTTTTTTTTAAGTGTAACTATTCTTTGAGTGTAAACAAAATTGCAAATTAGACAGCAAAAAATTTTTAATTTTTCTGTAATAATAGCAAAATCGTTGATTTTACTATTTTTTTTTAGTGTAAAATTTTTTTTGAGTGTAACATTAAATAAATTCCATTATTACAAAACATATTTATAATTATTACTAATTTCCATATATTAAATTTTTTAATAAATAAAAAAATAATAAACCCATATTTCACTCTAAAAGTTAAAAAAATTCAAAAGTTCAACTTTGAGCTAGAATTCCTTAAAAAGTCCTCAATCAATTTTAATGTAATTAAAACTGAGTCAAACTGAACTAAATATCTATCCACTAAAATAAAAATTACTTCAATATTTTGATCAGTTCAAAAGTTACAGAATTTTGGCCAATGAAAAACGATTTTCAGCCACTGTGCGCCGTGGAAAATTATGTTCTTGGTACCGTTTTGAGCAAAATCACCTATACTGAGAAGGAGCAGTGCGAAATTGGAAAGAAACAGAGAAATTTTGCTAGTAGGCTTATCCAAAAGTGGAAGGCCTGTGGCAGAAGTAAGGTGTTTTTCGAAAAAAATTAACCAAGAATGGCTAGATACACCATTGGTATTATTGGGCAAAAAAGCAAATGAAAATATTGGACGACCGGAAAAAGAGCTTTCCGAGTGCTGCAGAAAACGCAAGTCAATAAGATGTCAGTGCTTACAGAGGAAGTGTCATGTGAAGGATTATTGGTAGCTGACAGCGGCAGTTTATATAAAGCTGGAAAGCGCAGTGCTCCCAAAGTTGTAGAAATGGTAAAAAGCGATGAGGATTTTAGCGGAAAGGTAAATATAAACAAACCAAAGCCCTTTCCATCAAAATTTTCGGACGATAAAGCGCTTGCGCTATTTGTAGATCTTGGACATACCAGATACACTTGGAACTTGAACAAGAAATCAGCAAGAAACCAAAACGCCGATATATATCCATGCTACGAAAAATTACGCTTCGCCAAAAAAAAGTGCTATTCTAGTGACATTACAGTCACTGATTATTATGCTGAAGTGCCACTACAAAGTCTTGTGGACCATACAATAAATAGGATCATGGAAGCACACCCTGGAAGCACACCCTGAAATGCCATCTACAAGTAATAATAACACCCATTTAACTGCTGTCTACAAATGGGTTGTGATGGCAGCAGCGGCCATTCCACATATAGGCAAAAATTTAACGACTGCGAAGGAAACATGAGAGACCAATATTTATTTTCAATTTGTATTGTACCACTGCAAGTGCAGAACGGACCGACAGTTTTATGGAAAAACAATCGACCTTCTTCTACACGATACTGTCGACCAATCAAAATACTTTGCGAGAGGGAAACGGCGGACCTGAGTCGCAGGGAAATTGAAAATATTAAGCGCCAAATATTAAATATTGTGCCAACATATGTAAACTCATTGATTATTGATCACCAATTTCACATGACCATGATTGATGGTAAAACTTTCAGCGTCATTTCAGAATCTTCTTCGCAAACATGCGGAATCTGCAACGCAACACCGAAAAATATGAATGACTTAAATTTGGTGAAGAGCTTTCCAATTAACGTGAACCTCTTTCAATATGGGCTATCCAGTCTCCACGCGTGGATAAGGTTTTTTGAATGTATTTTGCACATATCCTGACAAGGATATTGTTGAACAAAATAAAACAAATACACAGCAGAAGCTACGAGAAGAAATGCATTTGTTGGTCGACATACCAATGGCTGTTACTGGAAATACCAACAACGGAAATACGGCAAGAAGGTCTTTCAACAACCAGATTTAGCCGCTCGTATAACTGGAGTGAACGAAAATTTAATATATCGATTCAGCGTAGTCCTAGGAGCACTTGCATGTGGATACGATATAAACACGGAGGCATTCAGACTTTACGCAATGGAAACTGCCGAAATTTTTGTTAGTTTATACCCTTGGTTTTACATGCCCTCGTCTGTTCACAGAATTTTAATTCATGGAGCAGACATAATCAATCATTTTTCGCTTCCAATTGGCATGATGTCCGAGGAAGCGCTTGAAGCCAGAAATAAAGATTATCGGAACATCTGTGAAAATAATACCAGAAAAAATTACAGGAAAAATACAATGGAAGATATAATTAACGCTCTTTTTGTTTCTTCTGATCCCTTAATATCTTCATTGTCCAACGGATCATCAATTTCCTATTCCAGAAATATTAGTTTCGATAAGGAAGTTAAAAGCTTGCTTATAATGCATCATTTTGAAGATGATTTCTCTGAATCTGATACTGAAGAATCTGATTAATATTTCTTTTACAATATGGTTTCTCTTTGAGTTGACAATTTTTTTTTATTTTATGGTGGAAAATGTTTATTGAATTAAAAACAAAATAAAATATTAAAAAAAAATTTAAAATAAAATATTTAAAATTAAAAAAAAAAAATAAAAATAAAAATTTAAAATTAAAAAAAATAGATATAAAAAAAATTTAATTTTTTCCCCAAAAATTGTTTCATTTTTTTCTAAATTGAGAAAAAAATTTTTTTTGAAGATGTCTTCTTTATTTTGAATAAAATGCCGCTAGCGAAGCCAAATTGGCCACTGTGCATTGCTTATAACTTTGTAATTTTTCGGTCGATTTCAATGTGCTTGTTATTTTCGTTAAATTATACAGCACATAATCGTGTATATTTCGTGTATTTTGACGAATTTTTAAGTTTTGGCGCTTTTTAGTTTTGGCACTTTTTCCCCTTTTTTTCGATTTTTTTGGTTTTTGGCGTTTCTTTATTTGGCGATTTATTTTAGTGCTAGAAATTTTTTTTAATATTGATGCTTTTTTAGTTTTGGCAATCCTTTTTGGTTTTTTTGGGTTTGGCGATTTTATAATTTTCAGATTTTTTAGTTTTACCGTTTTTGAAAATTTCAAGAGTTTACCTCTTACGGTTTCCAAGATATAGCAAGTCAAAATACATAGTCAAAATTGCATTAACTGATGGACCACCCTTTAATTTAATTTTTTTTAAATTTTAGTGTTAATTGTTGTAAAAATACACTAATTTTACAAATTTCAAATGCCAATGTACATATGTACATACAATTGGATGTAAATTACATGAAATTCTAACATTTTTCGCTGCTCGTTTTGGAACATCCTTTAAGTTTTAAATCTCATGTATTTGTTGTTGTAGCGGCCAACATACGCGGTTGTTCATACTCTGTCCAAATTTCAGGTCCGAAGCTCTTACGGTTCCTGAGAAAATAGCGTGTGATGGACAGGCAGACAACGTAGCGAAAACAATGGGGTTCCTTTTCACCTTTGGTGTACGGAACCCTAAAAACACGTTTCTTGTGAATATCTCAAAAACGCTTTTTAAGAAAACAAATGAGTGCCATATTCGTGTTCAGCGATCCTCAATTAGCTAAGAAAACATCTACTTTTAGACGTTCATTTTTTTGTTGCATAGTGTTATCTATTAGTTATGTATGAAACTGTTTAACTTAATAAATACGTTTTTGAATCAAACAGTTTTTCATTACTGATTAGTGGTTACGCTCTTCTGGGCACATGGCACACATGAAATGCCAGATGGAAACTCAGCCTAAGTTTCTAAACCTACTACGCTTATTTAGCTTTTGTGATTTTCAAAAATATTATTTGTGAATTCTCAAATAGCTTTTGAAATTCTGTGTATAAGCTAAGAGGTCTGTGACTGTTCAAAGTATGTGGTTGAAGTTTGCTGATGATGTTTTAAACGAACAATGAAATAAATATAGATAATGCTTAACCACCAGCAAATAAATTTCAAACTAAAACATTCGTAGTTATTATTATAAAATAATTTATTTCAAAAGATTCAATACAGTTACATGATCTGTACCTATGTAGGAATGATATCTCGTGAGAGCGTGAGAATTCGTGCGAGATACGTAAACATTTTTCGTTATTTAATGTCCTAATGTTTATTTAACTACTATTTTTTTTAAATAAAAATAACTCAAAAATATGGTGTGCGCGCAGTAACCTTTGTCCTTGTGGGTATATAAATATACTGTGTATGTATATAAATTCTTACAGCCTTATTTATAAAAACTATTAAGACTTTATAAAGACTTTTTAAGAAAAATTTTATTTAAGTAAAGAAAGTATTTAATAACAGCAAGAGGCCATAAAAATGTAGGTTTGTTTGAATATCAGACAAAACACGTAAATTGTTACCTGAGGTGTTATTTTTGTGTATACATTTTAAGACTGATATAACGGCAAAGGTATACATATTATGTACCGTTGAATAGACAATTATATCTACTATTATGATAACATAGAAAAAATTAAGAAACATTTGATATAAAGAAAATAAAATCAATAATTTAGACAAAAATAAAAAATTTAGAAAATTAAATTTTTTATTCAAAATTGTATTTTGAGAAGTAGGAGTATTTTTTTAGTTTGAAAAGCAGTTTTAGTATTTTTAGAATATCTCCTCTCCTCCCTTCATTTATGTGTAGGATATCTAGAGTTTCTTACAGGTTACTTACAAGAAGTTTATAATAAAAACCAAAAAAAAAAAATACAAAAACGACCGTGCAATTTTTTTTCCACATCCGAAAATCAGATTTTGAGAAAAAATTCTAGTTTTCAACCAATGCTGCATGTATTTATTATTTTATTTCACAGCTTTTCTTAATGCATCTTCTCTTAAAAACAATCAAAGTTTAAATCAAATACTCAATCATTTTTTAAAATATTGCAAGCAAATTAAGAATACTTTTTTCCCAAAATATATAACATTTTCTCATATTTTTCGAAAATCCAACTTGCAAAATTATTCCTTGCTATAATTTTTGAGATATCAAAATGTTTTTTTATGTGAATTTTGATAAAGCTTTCTTTTAAAAACAACAAAACTAAACAATTTCTGCAAAGTAATAAAGAAGCTATGTACTAACGATTAAAGAAAGTCATGGTCAAAAATTAAAAAAAAAAATGTCAAATATCTTGGAAACTGTAATAGTCTTTTTACACTCACTCACATCTTTGAGGAATGCGTGGAATATGTTGAAAACTTAAAAAATCTGTTCACATTACAACATCTTTGATCTGTCATTATTATAATACTATTTTTACGAGTGTGAGCAGCTAAAAATTAAAAAATAAAATGGAATTTAAAAATTCAGTAGAAATTGATTTAATTGCTTCTCGTGTTGAGGAGCAAAAACAATTAATGCTGCAATATGTAGAATTAGTAACAATTATGGTAGCGGACGATGATGATGAAGAACTACATACTTCGAGTACTTTCTTTATGTGCAAAAATTTCGAGTCCTGCTTGTAGAAATTTGCAATTACTTTTATGTCATTTATTTCGATTTGGAAAAATATATACAAGATTTTATTATATACATACATGTACATATGTATATAATAAAATCTTGGAGTAGTTACAGATCTTTCTGTGGGAATAATATTCCAAAAGGTAGGCCTGAATGCAGGTACATACATATGTACATGCGTATGTAGAGATACATATGTTTATGCATACATATGTATACATGTTTATAGTAGGTATGCATATATGTATATAGTTGTATACATTTTTTCTAGTGATGACACTAAAATAATCGATAGATGTTGAATGGAACAAAGTGAGATAGGAACATCTTCTGAAGATGTTGAAAGATGTTGAACATTCAGCCCTATAATTCTTATGGGAAGATGTTATCATCTTGCCAAATTGATGAAAGATGTGAGTAAGTGTAAAAAGCCTACAAGATATAAAGTAGTGCTTTAAGATGTTTTAATTTTGTTTCTTAACGTTGATTGTCCCGCTGAAATAATATTGAAATCGGTCCATATTTACAAAAGTTACAAGCTCCGAAAGAATGTCGATACCCGCAGTTGCCAACTTTGAGGCTCTTTGGAGCTACCCTGTCGTACAGGGGTAGATTTTTCTAGAATAAAGTTGTTGGTTTCGATTTGCATTTGAATTGTTATTACTTAAAAGTTTAAAATTGAAGTTGCCCAAACCTTAACTTTTTAACTTTACTTAAATTCATTTTGTTATTATGGTTATTTTAATTTTAATTCTAAAAATCATTTTTACGAAATTTAAAACTGAAAACTGAAATAAAATAATTTTAAACAATTAAATCCTATATGTTCGGTGTTTCTTATTTATTTTATTTTTATTTTATTTATTTATTTATTTACTTCAAAATCATGTCGCAAGCCCTTGAGGGCCAAATTGACTAGACTACAATAATATAATATAAAAATGAAATAATATATATAAATGTATGTAAATAGTGCTATACAATATATATAATAAATGTTAAAATGTGTATTATTCTTTTCAACAATGTTTATAGAAATGTATTTGTACATAAAAAAAAATTCAATCTTATCTCATAGTAAATTTTTATTTTTTATTTATTTTTTTTAGAAAAAAAAATAACCCCTTGATCTTTGCACATACTTAATTAGGCCTCTATACGTTAAATATTTATTTGATTATGGGTTAAATCATAATACCTCATGCCAATAAGACTTCAAGAAAAAAAAATTTAATTTTATCTTGAACAGCCAGCCACAAGAGCATTAAGAAAAATTAGTTTAAAAAGCGATATAATGCGTTACTGTAAAATACAACGGATATCAAAGTTATAAACTACAAAGAAAGAAAAAAATTTATTTTATTATAGGTGTGATATAATGCATTGCTGTCTAATACGACGGATCTCAAAACTTTAGACTACAAAAATTGTATTATAGGTTTGAAAGACAAATTTTTTTAAAAACTGACAAAGAATGACTGAAGCGACGACTTTGATACGGTATAACTGTATTCCATAATCTTGTTATCTTAATAATGAAGGATCTCTCCATTACCAGCGAAGTATATGCTGGGCAAACCATAGTATGTGTTCTACTAGAGGCGCCAAAGTGGAATTTATTAGATAAGTAGGTAGGACATCCAAATTTTACAGTTTTATAAAAAAAGAGCATCTGTCTCAATTTGATATATTGATCAAATCTACAACCTAGTAGGTCGATTTGATAATGAGAAACATGTTCCCCAAATCTAACTTTAAAAATGTAGCGAATGACTCTATTAAAACAAATTCTAAGTCTCTCCATAATTAGGGCTGACGTACAAGAAAATAATTCAATACCATAATTGAACAACGGTAGGCATAAAGACATAGCAACTCTTCTTCTTACTGCCAATGGCAAAAAATAGGCAACATTATAAAGTTTTCTCAGAGTCCATGCTGTACGGGAAATTATAGAATTTATATGATAGTTAAATGTTAGCATTTCATCTAGAATAATGCCCAGCGTTTTATAAAAGGGTACTCTTTCTAATAATTCATTACCAATTACTATATCTAAAGCAAGAGGACGCTTAGAAAATATCATGTATTTACATTTTGCGGGGTTTAATTGCAAAAAGTTGTCTCTAGACCACCTCTCAAGACTAGCTAGTTCATAGTTTATTCTTTCCACTGCAGTATGAACATTCCATAAATCGCATGCTGCTAAGAGTTGTATATCATCAGCATAAGTGTAACAGTCCAATAAATTCACAACTTTAAAAAATCGTTCACATACAGAAGAAAGAGCAGAGGACCTAATATTGAGCCTTGAGGTACACCACGATATAACGAAATAGTTCGCGAAGTTTCTTGGCCAACCTGAACAAATTGTTTGCGTCCTGACAAAAAAGACCATATGAGCTTACACCCACTGGAACTAAAACCGAATTGCTTAACAAGTTTATCAATTAGTGTTTTATGGCTAATGGAGTCAAAGGCTTTTCTAAAGTCTAAGAATATCAGCACACTGGACCTGGATTTATCGTAGTTCTTTCTTATCTTTTCTGTGATATCCATAAGAACCCCCGTTGTACTGAAACCATTCCTAAATCCTGATTGGTTAGCATGTATTAAGTTGTTATTGCTTATATGGCACAATATTTGATCTCTAACAATAATTTCAAAGATTTTGGAACAAACTGACAAGATACTGATAGGGCGAAAATCAGCACAACTCGGATTTTTAATTTTTGGGATCGGTGTGACTCTACCCAACTTCCAAATATCTGGAATGGTTGATGTTGTTAAAACTTTATTTATAATAAATGTCAAATGACTAGATATCATCGGGAATATAATCTTTAAAAATTTTATTTGAATATTATCAGGCCCGACAGCATGCGATTTTATAACAGATATAGCCTTGAGAACATCATTACTAGTAACATTCCTAAATGAAAACCCCTCCGCCAAAGGCGTAGTAATTGAAACCTCTTCCCACAAGCTAGGCATTCTAGAAAACTCATTGAACTCATCCAAATTAATTGAGGCCTGCCCGATCTGAGATGGTTTAAGAACTCCAATTTGTCTTATTTTGCTCCATAAATTCCTATGGTCACAAGTGGAAAAAAATCTAATACTGAAACTCCTTCGAAGTTTACGCATAATAGCTTTCAATCTGTTTCTGTATCTACAATACGTTTTAAAATTGTTATGTGTCCTATTTTCTCTATACGCACGATATGCTAGATCCCTTTCACGCTTCGCAAGAATGATGCGACTGTCTTTTATCCAGTCGTTGTCGCCATTCCTGACTAATCTACGAATCGGCACATTATCATCAAAGATCCGATTTATAATAGAATTAAAGCATTCAACACCATCATTTATGTCCTGGCTATTGTAGATGCCATCAAAATTTTTAGACTGTATCTGGGAAAAACAATTATCAATATTTAGTCGCCCATAGTCTCTATAGAGAAATGTATTAGACTCATAGCTGCCATTATACGAGAGAAAAATTGCAGCATGATACGAATTCAAAGCAGGAATTTGGAATTGACAATGATGAGTTACCAAGTCGATATTAGAGACTAAATAGTAATCAATGAGAGAAGTCGTTGTCTGCTGAGGAGAAAAATGTGTTGGTAAAGAGTTATGAACCACAGTTAATGATAAACGATTACATATTTCCCGAATCGATGGGCTTCTAGTAAACATGTTTGCATTGAAATCTCCCATAATCAAAATATTACTATATCTATCAGAAAAATTGTTAAGTACGTCTTCAAACTTGCAAATATTACCATTAGGGAGGTAAACAACACCCAATAGAATAATATCATTATTATTCAATAGAACTTCTATAAAAAGACATTCAATGCTAACATCATATTGCTGGTCGTAAATAAGTTTTGTCGTTAAGTTCTCACGAATATATAAACATACGCCACCCCCTCTCTTGTTCATACGATCGTTCCTAAACAGTTTATATCCGTTTATTGATACAGCAGAATCATATATCGACTCCTTATACCAAGTTTCAGAGACTACCAAACAATCTGTCATTAAATGTCTTATCTCATCAAATTTAACATTGTTTTCACGCGGTACTAAACTTTGAGCATTAAAATGCAATACATTCAAGTTACCAGACCTTACAACAGCATTGATTACATTAGCATCCGAGGCAATATCACCCAGGTTACCAACTAAATCCATTTATGATTCATTTATTATATATGGCAAATTATCACATGAAAGAGATCGCAAACGAAAAACCTGGTAGTTGTAACTTCAATTTAAATAAACAATTCATCAACATATGATTTCGACTGCAAATATTAGCAAGTTTGTAAGAATATAAAGAAGTAGCTTAATTTTAAAATTATAATCAAATTCAAGATAAAATATAATGAAAGATAAGGTACTCGTAATGCAATTGAAGAGCTAATAATATAAATGTACGATACACGAAAATTTATAATTACTTTAAGCTATATGTCTCTCCGCTTGATTCAGCCAATCCTACCGCCTCGTCCACTACCGCAAGTTCACCTAAACAGCTTGCACATTGCATTGTATCCCATACCACGCTTTTACCATCTATTTTTATAATTTTTGCTTTCGGCATATCCATATTAAGAATATAATATTTTTTAATTTTCTTCGCTGCTAGCAGTTTGCGGCAGATATGTTGTAACTTTAAAGATGCAGACGACAGATTATCATTTAGATAAATCCTTGACTCAATTGATCCACCAATAACGTTCTTCAACAACAGTGGTTGACACTTGAAATACTTGCTCATTATGACATCACGCAGCTGTACTGAATTAAATTTCACTAAAAATTGCTTACGACTGTTCACATAACAACAGTGATAAATGTCTGATCCATTTATGACCACACCAATAAGATTGCTCATGCATTCGCTAACATTATCTAAGGAACATGTTAGTCCACTAACCAGAATATCAGATCTGTTTAGACGCCTTTCAAGCCTATTATTCTTTGCCTGGAGTAGTTGGTACTTAGCTTCAATCGATTCTTCCGCCTTTTGGACACATGAAATACAATGAGTAACATCATTTTTAACCTTCGCCATTTCATTTTTCACTTCAGTACGGACATTATTAATAAGTTGATTTATTTTAGTGTCAAAATTTAGAAAACCACTATCTACTCGACGCTCAATGTCATATTTAGTAGCCTCAAGTTTGGTTTCAATTGACTTTTGTATTTCATCCATACGTTTAAGTATATCACGACTGCTGTCGACGCTCACACAATCTTTGCACTCAGTACATATAAACTTAGAAATATTTTTCCGAATGGACGTAAGCTTATCCTCCGACACATCCGCACACTTAACATGATAATAGACACCACAGCTGCCGCAACCAATACTACATTGGGATTTGGTAATATTCAGCTTACAAGTTAGACACTCAAATGGCGCCTTTTGAGGCATTGTTTTTTTTTTATTTTTTAAATGTGTTTATGTATAATATATATCTATTGTGCGCTTTTTTTCGTTTTCTTTATGCTCAAATTCGCATAAAAGCTATGGATCAACCATACAATTTTATATTTGTTAAATGTAATATATTTTGCTAATACTTCAAACTTTAGGTGATCTCACAAAATATTTATTTAAGTATACACTTTAAAGGCTGTAAACTGCAATTTATTTAAAAACTTCAATACTTTAAGATTTTTCTTTACGACCACGTTAATTTTCTTAGCTTCTCATATCGGCGTTGCCAGATTCCAAAAAAAAAAAAAAAAAAATTAACAAACAATATAACATGTATTTTTGTTGTAGCGGCCAACGTTTTAAATACTCTGCCCAAATTTCAGGTCCGTAGCTCTTACGGTTCCCGAGAAAATAGCCTGTGATTGACAGTCAGACAGCGTAGCGAAAACAATAGCGTTCCGTACACCAACGGTGAAAAGAAACCCTAAAGTTAGCTGCAAAAATGCTAAAATGGTTCTAAGTTTTGTAATTTATTAATTTAAGACTAAAACATAACATAAATAGATAATAAAATAAAAATCATCTTTCTCAATGAATATAATTGTAAAAAGTATTATTATCACTTAATACTTTATGAAATTTTCAGTTTGTGAAATGAAGTATTGTGCACTATGAAGGGTAGAATAAAAATATTGCACACTTGACACAACTGTCTATTCAACTGCTGAACAATAGTTTTGTGTGTTTTTTGTTTCCTTGTTCTCTATTTTTGTTTCACACTCAATTGCGATCACCACCACAAACACTATTTGCTTCTGAAAAAATACAATACTGCGTACTTTTTTATAGCTAGTGCTCATGTCTAATATATATGTATGTACATATGTATGTATATAGTATATTGTTTAACCATTAAATTTTTAATTATTTTATTTTTTCATTATTAAAAACTGTTCCTTTTTTTATTTCCTTTTAAATAATATTTATAAGCCTTTTGGATTATTTTCTGCAGAAATTTTCTTGATTTTTATTTTTAAATTTTATTTTTATGTTTAACCTTTATCAATATGTTAATAATATAAAGTTATAGGGCAAAAACCTTAACTTTAATAAAAGTACAAATAAAATAAAAAATAATCGAGTATTATACTAAATCATTCAAATATTCTCAACTACTCTCACTCAAATTTGCTTGTCTTATTTGGCACAAACACAAGTCTTATTATACTTGTTTTTCATAAGAGAACATTTCTTTGTATTTATTAAGCGAAGGTAGCATAAAGCAAATCGATGAAAAATAAAATTTTGAAAAAAAATTAAACCGACTTCAAAAATAAGCACTAAAAATCTAAAAATAATATTGATCTAGTTAAATAAAATATTTTTACATATGTTTCCTAAAGTGTTGTTTGAAGTTGGTGGCAGCAATATTGGTAACTACGAGTGCGGTTCGGAAACTTCTTAGCCTATCAATGAAAGAGAATAGTTAGTTTTTCAAAAATATTTTTATTTTTTAATATAATCTCCTGAAACTTCAATACACTTAGTTCAACGTTTTTCTAGCAATTCTATCCCTTGATTAAAATAGTTTTCCTCAAGGTCTTCAAAATGGTGGTTTACAACTGTAATTGCATCTTCATTTGAGGTAAAACGCTTGCCAGCAAGGAGTTTTTTAGATTTGGGAACAGGTAAAAAGCAACTCGTACTTTAATTCGTTGATTTTAGCCATTGTTAAAACACTCTTGTGCGCTGGTGCGTTGTCTTGATGAAAAATTATATTTTTTATGTTGTAAGCCAGGACGTTTTTCTCGAATTTGTACATTTAATTGATCCAAAAGGTTGCAATAGTACTCTGAATTTATTGTTTTACTCTTTTGCAGATAGTCAATCAATAAAATACCTTTGAAGTCCCAAAAAACCGTTGCCATAACCTTACCAGCCGATTGAATTGTTTTTGCCTTCTTTGAGGCACTTCCTCCAGCTTCAGTCCATTGTTTAGATTGTTTTTTTGCCTCTGGAGAATAGTGGTGGATCCATGTCTCATCAACAGTTATGAAACGACGCTTAAAATCCATTTTATTTCGCTTAAAACGATCCAAACAAGCTTGAGAAATGTTCATTCTTATGCGTTTTTGGTCGACTGTTAACAAATGCGGCAGAAAGCTTTTTCATCTGTAGTTCTTCATGCAAAATTAAATGGACTCGATCATTTGAGATGCCCATGATATTATTTCACGCACTTTTATTCGTCGATCATTTAATACCATATCATGCACTTTGGCTACAATTTCTGTTGTTGTTGCTATTTTTGGACGTCCACTACGTGGTTCATCTTCAATGCTTGTACGACCACGTTTAAATTCAGCAACCCAATTTTTACTGTTGCATATGAAGGAGCACTTTCACCTAACACATTCACCATATCATTATAAATTTCTTGTCCCGATAAACCTTTTGTATGTAAATATTTAATGACACCACGCATTTCTAATTTTTCCATTGTTAAAAAATCGCGGATGCGTCTTTTGTGAACATCTGTTTCTATATGAAGAAGTTGCCAGATCGAAACTAGGCTAAGAAGTTTCCGAACCACCGTCCTAAGCACATACATACATATATGTACGTACATAAAAAGTTCTTGCAATTCTTTTTACCGGTCATGTTCCTATATGTTTAGTACCTGTATTACTGGCACCAACTTCATACAACACTATAGGTAACATATGTAAAAATATTTTATTAAACTAGATCAATATTATTTTTAGCTTTTTACTGCTTATTTTTGAAGTCGGTTTAATTTTTTTTAGAAAAGTTTTATTTTTAGCTTTTTAGTGAAATATAGTATTCAATTTCACAGGGCGTGGCTGCGCCCACTTTTTTAAACAAGATTTTGTATTTTTAAGAGTTCAAGGTGTGTGCCAAGTTTCGTAAATAGGCGTGCCCCACCCACTTTTTTGAACGCAAGATTGTGCCTTTATTTAAGTTTTGGCTGTGTGCCAAGTTTCATAAAAATCAGTGAAATAGAACCCGAAAAATTGTATAACACATTTTAATGGGCGTATCCCCGCCCACTTTTTCAACTTTAAAATTGTGTAATTTCAAGAACCAAAGATGATTGCTAGGTTTCGCAGCAATCATATAAGTAAAAGATCGTAAAATCAAGTTTAAACATTTTGGGCGTGTCCTGCCCACTTTTTTTAAAATGCGACCAATGGGAAGCTATACCCTCTCAGACAACAACAAGTTTTACAACCGGTCTAAAATGCACCGAGTTATGAACCTACACACCTAAAAAAAAAAATAGAGACCTCCAAAATAGAGACAAAACAATTTCATGGCGATAAGTTGTGTTTTAGGGGGTGCGTCCGCCTCTCAAAGTTGACCTTCAAACCAATTTTTCAATGTAATTTTTTGCATATGACTATCCTTTAAAATAAGCATATAGAAGTATATAGGAATTGTTTGCTCAGCATAAATTAATTAAAACAGATAAAGGCGAATTCACCACCAGGTGATGCTGTAAGAAGTAAAGGCTTGCGTGTTCGCTAAATACTTGTGTGAGAGTTGCCAAAAAAAGTAAAATGGATAGTGAATTGGCTAAATGGATCATGTTGGCCCCAGATGGCAACGATGTAAAGAGGTAAAATGTGAGTGAGTTGGCTAAGACTTGATCAATGGGGCTTAGATTAACCAAAAGCAATTAAGTTTATCTTAATGGGTTTTGGATGAGCAGTTGTGTACTAAAGAAGTCTAGATGGCAGTAGTGGAGGAAGCAGCTTGTGAGTTGGCTAAGGCTTGATTAATGAGGCTTGGCGTAACCAAAAGCAATTAAGATAGTTACAGGTATTTGGGAGGTGCCCCTAAACTTGAGTTAAGCCAAAGGGTTTTCATTTGTATTTAGTGGTGACGCTTTTTGGGGCACGTACTTGCGTGTGTGATCGTACTTTTAGACACGATATCATCCTAGATGGCCTACCATCCTGAGGAATCCCAAGGGATAAGCTTCTTAAACTGGTGGTGACACTAACATACCATTATTAGATGGGTAGACATGCTGGGAAATGAATCTACAGAATAACGACCTTTGTAGAACTGTAGCGATACCAGGGCGTTCCACATGAACATTTCCATTTCCACATGAACATTTTGAAAAAGTTAACGTTTTCGTGCAAAGCTGAGGTTGGTTTTAAAACTGGGGAAAGACTATGAAGGATATCGAGATATCACTCTCTCCCGCCCAGGTAATATAACGAGACTACATAGGACCCAAGCGAGTTGGTTCTTAAGGACCTGGCGAGATAACTGCAAAACGTAACTTAACCTTGCCAGAAAAGATGAAACAAAATCATGGAATTATTTTGGACATGTGTGTATATAATTAGATATAAATACATTAAATAATCAAAATACCTGGTGTGGATGTTATATTTACGCCCTTGGAATCAATATCTTTAGGTGACAAATTCGAAAGAGGTGTGGTTGGATTGCTATTTAAGGTATTTACAGTAGACCTATTGCGATTGGAACTTTCACCACTAGAGCATTGCGTTGGTGAGTCTTGTTGTGAAAATGTGATTTTGTTCGTTGAACCGTTACCATTGGCAGCCGTTGTTGTTGTGGTGGTGGAATTTGTATTAGGTACAGATATAGATGAAGCCGACGCAATATCCATATTGGGTGATGTTGTAGACGATAGAGCCCCACCCATGGCATTTGAAGCTCTTGGCGAGGGTAGCGACATGTTGGAAGTTGGGTTGTTGGGACTTGACGGATTAGGAGATTGTGTCGCAATGGGTACGGAAGCTGATCGCTGAGTGGGATGATAAGGAGGTGGTGGTCCTTGGTTGACTCGATTATTTACATTTGTACTAGGATTACTTCTGTGGGATATGCTGCCAGCACCACCAATGCCTGTTGAATTACTTCGCGTTAACGTTTGTTGGCAAGCGCTAATTTCCGAATTCATGCTATTCACATTAAGATGATTATTTTTCAATCGTTCTTCATAGAGGTGATGATGTATCTTTGACCACTCTGTTTGAGATATACCCACTGGAGAATTTATATCAGATGGATGAGGCGCAATAGTATTCATATTTTTATGACATATCATACTTCCACTACCACCTCCACCATCTTGACTTGTGGTTAAGCAATGGTTAGAATTAAATGGCGATAATACATCAGAGTTGTTTGCCATTATTGCATTGTTTGATTCGTTCATCAGATTTCCCGGCGGCATACCAAGGGAACCGTTATTATTCATCATGCTAAGATTAGCTCCACTTGGGTTCACCAAACCTCTACTGGAACTTGTACCTAGTATACCAGAATTAATTATATTCGCCATACACCCTTGTTTAAGAGAGGATGGGATTACTGCCATATCGTTTGGCACACATCCCGAACCTACCATAATGTCGGTTGACATCACAATATCTTCTCCCAAATTTGGCATATTATCCAGCTGAGAATTAGATGTACCGGGTTTCGCATGACTTATCAAATTTCCTGCAATATTCCGCATAGCTGCTGCATTAAGTTTGTTTGTCATATTCGCACTTTGCATATTCATTAATGTGACTGGATTGCTATGCATTCCACCAGCTAAACCTTCTGGCGGTATCTGAATTTTTCCAGTGATGATTGGGTTATTACTACCTGCCTGTGCATGAAAGTCGTTACCACCGTTTTCGGGAAATAAAAATTGATTCATTTTCTTCAATTTAGCTAATTGCTCCTCTCGATGCTGACGCTGTTGTGGCGTTAAATTTTCATCGGGAACTTTAACTCCTTGAAGGGAAGGTATACTACCACCTTCATCATTTGATATGCTAGTACACGCCGATTTTGGTGTGTTTCTAGAGTTCTCAGTATTTTCTAAAATATGTATGCCATTTGTGGAATCTCCAACAGAGTTGTCTATTACTGAGCATGTCTGTTCCCAGCATATCATATTATTTTCACTTAGAACACCACCAGCTGAGTTCGACGAAGAGGACGTTACTGTTTCTGCTAAATGAGAGAGAAACTATAATTTAATATCATGTATGTATATTATAATTATAGAATTGATGATTACCTGACTTATTTAAGGATAGTTTATGAGGCATCTTTGTAATCGAGTTACAGTTAGCAGCTAACCATGCAGGATGTCCACCCGAACCTGAACCACCTGTCGATGGATGTCCTCCCATTATATTTAAAGCGTTTTGTCTTTGCAATTTTGTAATTTTCATGGGATTCTTTAGAAAAAAATCCTCAAAAAACGATTTCGTTGCCGGTTGAGTGCAATGGTATGCAATTATAGTGGGACATTGGCCAGCAAGAACAGCCTCAGCTCCTTTATTGGCTAGTTGTGTAGAAAATACAAAAATATGATTTTGTTGCTGCATATATTCCAAACAATTATTAATAATGCTGCCTCCACTACTAATTATATTCATTACACTACCAGCACCTCCCGCCTGATTACTCGATATATTTTTAATAATAAATGAAGCATTCAAAGGTACATTGCAAGCAGTGTTTGGAGTATTTGAACTCAATGATGTGGACACATCGGAACCAAATTCCTCCAAGGAAGATTTTGAACTAAGCAGGTTGCAATTTGCATTCAAGGAACTGCAATTGCTGACAAGATTTAAATTGCTCCCAGAACCTGGCACTACATGACCGCCACTAGATTGATTGACAGAGCTATCATCACTTTTGTTACAAATATTTCCAGCCAAACTCATTCTTTTCTCGCAAGATGATGATAAGTCGTTTGATTTATCTACTGAAAGGAAATGATAAAAAAATTAAGGTACTAAAGACTATTTTTGACAAAAACTTATGCCTAATTGCCGTTCAAAACATTAAGAGGCTTAGACATAATGAAAAACTGTCATGCAGTTAGCATATGTGGCAAAATTTAGTATGGCCTTATGAGGCTGATACTATATACTACGCCGATTTTTAATGTCAAACTGCATGCAGGAATTCGTTAACTCCTAGTTTAATTTCGTTACTTATGCTAACTTCATGACAGTTTTGTATATTTCAAATTGCGATTACGGTTTACAATACTTATTTTTTGTGTTGTTACAAATGTGAAAAGCATATAACTGGTCTTCAGCCTTATTTTATTGTAGTTGGAGGTTGAAAAATTGCCAAATTATTTTTAAAATGTTCCTTGTCCAACTTTGTAAAGATAAGAACTATAATTGGTTTTTATCACATTATTAAAAATAACTCAAACTCTAGTTTAACTGATTTATTTCGTTTTTCAAGATCAATACGAAACAACCAACTGACAGTACCAAAAATAAACAACTCCACATTTGAAAGATCACTCTATCTCTAGCTTTAAACATAAATTATACAAAGTTTATGGCAAATCTAGTTTTCATTACACAAAATAAAATAAAAATAAATTTGATTGTCAAGGATTATATTAAATAGAACGTACATTAGACTGGTCGCATCTTGTATGGGATTTTTTATTTTTTTTAAGTTTAATTGTTTGCGCTGCTTAAAATATGAGGTTTGGTGTAAGAAATCATGTCCTAATTTTTCAGCTCAATTCGACGGTGACTAGTCGTGGATAGTGGGGCCAAAAGTTCCCCATATTATAAAAAAACATCTATTCAGTCAGATATTTATAGTTATATTGAATAATGTTCTTCAAATGGTTTTTGGTATTGAATATAATATTGCCAACCTTAATATTAGAATAATTTATTCGACCTTTTAGTTTAATATATACAAGTTTTATTTAAGCTTTAGGTCTTTTTGTAAATAACTGATAACAATATTTATTATTTTATCGATATTGAATATGTATATGCAGCTTCACAACGTTACAGCGAAATATCGATAAAATAATAAATATTGTCATAAAGCTTAAATAAAACTTGTACATATTGCCAACCTTAATGAAAATATTAAACAGGCCACTGAACATGCTATTACCTACCTACAGCCTACCTTAGTATGAACGAAAACCCTCACGAGGTATCCCGATATCTTCAAGAACATATTACACAGCTGGTTAAAATTATGGAGAATAAAGGTAAATGAACAGAAGTGTGTTCAGGTAACATTTACCCTACGAAAAGATAAGTGTTCCTTCATTAGAATCAATAATAAAATTATTCCTGAACATTTACATGTGAAATATCTTGGTATACACCTTGATCGAAGACTGACATGGAAACAACATATTGACTCAAACCTAAAACAAATGAAACTAAAGTTAACTCAAGTACATTGGCTGATTGGTTGAAATTCAACTCTCAGTCTAGATTTCAAACTTTTGATATACAAGTCGCTTTTGAAACGTATATGCTTTATATATGCTATATATATGCTAGAATTCAACTATGGGGCACTGCTTCAGCTTCCAATGTCGAGAGAATCCAACGAAGCCAAAACAAAATTGTACGGTTAATAACATCGGCTCCATGGTACATAAAAAATTCAAATATACATTGTGATTTAAATATGCCAATAGTGAGAAATTGCAAAATACGCAGGCAAATATTTAATAAAACTCGAGTCACATCCTACCCCGCTTATTCGTAACATCTTGAATTTTACTGGACACATCCGCCTAAAAAAGAGGGACACAATGGCTCTTATACTCAACACTCCAGATAAGACTGCTTGAACATATTTTTTCTTCCTTCTTGATTATCAATACTTATTTATTATTTATCACTATCACTACTTATTGTTAGTTCATATTTCAAGATACAATAAATAAATACATGTATTAAAAAAAAATCTTATAACATAGGAAGCTGAAATTTGGCATACTGAAAGTACTTTCTCTGCGGAAGATTGTAACGAAGCCAGATTTTTGGTCTATGGGACCGGCTTTTAAACTAGTATAACTCTAAAGATCTGATTGAATAGAAGTTTTTTATAATATGGGGACTTTTCGGCCCCACTAGGCACGACTAGGCACCGTCGGATTATACTGAGAAATTAGTCATTTCTTACACCAAACCTCATATTTTAAGCAGCGCAATTAATCAAATTTCCAGAACAAAATTATTGCGACCAGTCTAACGTACATAGTATATAAATATGTAAATATATAATATACATATATAAATATATAATGGGTATAATTATACATTCCGTTCCTCGATTGCGGAAAGCATTTTTGTTGCGGAAGTAAAATTTGCAATCATTCATTCCGTTGTTGCGGTATTTTTACGCAGATTTATTTTACCAGATTAATGATTCCGCAATATAGAAATTTTTCTCAATTTTGCTTACGCTCAAATTTAATGACGGAAAGCGTACAGAAAGAACAAAATGGTATGAAAAATATACAAATTTGGAAAATTTAACCTTATTTTAATTTAATTTGGTTGTTTTATTTTTATAACAATATAAAAAAGCAATTCTTAATTTAATTTTACTTATATTAAAATTTATTTATTCAAACTTACTCTCTATGATCAATCTGTAACTCTTCTTTCTCTATTTTGTTGTTTTAACGTTTCAAAAATACTGGCATACATATGTATATATGTATGTATTTACATATGCTTGTATGGATGTATGTAGGTAAGTATATCTTTTAAAATGCTTTTTTAACAACAGCCGACACTACACCACGTCAGAATTAACAACAACGGGGTCGTTAAATCAACTTCACGGAAAGCATTTAACGCAGGAATAAATAATTGCAATTTGCATCTCGATCGATAGTTCTTTCCGTCGAACTTTCCTTTCCGTGCGGAATCAATAATACCACCTTATGTTTACATTAATACGATATATATTTATTTTATGAAGGCTGATCGCCTTTGGCTTTGATGATCTAGATGATATGATTTTTGTCTAATTTTATTAAAGTTCAGCTTATTGTATTCATATTTTTGATAACTTTAATTTAATTGTGCTTTGTGTGTCTGTTTGACAGACTGTACGTATAAGTTTGTCAGTCACTCTTTACTTTTATTTATTTTTCCTTCTAATCTGTCACTACATTTCGATTTACTACTTAAAATAGAGAACATTAATATAATTTTTAACTGTATATCAGGGCTGCCGTTTTTGGTTATTTCTAACCAAAATGGTTATTTTTTCTTTAATGTGGAGATGTGAATATTTTTCTCATTTTGGTTATTTTTTTTGCCAAAATAACGGTACACATGTACATATTTTTTACGTTATACTTTTTAAGATTTTATATTCTTAAATTTTTAGTATTGCTACCAAGGCAACTGAAAATAAAACAGCTGTGACTAAAATCGCTAGTGCAGCCACCTGTTATGAATTCGCCTTGATTGCTACTTACTTGTTTACAATACTTTTACAACACTGTCAACAACTTTTAATTTAACTGAATGGTCGCAACTCTGTACTACAGAGCACTATGTGGTCCATATGAGGTGACCGCTTTTGTCCGCCCGTATCGCGACAAGGAAAAAAGTCACTTAAACAGCCAGTTGTGGTTATTAAAAAACCAGTTTGAAGGTACTTACAAATGGGTTTGAGTTCCTATAGGGCCCAGTAAAAAAAATGGAAGTCAGTCTAGTGGAACTACATTTTCATTGCTTCCAAAAATCTATATTTTTAATTTGCCGAGAGTGAGCGAAAACCCGTGTACAAGCTTATTTTAGTCATACAAAACCTTGTAACTCTTCCACAGTGTTAGAAAATACTCACCAGAATTAAAAAAATATTTGTTTAAAGAAATTTATGGACTAATTTTAGTCTAAAATTTAAAAGTTATTTGCTTAAATTTACATGAAATCACTGTTTCAGGTTTAAATTCGTATAAAAAGAAACGAATGGTCGAAATAGGTAACTGTTTATCATTTTTGCTAGATAAAAATATTATCATAAAACACAAAAAAGGGAATTTTTCTTAATATCGCTTCCAATTCAGTGACGAGGCATTGAAAAAGAGAACTTCTTGCAATGACAACCCTATGTAAAAATCTTTAGAATGGATCGAAATTTTCACTACTTCCAGATCGCAAACTCTACATTTTCATGACGTTTTTGGAGTGTCTTTTTGCTGGGATGTTATTTAATAAAAATACTATATATTGAAATTTGGTTATATTTTTTCTCATTTGGTAACTTTTAAAGCGAATTTTGGTTGTAAAAATTTTTTGCTTGTGGCAGCACTGCTGTATATACAGAAAAAATTATACCCAAAAAATTTTCAAACAAGTTTGTTTGAAATAAAATTTTGATTCAGTAAATATTTTTTACTATTCGAGTAAATAGTTTTATCCAATTTTGTTTTAACCAAAACAAAAAACAATATGGAGTGAAAAATTCTAGTTGATACAAATAATATACAGTTATACTTGTAACAAAATTGTTAAGAGAACGTTACTGTTCCAATATAGAAATTGCATATTGTACACGACAGTTATTTATTTTATTTACTTCTTATTTTCATTAAAAAATTTAATCAGACAGTCTGTTGATTAAAAGAATCGGGGGTTTTCCAAACAAATTATTACAAAATTTTGTATTTGAACTTCTTTGTGGGACCTAAATTGAAAAAATTAGTATTTGATTCAAAAAATTTTGTGTTTAAAATGGAAAATTTGTTTTTTCTGTATGTATGTAGAAATTAGTTCATATGAGGAAATACATGTTTAATAATCCACTATTCTAGAAAACCGATCTCAAATAACTTAGTTACCTCCACCAGCAAGCAATTCACCATAGGTATTTTCATAAATTGTCAAAAACATTGCAATATCTTTGTTAGCGATAATTTTTACTTCAAGTGTTTCAACATGAGGTTTGCTGGTTGATCCCTTAAAGTTACTCGCGTTAACGTAGGCTGGGTTTTATCGCATGCAGATGTAATGATTTTTCACTTGAAAGAGGTCCTCATCACCATCAATCATACCCTATACAACACATTAATGAGTTGGATTGATCCAGATGCAATTGCTGTCTGCGAATTCATTATTGAAAAAGAGCTTTCCACCACCATCTAACAGCTTCATAAATTTTTTTTGCTAGCATGCATGCCTTAGCATGCTTCTATCGATATTGACGCGATATGTAGTGGTGTTTCAATTAAAAATCTATACCACTAGAATTTACGAATTCACTCATTTGAATTACATTTTACATAATTGATACATATGTATGTATTTCATTTACGAAAAGTCATAAAATTTCTTTTGTTTCTAAAATTGTATGATGTTTTTTTTTGCATGTTTTTTTATTTATTGTATCTTCATATATGAACTAACAATAAATATTCAAATCTTAAATCTAAGATATAATTAATAGGCCCGACCAATGCCAGACATAACTAAGTGATAGTTGTAAATAATACATAAGTAGTGATAAGCAAAAAAAAAAATTTTCAAGCAACTTCATTCGGAGTGTTTAGTATTAGAGCCCTTGTATCTCTCTTTTTAAGCGGATGTGTCCAGTAAAGTTCAAAATATTACGAGCACGCTGATTAGGATGTGACTAGAGTTTTGTTAGATATTTGCGTGCGTATTTTGTTATCACATCAGATGATGATTTGTGATCAGATGTTATTAACCTTAAAATTTTGTTTTGTCTTCGTTGAATTCTCTCTACATTGGAATCAGAAGCAGTGCCCCATAACTGGATACCGTAACACCATATTGGCTTTAAAAGCGACTTGTATATTAAAAGTTTCCAGTCTAGGCTGAGTGTTGAATTTCTGCCAATCAGCCAATGTACCTGAGTTAATTTTAGTTCCATTTACCAAGATATTTCGCATGTGAATGTTAAGGAACAACTTGATTATTAATCTGAATGGGGGAACAAGTATCTCTTCGTAAGGTAAATGTTATATGGACACACTTTTGTTCATTTACCTTAATTCTCCATAATTTTAACCATAGTTCCATCTGGCTAATGTGTTCCTGGAGTTTTCGGGATGTCTCATCAGGGTTTTCGTGTATACTAAGGCAGGCGGTATCGTCGGCAAATGTAGAAGTGTGGATACTACTGCTCACAGGCATACCACAAGTATAAATCAAATATAAAAATGGCCCAGTATACTCCCCTGTGGCACACCGGATGAGATAGTTTCAGGCATACTCATAAAGTGTCCTTCCACAACTGTAAATTTTCGTGCAAGAATGTAACTTTCCAAAAAATTTAGAATGTTTATTGGTAAGCACGTCTTCAATTTCAAAATCAGGCTTTCTTGCCACACTTTATCAAATGCCTGAGAAACATCAATAAACAGGGCAGAACAATACTTCTTTTCCTCAAATGTTTTTCTGATAAATTGAACCAATTTATGCGTTTGCTCAATGGTGCTATGCTGGCTTCTAAAATCAAATCAGTTAAAATTGAATACAATTTTGTCATGAGTAGCTTTTCAAAAAGCTTTGACATTGTTGACAGTAAACTTATTGGCCTATATGACTCAGCCTTGGTAAGATCTTTACCTGGCTTTGGAATCATTTTAACCTTGGCAAGCTTCCAGCAGTCTGGATAATACTCCAGTTGTAAAATAGAATTAAAAATGAATAACAGGATTCTAATTGCAGTACGATGTAACTTAATCAGCATATGGTTACTAATTCCATCCATACCGGGAGCTTTGTTCGGGTTGAGTTCGGCAATTAGTTTTTGTACATCACACATCGTAAATTTTAAGGGTCGAGGGATTAGAGCAACTACATTCGGGAAATCAACAACACCAGTACATGTGTTTGGGGTAAATACGGATTTTAAATGCTAGCAAATATGTTAACTTTTTCAGTATCGCTTCTTGCCCAACCTCCGGTAGATGAGCGCAGAGGTGGCTTAAACTCAACGATTATTTTAAGCTTTTTAGCAGCGCGCCACAAAGAGTAATTAGATGCTGGTGTGACATCAAGGCCTTCCAGATAATTTTTAAAAGATGCAGTTTTTCCAGATGCAAGCAACTCTTGGAGTCGTTTAGTGCACTTTTTAAATCTGATTTTGTGTTGAGGTGATCTGTGGTGTTGCCATTCCCTTCTAGCTCTTCTTTTTCACGTACGAGATGTTCAACATCTGTAGAATAAATTTTATTGAACCCAGTATGCGGATCGGAGATAGTGGCATGTTCAGAAGCTTGTTTAATATTCTCGTTAAGATTTGCAATGTTCGATTCAATGTCATTGGGTGTTCTTAGCGTAATATTTTCCGTGCAATGACTACTAAGATATTTTTTGAATCCCAGCCAATTAACACGATTTATCATCTTAACATATGGGTGAGGTAAAGCGCTTCTAAGTGGACTACAGATTGTAAAGATCGTGGGAGAGTGATCGGACGAGAGATCTGGGGAAGCTTCAACGTGAATTAATTCCCTGCAAATACTTTTTATAACGCCGAAATCTATAACATCCGGAATTTTTCGTACGTCAGTAGGCCAGTAAGTAGGCTCCCCACTCGAAATAACATCCAAGCCCATTTTTGAAATTGTGTTGAACAACGCCCTACCTCTAGGCGTAATAAGACGCGAACCCCAGAACGTATGCTTAGCATTGTAGTCGCCAGCTGCTACGAAACAAGGTCCAAGAGATTTGTAGAATTTCTCGTATTGGTCCACAGTGATTGAAAATCTGGGAGGGGAGTAAATTGAAGATATCACGAAATTTGTACAAAAATTTTCAATGCACATATTTGTTGCTTGTAGATGTTCTTCACAAATGTTGTCAAGAATATAGTGCTTGAGTCTTGACTTTATTAGAATTGATGATCCACCGCATGCTCTCCCTCTAAGGTCCTTTGTATCATATAAAGTGTGGCCATTAATTTTAAAGAAGCTTCTAGAAGTCAAATAAGTCTCAGAGACCATCATTATATCATTATATTATTATATTGTATGATGTGAGGCATTTTTTTTAATTAAACATGGTTCGACATGGTTTCATTTTTTTCAGTAAATTTATTTGATACTCAGGCTGAGTTTACATCTGGCATTTCTTGTGTGTCACTTGCCCAAAAAAACGTAACCAACTAATTAATAATGAAAAACTGTTTGATTCAGACATATATTTATTGATTTAAACAGTTTGCAGTCATTTCGGATTCAGTAAAATTGTCTATTAATTCTGTATGAAACTGTTTAACTTAATAAATACATGTCTGAATCAAATAGTTTTTCATTAGTAATTAGTTGGTTACGCTTTTTTACGCTTGTGTGACATTTGTCACACAGATGTAAACCCGGACTCATACAGATACAGATTTAATGTAATGTTGAGATTATAATTTTTAACTAGTATGTAGTAGTGTGTTTGTGAAGTCCTATAGCCCAATTATTATTTTTATCCAGCTGTACAGGGGGTCCAGCTTATAACTAGGCGTTCAAAGGAACTGCCAGAAAAAGTGAGAATTTAATAAAAAAAACTAGGCAAGTTATTGCCGGTTTGCGTTTAGAAATTAAAGTCTGATTTATTGAATCTTTAACTCTACTTATATACTATTTTACATTTTATTATTTTTATGTTTCTTTATGTCTTTACTTTTGCTGACCATCTATAATAGAATAATTTTGAAAATAATAATAATGAATCATGAAAACAAAAGTGTGTCATTTAATAAAGTAAGCGTTTTGTTAATCAATACAATAAACTGTGTTGCAATGCAATTATATTATGATACAGTGTTTTACATAAAGTGAGGTAGACTACACCCTCACCCTTAAGAGAAAAATTATATAAGTAATTTTTCTTACCATTCTCATAGTAAAGTTACAATATTTAAGAAAAAATGTTTTTAATGTATATGATTTTCTTAAAATAATAATGTTTTAGTGTATATAAAAAAAATATAAAATATAAATAAATTTATTTTGGTATATAATGTTTTATTAAAGTGTAATAAAATTTTAAAATGTTATAAAATATGTTTGATTAGTTTTGAGTCTAAGTTATATTTTTTTGTAATTGCTTTCTTTATATTATTTGCTTGCAGATAAAATTTTTGTTTAGTATTTATTATTTTCTTACAGTTTATATTAATAGTGTTCTTATGAATATTGTTTTTTTACATATATAATTATCCTAGAATTTATATTTATAAATTTTTGTAGGGTTTCAAATTATTGTTGTGTATTTCTTTTGGTTTTCCTTCATATTCTATTGTAGTGTTTACACCGTTTCTAATTAATATTTTATAAGGTCCCTTGTATGGGCTTTGATTTTTCTTTCTATTTTCTACTTTAACTAGTACTAAATCTCCTATCTATAAATTAAGTCTATTTTCATATTTATTGTTTATTACTGTATTTTCTTTTGCTTTTGTTGATAAGTCTCTAGCTCTTTTTAGTGTAAATTGTAATTTGAGTCGTAGTTCTTGTGCGTAGTCATCATAGTTATAAAATTTTGTATTGTTGTCTACAATGTCAGATGGTAGGGATGGTAATTTTCCGTATACTAATTCATATGGCGAGTAGCCTGTGTCAATGTGTGGTGCCGTGTTATAGGCAAAAGTAAAATATGGAATCCACTTATCCCACTCATAATCATTTGCGGTTGTTAATAGAAATTCGTTAAGTACCCTGTGATTTCTTTCAATTGATCCGAGTGTTTCATGATGATAAGGTGTTGAAAAAATTTTGTCTTATTCCTAACAATGAACATATGTTACTCATTATTTTATTTTTAAACTGTGTTCCTCTGTCTGACTTAAGTACTTTAAATTGTCCGTATTTCAAAATAAATTATTCAACAAGTGTTTTGGCTGTTGTAAGTGCATCTTTTGTCGGCATTGGGTGAGCAACGACAAATTTTGTCAGTTCGCACTGCATGGTTAAAATGTATCGGTAATCATTTGAAATACGAAGAGGTCCTACGGTGTCAATTGGAATTACTTCAAAACTATTGTTTGGTGTGTCTGTCAGTGTAAGTGGTTCCTTAATATGTTTTGTTTGTTTATTTTTCGTACATTTGTCACAATATAACACAAATTTCTTTACCATTTTTGACATGTTTTTCCAAATATATTTTTGTTTTAATTTGATGATAGTTTTTCTAACTCCTAAGTGGCCTGCGTGTGTAGCATTGTGGAATTCGTCAATTAGTTTGTATTGCAATATTGCATCTGTTATTTTTGTTGGGGCATTGTATATTAATATTTTAAGTTGAGGACTTTTGTTATTTATCTTTATCTTGGCATATGCTTCTTTTATTTCTTCTTTTGTATATACTTTAAATATTTCATCATTATTTGATAGCGCTAATTCTTTTATATTCTCTCTCTTCATTTTAGATATCAGTTTCCTCAGAATCGAATCTAGTTTCGCTGAGTTATCGCTGAATCTTGCTAGGTTATTATTTTCATTAATAATTTCATTTCTTATATTTTTGGTATGTAACTTCTTCATAGTCGAATCTGGTTTCGATGAATTATCATTACATCCTATATTCATATTTTTGGTACGCGATTTCTTCATATTCGAATCTGGTTTCGATGAATTATCATTACGTCCAATGTGCACAATGTTATTTTCAATATTTATGTCGGCCTCTTTTATATTTTCAATTTTATTAAATTGTAATTTCTTCATATTTTTGACGTCATTAATTGATATGCATTTCCATATTTGAAGTTGATCAGACTTCTGAGAATCATATTTTTCCATATTTCTTTCTGTTGCGCGCGTATTGTTTTCGTTTATATTATTGTTAGTTGCCTCATTATTTTCTTTTATATTTGCCTCATTAGTTTTATTTTTCATTGTCCTTGTAGTTACTAGTAATTTCCTTTCTTTTTCATCGTTTTCCGATGGTATCATTTGTTTTAATATGTCAGAGTCAATTTTTATTCTCGAAAGTGCATCAGCGTTAGTGTTCATTTTTCCTTTCTTATAAATAATTGTAAAATCATAATCACTTAAATCTAGTCTAATTCTTGTCATTTTAGATGAAGGATTCTTATGTGAAAAGAGCGAAATTAAAGGTCTGTGGTCTGTTACTACTATGAATTGTCTTCCATATAGATATGGTTTAAAATAATTTATTCCCCAGTGTATTGCTAATAGTTTTTTTCAATGACTGGTTTGTTCATGTCATGTTTTTGTAATGCTTTACTTGCATATGAAATTGGTAAATCTTGTCCTATTTCTCCTTGTGATAGTACTGCACCTAACGCGTAGTTTGAAGCGTCGGTTGTTATTATAAAAGGTTTTTCAAAATCTGGGTATAGTAATACAGGAGGGTTAATTAGCTTTTCTTTTAGTGTTTCGAAGGCATTCTGGCATTGCTCTGTCCATTTGAATTCTGTCGATTTCTTTAAAAGTGCGTTTAGATCTTTAGCGATGTAAGCAAAATTAGGTATGAATTTTCTGTAATAATTGCAAAATGCAATGAATCGTCTTACCTCGTCTGCGTTTTTGGGTATTGGGTAATTTTTTATTGTTTCATATTTGGATGGGTCTGTCTTTACACCGTCTTTTGTTATTAAATGTCCTAAGTAAATCAATTCTGGTCTTAAAAAACAACATTTCTTTGGATTAAGTTTTAGATTGTATTTTTGAAGTCTGTCCAGTACTTTTATTAAATTTTGGTTGTGATGTTTTAAACTACATCCATATACTATTATGTCATCTACATAAAGAAATGCTTCGGATTCTAGTCCGGAAAGTGCAATTGTTAGCATTCGTTGAAAACTATATGAAGAAATTTTTAGTCCGAAAGGGAGTCTTTTGAATTGATAGTGGCCTTGTGGCGTAGAAAATGCTGTAAGTGGTCTAGATTCCTCATTTAATTCAATCTGGTGAAATGAGCTTGTCATGTCTAGTGTAGAAAACCATTTGGCTCTACCAAGTTTGTCCAAGATATCTTCTAATCTAGTTAGTGGAAATTTGTCGCTTACAATTTTGTCGTTCAGTTTTCTAAAGTCTACTACTAGTCTCCATTTCTTTTTGTCTTCCGTGTTCTTCTTGGGTACTAAGAGGAGTGGAGCATTATATGGGCTAATTGATGGTTCTATTATATCATCATTAAGCATTGTTTGTACTTGTTCGTTTATTATTTCAGTATGTGCATGAGGTAATCTGTAGTTTTTTATGTACACTGGTGTATTGTCCGAGGTCATGATTTTCTGTGTGTAAAAATTGTTGACGCTTAATTTTTCGTCTGCGAGGTGAAAAACATTTTGATATTTCCTAAAAATTTTTATTAATTCTGTTTTTGCATAATTGTCATTATTATTTATTTGCAAGTCATTTAGTATTTGTTCGAAACGTTGGGGGTTATTAACATTATTGTAATTTAATATTTCATAGTTTTTAAGTGGGTCAGTTTGGAGTTTAATGCCTTTTAAAATTATTTCATCATTTGTTGTATTTAATATTTTCAAATGAGTCATGCCGTTTTTTGGTGCTATTGAATTACTTAGAAATCCGCCTGGCTTTAATTCATTGTTAAAAATTACGCTATCTTCAGTTAAGTTTAATTTTAATGCTTGTATTATTTCTGTTCTTGCTGGTATTTTTATTTGTACTGACGTAAATGATTTTGTATGCATTGGTAGTGTTATAGTTGTATTATTTGTAAATATTGAAATTGTGAATGTTTCGTAATCTATTTTGCAAAGATATTTCTTAAGAAAGTCTCTCCCTATTATTCCGTCTGTTTCTATAAGAAAGTCTGAATCTACTATATGAAATGGGTGTAAGCATATTTCATTTGATAAATTAAGTTCTATTTTTATTGTGCCTAGTGAATGGATTTCTTCTGTGGTAATGCCTGTTAATTTGCATCTTTCTTCTTCATTTAAAAATTCATATTGGAATTCATTTTGCATTCGACAAAGTAATATGTCGGCTCCTGTGTCAATAAGAAATGTGAAAGTTTTATTTTTGTATTTAGTAGTTATAAAATTTGTGTTATTATCAGATACTTTGTGTATTTTTAAATTTGGCTGTCCGGAATACCGATGTATTCCGAGCCTGATGCGTTTCCCGAATCTTGTATGGTGTGTACATGTCTGTTGTTGTTATTTCTGTATGTGTTATTTTGTCTACCTCCATTAAAATTGTTTCCATTTCTAGTGTTGGGATTATTGTTTCTATTAAAATTGATTGTTGCTATTGTTATTAAAATTGTTATTTCTGAAGTTAACAAAATTATTATTTCTGTTATTACTATGGTTATTCATGCGGTTTGTGTTGTTAAAATTTCTATTCTGATTTCTATTATTATTATTAAATCTAATTCTCTGATGCATAATATGTGCTTGGGCATTTGAATTGTTGGATTCTTCTGCAATTTCTAAGGCTTCTGCAAATGTTTTTACTCTGCTTGCTTCTATTGTTTTGACTATTTCTCTATTGGCTAATCCATTTTTAAATGCGTTAAATGCAATGATACCATTTGATTGTATTATTGCATTTCTGCTTTCTTCACCTATGCTTGATATTTGTAATTCGTTTAATTCTGAAATTAAACTTTCAATTTTGTCTGCAAATTTTCGTATGTCACCTTGTTGTTTTATTTTATTTAAGTCATTTAGGATGTTATTTGGTGTTTGTTTTGTCTTATAATTTTTCTTTAGTTCACTGATTAATTCTTCTAAATTGTTTGGAATTCTAGTTTGCTTAATTCTGTTTTGTACTTTTTGATCTAACCTGGTTTTAAAAATGAATTGAAAGAAATTGTGTTTCTTTGTATCATCTAGGGTCTCTTGAATCAATTCCAAATTGTCTATGAAAGGGTTAAGTTCTTCCTTTCTACCAGAGTAGATGGGAATTAATTTTGCAATTGATGCAAGCTCTGAAGCGTTCATTGTCATTGTTGCAGTTGATTGTGTCATGTCTGAGTTTTTCGAAATTTTTCTAATTAATTGTTGATGTAGAGAGCTAGGTATTTCTAATTCTAATCCTTTCCTTGTTGATATTTTTGAAAGTTTATCTCTTATATCTATGAAAAATCCGTCAGCTGCGACTTTATGTGAAGTTGTCAGTCGATTATAGTTTACGTTTAATATTACTCTTATTTCTTCAAATTTGGTTATTAAATTCTGTATGTGTTTTTCAATTGTCTCGTCTTTTGTTGCTCTATCATTGTTTAAACATTTATAGGACTTATCAAAATTTTCTTTTATCAATCTAATTTTACTAACAATATTTTGCCATTCCATTGATTTAAAAATATATGTTTATTTATTTTGTTTTCTTTTAAAATTAAATTTTATCTAAATTGTCACTACGGCTAGCATATTTTTTTCTTTAGGGATCTTTTGTGTAAGATATATAATTTAATTAATATTTTTAATGCGTTCAATATAACTAATATTAACATAAGTATAAATACAGAATCTATTTGTTTAGTGTGGTCTATTATTATTAATAACATTAGCGTTTGGATTTGCTATTTTTGATGATTTTCCTCCCATTTTTACTTATTGTATCTTTTTAAATGTATCTTTTTTACGTGTTTTTTTTACTAAAGAATAAGTTATTCTAATATATGTATTAAGATTTTAGTAATAATTGCTAAAAAAATCGTTTTTATATTCATCAATGTATTGGGAATTCATTAGAGTGCTGACAATCTTGAACTAATTTTCGTTCGACAATTACAAAGTGTGATTTACTTACATTGGTATTTAAAAAAAAGATTTTAAATGTAAATTTTTGTATTTATTGAAGACATCTTGTTGCTTCCTGTTGAAAAGTTTTTGCAAGTTTTTTGTAGGTATATTGTATAATTCAGTTTGTAGAAATGTTAACGAATATTTTTAGTGTACGCTGATTTCAGGACATTATTTCATTGTTTATCAAAAGTCCATTTCAGCTATTAACTCTTTGTCACAAGGCTCTTTTTGGTCCGCAGGATCGAAGTTGCAGGATCGCCATGTAAAGGATGTGTAGGATGGCAGGATCGCCATGTAAAGGATGTGTAGGATGGCAGGATCGCCATGTAAAGGATGTGTAGGATGGCAGGATCGCCATGTAAAAGATGAACAACCGTTTCGTCAGAGAACTTTAATGCTGAATTGTATTGGAGAGTGTGTAAAGTGTTTGCTTCCCTATAGCCCAATTATTATTTTTATCCAGCTGTACAGGGGGTCCAGCTTATAAATAGGCGTTCAAAGGAACTGCCAAAAAGGTTTGAAAATTTAATAAAAAAACAAGGCAAGTTATTGCCGGATTACGTTCAGAAATTAAATTCTCATTTTATTCACAATTTGCTCTGCTTATATACTATTTTTACAATTCTTACTTAGCCTTTCTAACTTACGTTTACATATCTACAATTATGTTTTGTTCCTTTCTTCACTATAACAATGATAAGCATATTTTTAAACAACCAATCAAAATTTGGTAAAAAGTAATTAAATTGTGACTCAAAAGTATGTCACTCAATTTCTTGCATTCAGCATTCTTATTATGTTGCAATGCTTGTGCATTGAACTGCTATTAAAGCAATGCAAGTAATTTATGTTACAGTGCACTACCATAAGTGTGGTACACTACACCCTCACCCTTAAGAGAAAAATTATGTAAGTAATTTTTCTTACCATTCTCATAGTGAAGTTACAATATTAATAAATTTGTTAAATGTAAATAAAAATGTTTAATGATTTTCTTAAAATAATAGTGTATATAATTCTCTTAAAAAAATAAAATGTAAATAAATTTTTTTTTTATGTATATAAGATGTTATAAGATAAGTTTAATTATTTTTTTATCTAAGTTATAAATTTTTTTTGTTTCTTTTGTAATGGCTTTCTTTGTATTATTTGCTTACATATACATAAAAAAAATTTTCTTAAGTATTTAGTTTTTCTTACAGTTTATTTGTATTTAAAATAATGTTCTTATAAATTTTATGTTTATGTACTTATATAATTATCCTAGAAATTATATTTATAAAGTTTTGTAGGGTTTTAAATTATTGTTGTGTATTTCTTTTGCTTTTCCTTCATATTCTATTGTGGTGTTAACACCGTTTCTACTTATTATTTTGTAAGGTCCCTTATATGGGCTCTGATTTTTCTTTCTATTTTCTACTTTAACTAGTACTAAATTAAGTCTGTTTTCGTATTTATTGTTTATTACTCTATTTTCTTTTGCTTTTATTGACAAGTCTCTAGCTCTTTTTAGTGTAAATTGTAATTTGAGTCGTAGTTCTTGTGCATAGTCATCATAATTATAAAATTTTGTATTGTTGTCTATAATGTCAGATGGAAGCTATGGTAATTTTCCGTATACTAATTCATATGGCGAGTAGCCTGTGTCAATGTGTGGTGCCGTGTTATAGGCAAAAGTAAAATATGGAATCCACTTATCCCACTCATAATCATTTGCGGTTGTTAATAGAAATTCGTTAAGTACCCTGTGATTTCTTTCAATTGATCCTAGTGTTTCATGATGATAAGGTGTTGAAAAAATTTTGTCTTATTCCTAATAACGAACATACATATGTTACTCATTATTTTATTTTTAAATTCTGTTCCTATGTCTGACTTAAGTACTTTAAATTGCCCGTATTTTAAAATAAGTTGTTCAACAAGTGTTTTGGCTGTTGTAAGTGCATCTTTTGTCGGCATTGGGTGAGCAACGACAAATGTTGTCAGTTCGCACTGTATGGTTAAAATGTATCGGCAATCATTTGAATTACGAAGAGGTCCTACGGTGTCAATTAAAATTACTTCAAAACTATTGTTTGGAGTGTCTGTTCGTGTAATGGGTTCCTTTATGTGTTTGGTTTGCTTATTTTTCGTACATTTGTCACAATATGACACAAATTTCTTTACTATTTTTGACATGTTTTTCCAAATATATTTTTGTTTTAATTTGATGATAATTTTTCTAATTCCTAAGTGGACTGCGTGTGTGGCATTGTGGTATTCGTCAATTAGTTTGTATTGCAATATTGCATCTGTTATTTTTGTTGCGGCATTGTATATTAATATTTTTAGTTGAGGACTTTTGTTATTTATCTTTATCTTGGCATATGCTTCTTTTATTTCTTCTTTTGTATATATTTGAAATATTTCATCATTATTTGACAGCTCTAACTCTTTTATATTTTCTTTCTTCATTTTTGATATCAGTTTCCTCAGAATAGAATCTTCGCTGAATCTTGCTAGCTTATTAATTTCATTATTTCTATTTTGGGTATGTAACTTCTTCATAGTCGAATCTGGTTTCGATGAATTATCATTACATCCTATATTCATATTTTTGGTACGCAATTTCTTCATGTTCGAATCTGGTTTCGATGAATTATCATTACGTCCTATGTGCACAATGTTATTTTCAATATTTATATCTTTTTCTTCTATATTTTCGCTTTTATTAAATTGCAATTTTTTTATATTTTTGACGTCATTAATGGATATGCATTCCCATATTTGAAGTTGATCAGACTTCTGAGAATTACATTTTTCCATATTTCTTTCTATTGTGAGCTCATTCTTTTCATTTATATTATTGTTAGTTGCCTCATTGTTTTCTTTTGTATTTGCCTCATTAGTTTTATTTTTCATTGCCCTTGTAGTTACTTAAAATTTTTTTCGTTTTCATCGTTTTCTAATGGTATCATTTGTCTTAATATGTCAGAGTCAATTTTTATTCTTGAAAGTGCATCAGCATTAGTGTTCATTTTTCCTTTCTTATAAATAATTGTAAAATCATAATCACTTAAATCTAGTCTAATTCTTGTCATTTTAGATGAAGGATTCTTATGTGAAGAGCGAAATTAAAGGTCTGTGGTCTGTTACTACTTTGAATTGTTTTCCATATAGATAAGGTTTAAAATAATTTATTCCAGAGTGTATTGCTAATAGTTCTTTTGGCATGTTGGCATTGCTCTGTCCATTTGAATTCTGTCGATTTCTTTAAAAGTGCGTTTAGATCTTTAGCAATGTCAGCAAAATTAGGTATGAATTTTCTGTAATAATTGCAAATGCAATGAATCGTCTTACTTCGTCTGTGTTTTTAGGTATTGGATAATTTTTTATTGTTTCATATTTAGATGGGCTGTCTTCACACCGTCTTTTGTTATTAAATGTCCCAAGTAAATCACTTCTGGTCTTAAAAAACAACATTTCTTTGGATTAAGTTTTAGATTGTACTTTTGAAGTCTGTCCAGTACTTTTATTAAATTTTGGTTGTGATGGTTTAAGTTACATCCATATACTATTATGTCATCTACATAAAGAAATGCTTCGGATTCTAGTCCAGAAAGTGCTGTTAGCATTCGTAGAAAGCTGTTTGAAGAAATTTTTAGTCCGAAAGGGAGTCTTTTGAATTGATAGTGGCCTTGAGGCTTAGAAAATGCTGTAAGTGGTCTAGATTCTTCATTTAATTTAATCTGGTGAAATGAGCTTGTCATGTCTAGTTTAGAAAACCATTTGGCTCTACCAAGTTTGTCTTAAATATCTTCTAGTCTAGTTAGTGGAAATTTGTCGGTTACAATTTTGTCGTTCAGTTTTCTAAAGACTACTACTAGTCTCCATTTCTTTTTGTCTTCGGTGTTCTTTTTGGGTACCAAAAGGGTAGTGATTACAGTGGTTTCAGCTTTTATTTTTCACAAGGTTTTTGTCCGCAGGATCGCCATGAAATATTGAAAGTATAATTTGTAACTAGTATGTAGTAGTGTGTTTGTGAAGTCCTATAGCCCAATTATAATTTTTATCCAGCTGTACAGGGGGTCCAGCTTATAACTAAGCGTTCAAAGGAACTGCCAGAAAAAGTGAGAATTTAATAAAAAAAAAAAAAACTAGGCAAGTTATTGCCGGTTTGCGTTTAGAGATTAAAGTCTGATTTATTGAATGTTTAACTCTACTTATATACTATTTTACATTTTATTATTTTTATGTTTCTTTATGTCTTTACTTTCGCTGACCATCTATAATAGAATAATTTTGTAATGAAAACTAAAGTGTGTCATTTAAGTTTAATAAAGTAAGCGTTTTGTTAATTAATACAATAAACTGTGTTGCAATGCAATTATATTATGATACAGTGTTTTACAGTAAGTGAGGTACACTACAATAAGATCTGTTTACATTGCATTTTACAATTTATGAATGCTTCAACATGATTCTAGTTGAAGTCCATATTTATTCACTAAGTTTGTCTGAAACCCCTTCATACACATGTATGTACATTCTTAAAGAATGGATACCAAAGTCAAATTTCTTTATATATTTTCTAAAGATCTGTAGCTATAGAAATTAAAATAGTGAAGATCTTTTATAATAAGCCCATATTCATATCTTAAAATTTTGTATGCTAGAGCTTTCGAAATGGAAACTGTACAACTTTTACTATAATAACTGATAATGTTTTATAATTTATGCATGCTACAGCATGATTCTTGTCGAAGTCCATATTTGTTAACTAAATTTGTTTCATACTCATTTATGCACACCTACATTCTTAAAGAATGGATACCAAAGTCCAATTTCTTTAGTTTATTTATATTTTCTAAAGATCTGATAGCTATAGAAATGAACAAAGTGAAGATCTTTTATAATAGGCCAATAATCGAATTTTAAAATGTTTTTGTTAAGAGCTTTCAAAATGGAAAATGTATATCTTTTACTATAAAAACTGATAAAATTATGTGTTGCTGAACATTACACTGTGTTATACTTCA
Source organism: Tachina fera (assembly GCA_905220375.1). Classification (NCBI taxonomy): domain Eukaryota; kingdom Metazoa; phylum Arthropoda; class Insecta; order Diptera; family Tachinidae; genus Tachina; species Tachina fera. The sequence continues at coordinate 2,793,432 of LR999968.1, read as the reverse complement.
TTTTCAACGCTTTAGTTTTCACAATATTTCATACTTACAACAAGTCTAGAGAATTCCAGTATATTAAGTTAATAATCTTTCCTATCATTATTAATCAATTATTCAAAAAACAAGACAAACTAGATTTTTGCTTTTTGATTTAATTTTTATATAATTTCAACATTTTATCATCTTCAAATTACTGTGTACTGTATTTTTTTCTCTTATTTATTGAGTTAACTTTAATCGCAAACATTTTAATGGTGAGATGAACTTTTCTATTTTATACACTAAGCAAGTCTTTACATATCAATCCACTTATATGAACCATTAATGGTAAATTCTTTTCACATCATTTCTTTTAATGATCTATTAAATCATTCTACTATTGATGCTTTCATATTGAGTGATGTTTATTCTGATATTTATGAATTTTTCCATTGTTTATTAAAAAACTCTTTGCCATCATCTGTTTCTAAGTTTGTTTGGTATTCGTACCAGTTAAAAAATATTTTCCATTACCTTGGTTATTAGATTGCATTATTTATTTTTAACGATACTGACAATATAAACTTTAAGAATGTGCCAATTACAGCCTACAAGAATCAATAATTTATATTTTCTGTAGTATAGTCCCCCACTTCAACTAAATCAGCTTCCCAAATATCATCTATTTCTGTCATATTTCTATTTGTATGTGTGGATTTACACATGCTTGCATGTATGTATGTATGCATGTATGTATATATTTTAAAATGCTTTTTTAACAACAGCCGACACTACACCACGTCAGAATTAACAACAACGGGGACGTTAAATCATTTTCACGGAAACATTTACCGAAGGAATGAATAACTGCAATTTGCAATATCGATCGATAGTTTTTTCCGTCGAATTTTCCTTTCCGTGCAGAATCAACAATACCACCCAATATATATAAATATATTGTTAATTCTTTTTATTTGGTATCAAGATAAAAAGAATCTCTAGTTGAATTAAACTTTAAGCAAAACGCTTACTTCGTTTTTGTTTAACTTTTTTTGTTTTTTGGTTGTTCATATTTTTGCAAAGTCTCAAGTACACTTAAATTCTTTCCCACAATTTAATTAAAATAAAATTAATTTATTTCTCACACATTTGTCAAGCCAGGTATGAGAACCATCATGTCAGCATAATTGACGAAATAAATAAAACATTTTATTTTCCACGTGTGTTTCAAATTACCAGCCAGACAGTAGTGAAATTGAATATCTGTTTTGCTTAGCTTACGATGGGAATGAATTTGGCAAGATAATAATGAACAGTTTGTGGCCGTTTTAAATTATGTTTGTATTCTTAATTTTTTTTATTAATTCTACTTTTTGTTATTGTATTAGTTTTAAGTTATTGTTTACATTTTGTATAAATATTAAAATTATTGAATAAAGTTTATGATTGCTACTTAAATCGTCATACACTTCACTTCTTTGAGTCAATTAGATTATCCTGGTGTACTACCTGATTAACTAATTGATTCCTCCACAACTTGAGTTCTCACTTGGGTAAAAACATCAACATTCATTAAATTGCTTATCCTTGTGTACCACTTGGATAAGCGCCACCACTTACATCTCAGTTAAGCCAGGCAAACGACTCTGGTATTAACATTTTTGGCGACCGTGACAGGACCTGCAATCTTCGGATTAACTAATAGTGCCATCACTTCCCTGCTTTCCACAGCAACTAATCCACCATGGAAACAACCTCAACAAAACTGCTCCGCCAACTAAAGGAAATGGGAGAACATATTGCAACCATTATTCGAAATTTCACCAAGGATTCAGCCAGCCGGAAAACGGCAACCTATTACCAGGAACGACTATCTCGTCTAAAGACAGCTTGGACAGAGTTTGACATAGCTGATAATGAATTACGAGAGCTGAAGGACGTAGGCACATCTGATCAATACTTCACATCCGACTACTATATTCGAATTGGGCCATGGTGACGAAGTATATAGCGACATTGGAACGTGAACTTGATAATCAAGGTAAAGAATCCGGGAAAAAGGAACTTCCTAGTCCCAAACCTGCAAATACAGGTCAAACGCAAGCCGGGGTAACTGGGCGACATGATCCCAATCCCAAATCGGCAAACACAGGTCAATCGCAAGCCGGAGCAACTGGGAGCCACGATGTATTAATCAGCCGGTCACCTGGAAAAATGGCGGCGCTTACTCGACAGCTAGAAGGTCTTCAGTTGCAACCAGGTCAAGATCAATCTTACTACGATATAAAAAAGGCCACTATCTCTCAGCTGTGGCTTCAATTAGAAAGGCTTAATGATGAATTACTGGAAAAATATCCCGACCCAGACATTGCTGGTTACGATACAAGCAGATATGTTCACGTCGAACAAGTTGCACAATCAGCAATCATACAGCTCACCACGGCCAATAGAAGCCTCCACCACTCAACCACAGAAACTAGGGCTAGACCATCAACCTTACCTTTGCCTACGATCACCATTACAAAATTTGAAGGTGACTACATGAAATGGACATCGTTCTCCGATTTATTTATAAGAATCGTACATGGGCAACAGATATCTGACGCTCATAAAATGTGGTATTTAAAAACCAATGTCATTGGTGAAGCAGCGAACCTCATTAATCATCTTGCGGTTACTGCAGACAATTATCAGGTGGCGTGGCAATTGCTGCAAGATCGATACAACAATAAAAGGGTAATGGTAGCAACAGCAATTCAGAGACTACTTGACCAGCCATCTGGGGCATCCACATCAGGTGCTATTAAGCGATTGCACGATACAACAAAGGAATGTTTGGCAGTTCTCTCCATCATGGGGCTTCAAGTATTATCGTGGGATCCAATCCTTATCCACATCCTGGTCAAAAAGTTAGATAAAACAGTGCATGCTCAATATGAGCAATCAATTTCTCACCCAAAGGAACTACAAACAATCAACCAATTTCTGACATTCCTTGAGAACACTCTGGAAGCAATGGCACACAAGGAAAAACCTTCGTTTTCCACTAGCAAAATCTGCGCGCTTACAGCACAACCTCGACACGAAAACCGGTTGTGCATAGTTTGCAAGCGAGATTCTCACCCATTGTATCGATGCAAGAAATTCATCGATGTAAGCTCAACAAACAGACTAAACATGATACAGAAACATAAATTATGTGTCAATTGCTTTAGTAGTACCCATAGTACCAAACAATGTACAATTTCAGGCCGCTGCCAGAAATGTGGAAAAAAGCACCATACCTTGGTACATCTGGAACCAACCTCACAAGGTAATTCGTCATCAAGAAAAGTTACTCCTCCTAAAAAAGAAATTGACTCAGACAGAGAGGCAGCTACACTTAAAAAACCCTCCACAACAAACGTGACATCTTTCGTTAGCACACCACAGGACGAAGCTGAAAGCATGATGGCAAGTTCCGTCGGCAGAAGACCATATGTCCTACTAGGAACAGCGTCGGTAAAGGTCAAGGCAAATGGACTAGAAACTGAATGTAAGGCAATTCTCGACTCGGGATCACAAGTCAACCTCATTCCATAGAGATTAGTCACAACTCTAGGGATCCCATCAAGAACCACCCTAATTTCAATCAATGGAATTGGAAAAAACCGCACCAAAGTTCAACACCGTGTCAACATATCACTTCAATCCAGACTCAACAACTTTTCAACACGTCTTGAGGCATTTGTGTTGCCACAAATCATTTCTCCTCAACCTGCTCAACAACTTACCATCGATAAGTGGGCGATTCCCAACAATGTCACACTGGCGGACCCAACTTTTAACCGATCAGAAAAAATTTACATTTTGATAGGCGCAGAATATTACCATCAAATCCTTGCCATAGGACAAATTAAACTCGGTGATGACCTCCAAATATTACAAAATACCACCTTTGGCTGGATAGTATCTGGAGAACAACTCTCATCAGCAATATGTGGTACTGAGGAGGATAAAATGAATACGGCTATTGAACGATTTTGGAAACTGAAAGAGATCGAGAGCACTGGGCATCAATTATCTCCCTATGACGCCCAATGTGAGGCACATTTCAATCAACACACTATTCGTAACAAAGAAGGACGGTTCGTTAGTACGACTTTCATTCTGAACTGAAACATCTTCTTTAGGCGCCTCACATAATATTGCCTTTAACCGTTTCCTCAGCTTGGAACGTCGATTATCAAAAGATGCTTCCCTAAAAACTCAATATATGCAGTTTATGAAGGATAACGAAACAATGGGACATATGTATATCGAAAATCAACATAGATGAAGTGGAAGGGTCTAAATACTTTATTCCTCACCACTGCATTTTACGACATGATAGTAGCACCACTAAAGTTCGGGTGGTACTCGATGCGTCAGCAAAAACCTCGTCAGGAAAATCTTTGAATGACATTTTGCACATCCGGCCACCACACTACAAAATGAGCTGTTTACGGTGCTTCTGCGATTTCGGATTCCACGTTTCGTGTTCACAACAGACATAGAAAAAATGTACCGACAAATATTGGTCCATCCAAAAGACCAACAGTACCAGATAATTCTATAGAGAAGTAATGTTCCTGAACCCATCAGTTACTTCAAGTTGAATACAGTGACATATGGAACCAGACCTGCACCATACTTGGCAATCAAATGTCTAAAGGAAATAAGCCATGATAACAACATGCAGTTTCCGTTAGCAGCCAATTTCTTGGAAAATAACTTTTATGTGTACGATGGTTTGGGGGAGCCTATAGCTTGAACATAGCACTACAAACTCAGCGTCAACTACAACACGTCATGTCAAAGTACGGATTTCATTTAAGAAAATGGTGAGCAAATCATACCCAATTGCTACGCAATATCCCCAATGATGATTTTTCCACAGACGAAACCGACTATATAAAAACGTTGGGATTAGTATGGATGATCTACTGAAAATTAAGGTCAACATACAACCAATCAAGGCTGTGACGAAAAGGACAGTCACCTCAGATTTAGCGCGTATATTTGACCTACTCGGACTACTGTCTCCAGTAGTCGTCAAGGAAAAAATTTGAAGCTTGCATGGGATGAGGCAGTGCCTTCAGAATTGGAATCACGCTGGCGAAGATTTAGAAGTAATCTGAGTGAACTAAAAACCTTTCAAGCTCATCGACATGTATATAAAGGATTGATTCCAAGAAATACGCAACTACATGTTTTTACAGATGCCTCAGAAAAGGCGTATGGTGCCGCAGTATATATCAGGACATTCTTGCCAAATAAAACAGTTATTTTGTACTTGCTTTGTGCGAAGTCCCGTATAGCCCCTCTCAAGCAACAAACGCTGCCCACGCTGGAATTATGTGCCGCCCTGTTGGGTGCCAACTTGGCTGCAAAAGTTAAGCACGATCTGGATATGAATACAACGCCAACATTCTACTGGTCTGATTCAAAAATAGTATTAGCATGGATAAATTCACGATCATCTTCGTTGCATTCCTTCGTAGCAAATCGAATAGCTTCAATTCAAGAAAGCTCGACACCTGATCAATGGCGTCATGTGAGTTCCCAGGACAACCCAGCAGACATAATATCTAGAGGATTGGATCCACAGCAGTTGCAGCATACACCCCAGTGGATGTATGGGCCATTCTTTCTTCGTGGTGATGAGAAAAATTTTTGGTAACAAGTTTTGGTAACGACTGAAAATTTTTTGCATTCTATCAACCATGGAAATTCTTTTAAAACCCTGCAACGTATTATAGGATACATCTTCAGATTCATAAAATATGCTAGAATTACCAAGGCAGAGAGACAAACTCAAAGAGCTCTGACACCTTTCGAGCTCCATCAAGCAGTTGCAAAAACGCAAAGAACTAAGGGTGTAAAGTCCGATCAAAAGCTTACCACCATTTTTAGATGAAAATTGCATTTTAAGAGTCGGAGGCAGACTAAAAGAGTCTACTTTACCATTCGATACAAGACATCCAATGCTCCTATCTTATAATGAGATAATCAGCAAACTAACATTTGAGTCAATACACAAAGAAAATAAGCATTGTGGAGCTCAGGCTCTCCTTGCAAATGCCCGACAACGATTTTGGCCCATCAAGGGAAAATACTTAGCACGAGAAACCATCCATAAGTGAGTAAGTTGCGCAAAATCAAAACCAAAACTTCTCCAGCAGATCATGGGAAATTTGCCTGCAACGAGGGTTACACCAGCAAGACCATTTATAAATGCCGGGGTTGACTATTGTGGTCCAATTTGGGTTCACTTTAAAACTCGAGGAAAACGACCTCAAAAAGCGTACATTGCAGTATTATGTTGCTTCGCCACAAAAGCTGTGCATCTCGAATTAGTTACAAGCATAACAACAGAAGCGTTCCTGGGAGCACTAAAACGATTTACCAGTCAGTCAGCAGAGGTCATTGCCAACAACTTTACTGCGTCAATGCAACAAACTTTGTCGGAGCACAAAATCAACTAGCGGAATTATCATCAGCCCCAGCTCAAGAAGCCATTCAGCGAGAATGTGCAAAGAAATAATAAAAAATAATAAAACAATAAAATGAAAAGAAATTCATTTCATTCCTCCTCGAGCACCTCATTTTGGGGGATTGTGGGAGGCCACAGTCAAGTCAGCCAAAAACCTATTACTCACAGAAATGGCAAACGCATAACTAACTTGTGAAAAAATGGAAACTGTAGTCATAGATGTAGAGGCAATACTGAATTCCAGACCTATAACAGCATTATGAAATGATCCTAATGATGCAGCTGCCTTGACTCCTGGTCATTTCCTGATTGGGAAACCTCTCACGGCACAAGTCGAAGCAACTGTTCAGTCGATGTCGCCATCACTCGTTAAACGATGGGAATTAGTATCAAAAATAAAACATCATTTCTGGCAACGATGGTCCCACGAGTACCTCACTGAACTCCAGCAGCGTAACAAATGGCAATCAAAGTCTCAAAATCTGCCAGTAAGTAATATAGTTATAGTGAAAGACAACACTCCTGTCATGACGTGGCGAATCGGAAAGGTGATCGAAACATTCCCCGGGCCTGACGGTATCGTGAGGACGGCAACAGTAAAAACATCTACAGGTATCATTAAACGGGCAATTCACTTACTTGCCCCACTTCCTCTCGATACATCATACACCACTACTGGCAATGAAAGTATAGCTGATCTTCAGAACACACCCTCAACGTCTTTGTGCAGTGAAGGTGTAAAAAGCAGTTCCCTTCCCAAGGAAAACTACAAATCTCCGGACAAAACTTAAGGAAATAGCTCGGAACTCAAGAGAAACGAACCACCTACTGATAAATACAAAGGCTCACCACCCCCAAAACGCTGCACATTATCTCCAACCAGCCTACTAATGCTTCTTGCCTTAGTCCTTCCGTTAGTGGTATGCCAGCTAGGTACCTACACAAAGATCACTAGCTCTCCTGGGTTACACTTTGAACAGATTGGTCAAGTTAAACCAATTATCTCAGAATGGAAGCTTTTTATCTACTTTGAAATGAAGTACACTTCTATTAAACGGAACTAATACGTTGATGAAATGTTTCAACAGTTCAGATCTCAATCATCAATGTATCGCGCTCGTTACGCATTTTAACAACGTTAAACTTAAAGTGGCTACCAGTCTCGAAAGCCTCTTAAGAAGACAGAAACGAGGGGCAATTGATTTCGTTGGAAATGTAGCAAATTCATTATTTGGAGTTCTCGATTCACAGTATGCCGAAAAAATGACAGACACTATCAACAGCATAAAGAATAACGAGGATCACTTGGCACACCTTCTACGGAATCAAACATCATTCCTCGACTCCACCCTTAATATTATGAAACAAACGGAGGCTCATACTCAGAATAGCCTTGATAAATTAAACTTTCGGCTAAAAAGACTCGAGAACTTTACTGTCAATGAAACCCAGCAATCTCAACTTATTTTCTCGCTTAGCATTCAGTTGATCATCATCTCAGGCAATGTGCAAACAATGTTAAAGGCCATAATGGATCTGCTAACCGATACATGTCATGGCAGAATAAGTCCCTCTCACTAACACCATAACAATTTTCTTTGGAAGTGGACAATATAAAGGCAAATCTGCCATCGAATTTAATACTACCAGTCACGGATATCATTCATCTGTATGGTTTAGTGCCAGCTAATAGAGCCATTTCAAACCAACACATCATTTGCACATTGGAAATCCCACTAGCCCATAAAGAGGATTTCGACTTCTTTTATCTTACACCAGTTCCACAACTAGTAAATGACTCGTTGGTTGCGATCATTCCAACAACCAAAATGATGGCTCTCAACGGTCACCGAGACGAATATTTCCCGGTTGATGATACCAAACTCCGTGATTGCCACATCCTTGAACACGATACTTTTTTTATGCCCAAATATCCAAGCTACGTATTTCAAAAATTGACCAATGTGTCGTTGTGAGATAAATTTATTCAACAACGAGTCAGACCTAAGTTGCAATACCGACGTACTAGCCCATAGTAATGTGTGGTACCAACTTCATAAAAAAATCAATGGCTAGTCGCAACTCAACATCCACTCAAATTAAGTATGGTATGCAACGGCATCAGTGGTTCTCAAGTCTTACAAGGAACTGAATTGCTTACCTTACCAGCAGGATGTTCAATGAAAAATGAGTTGATTACCGTATATGGGCACCAAACAATTACCTCGACTTTGTATCCCTCCTATACAAGCTCTGGAGTTTCATTGCCCCATTTACAACAAAAGGTCTTCAATATAACCGAAACTTTCCAAGACCTAAGAATCATGGGAAACTTAACCTGACTGCAAGAGGAGGTAAGAGAACAGATGCGGAATATACCCACCCCAACCATGAATCATGACGTGCAAAGCTTGGCAGTCAGCTATGTGCGACTGGCTCTGATTTTAACATTGCTAACCATCCTGTTAATCAAAATATTATTAAAAAGAAGACTCATTACGCATCCAATAGCACCACAGCCATCACCCAGGTCAAACTGGAACATTTCGTTGGACCCTGGCGCTTAATTTACTTCAGCATAAATTGCCGGAAAATGTTCAGTTAAATTGCATATTGATATTAACAATCCCCCTGGGGACGCAATATGTTAATTCTTTTGATTCTTTTTATTTGGCATTAAAATAAAAAGAATCTCTAGTTGAATTAAACTTTAAGCTAAACGCTTACTTCGTTTTTGTTTAACTTTTTTTGGATTTTTTGTTTGTTCATATTTTTGCCAAGTCTCAAGTACATTTAAATTCTTTCCCACAATTTAATTAAAATAAAATTAATTTATTTCTCACACATTTGTCAAGCCAGGTATGAGAACCATCATGTCAGCATAATTGACGAAATAAATAAAACATTTTATTTTCCACGTGTGTTTCAAATTACCAGCCAGACAGTAGTGAAATTGAATATCTGTTTTCCTTAGCTTACGATGGGAATGAATTTTTTTTTTAATACATGTATTTATTTATTGTATCTTCAAACTAACTAACTAACTAACAATTAGTATTCAAATCTTAAATCTAAAATATAATTATTAGGCCCGACCACTGTCGGACATAAACTTGTTAATAGTTATAATTAATACATAAGTAGTGATAATCAAAAAAGGAAAAAATGTAAAAAAGTATAAAAAAAGTATTTTCAAAAAATTCCATCTGGAGTGGTGAGTAATACAGCCCTTGTGTCCCTCTTTTTTAAGCGGATGTGTCCAGTAAAGTTCAAAATATTACGAGCAAGCGGATTAGGATGTGACTCGAGTTTTGTTAAATATTTGATTGCGTATTTTGCAATTTCTTCAATCACTAGTGGCATATTTAAATCACGATGTATATTAGAATTTTTGGTATCCACTTATGGGGCACTGCTTCAGCTTCCAATGTAGAGAAAATCCAACGAAGGCAAAACAAAATTTTACGGTTAATAACATCGGCTCCATGGTACATCAAAAATTCTAATATACATCGGAAATGAATTTGGCAAGATAATAATGAACAGGTTCTGGCCGTTTTAAATTATGTTTGTATTCTTAATTTTTTTTATTAATTCTACTTTTTGTTATTGTATTAGTTTTAAGTTATTTTTTACATTTTGTATAAATATTAAAATTATTGAATAAAGTTTATGCTTGCTACATAAATCGTCATACACTTCACTTCTTTGAGTCAATTAGATTATCCTGGTGTACTAACTGAATAACTAATTGATTCCTCCACAACTTGAGTTATCCTTGTGTATCACTTGGGTAAAAAACATCAACATTCTTTAAATTGCTTATCCTTGTGTACCACTTGGATAAGCCCCACCACTTACATCTCTGTTAAGCCAGGCAAACGAGTCTGGTATTAACATATATAATTTATATAAATAATATAATATATATAAATTCTTTATATTAACTTTTACTTCAATAATGTATCACACACGCAATTCGAAATAAGTTCATCACTTTTTTTGTACATTTTAATCATATATGGCCCTATGGGCTCGATTAATTATGTAAATGAAAATGAAAATGAAAAAAATTTAAAATTAAAATGAAAACAATAATATAAAATCTATGTATGTGAAAAATCAGGTGATGTTTTTTAATTTTACATAAGCTGTGTTAAAACGACTTTCTCAAGATAGTTGGAAAATTACCATCCTCATAATCATGAAATTTTTAATTCAAATACTATTTTTTTAATTATTTTCCAGGCTCTATAATTCTTACGTTTGTTCCATTCATACAGCATATCCCTGAAAACCATATTTTTAAAAAAAATGAAAGTTCGTTCTTATTATTTTCCTCCTCGACTTTTTGCGAACATAGCTGTTATAGGGTATGTATTCCTGACTGGAATACGGAAGTAAATAGTGCTAAGTCATAGGAGATCATTAGTCTTCATTCGGTAGCCACTAGTTTTACATATCCAATTCTCTCAAAGGCATAATCAAGGGTTATCATGAGAGTTTTTAATTTTAACATTGCTACTGGAATTAAAAATAGTGCCATTATTATAGTAAGTAGCATTTAAGTGGACATAGGCCTAAATTATTTAGATGGTGGGCTTTCTGTTTCATCAAGTGCTATCGGGCGAGTGAGATTCGTTACTTCATTTGTTAGTGGTTCTTCCTGCTGCAGTAGCGGCGCTAATCTATGAGTATGTCTTCTCTTTAATCCAGAGGCTGTTTTTATATTTGCTAGCCTGACCTTGCCGTCATTTCCCTCATAAGTTTTCAGGATTCTACCATTCAATTACGGGAAAATTGTTCGCCTTTACTATGACTAGATTTCCTTCTTTCGCATTTTGAGAGGATGTGTTCCATTTCTGTTTTCCTTGAAGATGGTGCAAATATTCCAATGAGCATCTTTTTCAAAAGTCGTGTTTAAGCTGAGAGAAAAGATTCAATCTTTTTACCAGTTGGATTAGGGACTTGAGAGTCGACTTGTGCCGTCAGTGGTTCCCCGAAATGGCCACGAGTTAAAGCTGTTAAACAGTTTGGGTCTTTTGATAAAGGAATTAGGGGTCATGAGTTTAGAATGGCCTCAATTTCAATGATAACTGTTTATAATTCTTTATGCGTTAGCGAAGCCGTTGATATACTGCGTAAAAGTAATTGTTTAGCTGACTTAACAGCTGCCTCCCATAACCCACCGAAATGCAGTTCTTTAGGAGGTATAAACTGGAACTCTATTCCCTCTATTCATTACTGCAAGATCAAGTTATTCCCTCTTGTGAAATATGGCGTTCTTTAGTTCTTCGACCTTGTTCCGTGCCCCAACGAAGTTCGTCATCGTTCTCGTCGGGCGATAAATCTCTTGAGGTCCCCAATAAATGCTTCTGTAGTGAGGCCATTTGCCACTTCTAAATGTACTGCTCTTGTTGAGAAGCAAACGAAAACTGCAATGCACATCTTGTGAGGTGTCTTACCTCTTAGTTTGTAACGTACTCACAGTGGACCACAGTAGTCTACGCCTGATATTATTAAAAGACGATTCGGAGTCACTCTGGAGACGTGTAAATCTCCCATAATTTGTTGCATTAGCCTTGGCTTTGACCTGGGCCCTACCCCACACAGCAACTTTTCACTTTGCACTTATCAAATTTTTCGACAATTTGCAAAACTTTTCGTTCCTCAGAATTTTATGTTTATGCTCTCTTTGCGATTTCTGTTCCACGTAAGTTCTCTCTTGTAAAGTGCAAAGTTAATATTGAAAACTTTAATTTGCAAAGACTTTACAAAAAATATGTTTTTTCGTTCCACAATAACTGCAAAACAAATTTTAATTAGTTTGTTAAAAATTTTCAAAGTAAACGATCTCTTAGCAAATTAACAAAATTAAATTTGTGGATAAAGTTTCGATTATTTTCAAACATAATAATCATAACAAGTTTACATTGCATTCGTATGTACAAAGATATGCAACAAAAAAGAAAAAAATTTGAGTTTTAAATTATATTATTACCCAGTGAAAAAAAATGGAAGTCACTCTAGCGGAAGTACATTTTCATTGCTTCCAAAAAATCGATATTTTTAATTTGCCGAGAGTGAGCAAAAAAGCATGTAGAAGCTTATTTTAGTCACACAAAACCTTGTAACTCCTCCATAGTGTTAGCAAATACTCACCAGAATTTAAAAAAAATTTATTTTTTTAAAGAAATTTATGAAATATTTTTAGTCTAAAATTTAAAAGTTATTTGCTTAAATTTACATGAAAACACTGTTTCGGGCTTAAATTCGTATAAAAAGAAACGAATTGTTTAAAAAGGCAACAATTTACCCTTTCTCCTAGATGAAAATATTATCATAGAACACAAAAAAGGGAATTTTTCTTAATATCGCTTCGAATTCAGTGACCAGGCATCGAAAAAGAGAACTTCTTGCAATGACAACCCTATGTAAAAATCATTAGATCGGATCGAAATTTGCACTACTTCCGCATCGTAAACTCTACATTTTCATGACTTTTTTGGAGTCTCTTTTTTTACTGGGTATCAGCGAAACCACAAATATGCAATTGCATGTTTTTTCTTGTCTGATATATAGATGCGGAATTAAGATATTTATCCGTTTCAGAACTTTTTATGAATTCTGGCATCGATTTGCTAGTGCATATTTTTGCACATTTTGACCTTTAAAGCATTTTTTTGCATACTTCAGTCTAACACGCATATTTTAAGCATTTTTCGAATTTTTAGAGCATATTTGTCGTTTTTAGGGCAAAAGTACCAAAACTTTTAGTAAAAATTTATTTTTTCCGTCAAAATTTCACATTGTATTGAAAGAAAAAGTAGTATGGGGAAGCAATATTTTGGTACCATTATGAAATTAGACTTTAAAAAAGGCCATTGTGTATGTTCTGGCTTTCCAATCGATTTCACACGTTTTCTTGTGAGTTCTGATGTTTAAATTTAAATTTAGACTATACTAACTATTAGTATGTGTTCTAACATCCAAATTTAGATGAAGAAAAAATTTAAAATGAACGATTTACAATTTTTTAATTTTTATTCACTTGTAAACAGTCTTGTGAAAGAAAAACTAAACAAGAAAATTAAAAAAATTTAATTCGTCCATATCTAATTTTGTTCTGCTAAATTTTAATACTGGTTCAAATACTATTGATTTGTATATTCCAAATTTCAACTTAAACATATGTAACATGTGTTTTAACATCCTCACTGGACGTTAATATCAATAAGAACTTGGTTTGGTAATTGTGACGAAAGCTGGCCCGATTACATCAGTTGAGGATGAAAAAAACATTTTCAATGTACCTATAAAAGTTTATTTAGATGTGACCGTCGTCGATTTTTATTTAAAAAGATAAGTGAAAAGTTTTTGTTTATTGCAATAACAATTATAAATAAAAAGCTTGTCTTATTCTTCAAAATACAGTTCCAAAGTTTTAAATTTGATATCGTGATCGCTTTTGAAGTAAAAGTAAAATAGTGAGAAATTTTTTTTTAGATATTTTAATTGAACTGTAGTGAATTTTAATCAGAAATAATTCATAGTTAGGCTTAAGTTCAGTAATTTCAATTCTTATTGAATGAAATATTTTTATTAATTAATGTGAGTTTCAAAAGAAGAGAAGAAAAATTAAACTTAGACTTTAAGCTGGGGGAAATACCGATACTTTTCTGTGCAGCCACGCACTTCATCAGCACCCTAGTCTATCTACTTGGGTAGAGATTCTTAATAACATCAGCTATTTAACTTAAATGTACAATGAACGGAATATGAGAAACGATTGTTGTGTATACAATTGATTTACCTTTGGTAAACACATTTATAAGTATCACTATTAATTTTCTGTTTTTTCCAATTTTTAATTTTTCTATTTAGGTTAGCACGAAATTATTTTACTCTACCTCAGTATGTTTAACTATTCTTACTTATCTTTTTACGATCATCACATTAATTATTTTCTACTTATTCGATGTACCATCGGTACATGCATGTAAGTATTTTTGTAGTGGTGTATGTTACTTGTTGTTGCATTCTACAGTTTTATTTTGGTTATTCCAGCGTTCTGAAACTGTGATAACCAAGTGAACAGTGATTGCCAAGTGAACATATTTGTGGCACGTGCCCATGATGTATTAAGTGAGAAATTTTTTTAGATATTTTAATTGAACTGTAGTGAATTTTAATCAGAAATAATTCATAGTTAGGCTTAAGTTCAGTAATTTCAATTCTTATTGAATGAAATATTTTTATTAATTAATGCGAGTTTCTAAAGAAGAGAAGAAAAATTAAACTTAGACTTTAAGCTGGGGGAAATACATAGACCACTACAAAAATACTTACATGCATGTACCGATGGTACATCGAATAAGTAAAAAAATAATTAATGTGATGATCGTAAAAAGATAAGTAAGAATAGTTAAACATACTGAGGTAGAGTAAAATAATTTCGTGCTAACCTAAATAGAAAAATGAAAAATTGGAAAAAAAAGAAAATTAATAGTGATACTTATAAATATGTTTACCAAAGGTAAATCAATTGTATACACAACAATCGTTTCTCATATTCCGTTCATTGTACATTTAAGTTAAATAGCTGATGTTAATAAGAATCTCTACCCAAGTAGATAGACTAGGGTGCTGATGAAGTGCGTGGCTGCACAGAAAAGTATCGGTATTTCCCCCAGCTTAAAGTCTAAGTTTAATTTTTCTTCTCTTCTTTAGAAACTCACATTAATTAATAAAAATATTTCATTCAATAAGAATTGAAATTACTGAACTTAAGCCTAACTATGAATTATTTCTGAGTAAAAGTAAAATTTTTGATCTTAAGTCCTAATTTGCACTATGCAAGTCTTATTGCTACCGTTTCTACTCCCCCTGTCTCTCTCTCCTAACAAACTAATCAGCTTATCAATAAGACTTGCATAATGTAAATTAGGACTAATTAATTTTTTTATTGTTTCCTTTTGTTTATTTTATTTTTGTCTTGTTTTATATGCAAATTTATTGAATTGCTGAATTAAAATTAGATTTTCATTTCCAAATAATCCAATATTTTTAGTGCATATTTCGAAGTTTTTAGTGCATATTGAATGCGCATAAAACACTATTTTTGGAGCATATTTCTGGTTTCCCTGATTATTATGTTAAATTATATTTGTTTAAACCAGTTTTAGGTTTTAGGGTGCCCCTGTGGCTGAGTGGTAGCGATGCTAGCCTCTCAGTCCAGAGGTCGTGGGTTCGATTCCCACCATAGACTCTGGGTGTTTTCTGCAGACAAGCTAATCGCTTTGCGGGTCGTGTTTGTTATATAAAAAAAAAATAAAAAAAAATTAAAAAAAAAAATATAGTCTATTAATGGCAAAATAATTTTATAATAACACAACTGTTTAATTCAGTAAATGAATAAGGATAAACTAATTTGTTTAACCTGTTTGGATTATCTTCAAGGCGTTTCACCAGGAAGATTTATTGATGCAACTCAAAACTTGGTTGCGTGGAGATGGTTAAATCACTTTTGGTAAAAACAACTTTGTTTTCTTTTCAAAATGTAACTGAACAAATGTTTTATTTAACTTTCTTTCTTACATACTAACTTATTGATACGTCATTAAAATTTTCTACTTTTAATTGTATTGCTTAATTAAATTGAGGTCATACAATTTTGCTTTGTTAAGTGTACTGCTTAAGTACAAGTTCATTGTACAAAAAACAACCATTTATGCATGATTGCAAGTTTGCAAGTATTTATGACCCAATTTTCATATGCTTATGCATCGTAATTATAAACAGTGTCTTATTTCTTTTTGTTTAATTGTGAGGTGCAATGAACTACAGGAGAAGTGCAGTTTAAAATATAGGTCAGTGTTGTTTTTGTTTGTGAAAGTATGAATATGCACCCCCGTTGAAGTTATGCTCAACAACTAACTACAATTATGTCATTAATAAAGTGCTTACTACTTCGTTTTATAGTTAAAAATAAAAACAAACTAATGGTTTGTTTTTACAATAAAGGCAATGACCTTATGGTATGCAAAACTAATTAAAAATATAAAATAAATATACAATAAAAATATTAAAATTATTACGCTGAACTTCTGTCGTGGAGCTGGAGAAGGTGTTGTTGCTGGTTGTGGGTTACACCCGGATGATTGTGATCTTTCTGTGATTTGAGCGATGTTAGATTTCTTGCGTTTTATAGCTCTGACTATGATCCATATGATCGCCACCGCACTGATGATTAGTGCTACATATGAAACAGTTCTCTCATGGTTTGATGTATGAGGAATTTGGAATTGTGAGCTGTTCATAGCCTCTAATTTCTGTTAACAAGCCGGACCTAGTAGACTTATTGGTATAATTTCTTTTCTACAAACCGCTGTGGCATGTGTAAAGGCTCGGGATGAATATATCCATTTGTTTTTATGAGTTAGGGGTGTCCAGGTTACATTAGTTGGAAGCTTCCTCAACATGCAATGTGGTACGGTGATATTGTTGAATAAGTTGATTTCACAAAAGCACATTTCCGCACCAAAGTTATATTGGAGTTGCACATTGTATCATATAAATACCTCTTTACCAATTACGTCACAGTCTTTCAGTTGTGTTGATGATAATGGAAAGTAGTGCCGTTGAAATGAGTTTATTGCTATTGTCGGACTGCATATGTCTATGACCAGCATAGTGTTGTTTATGGGGTCGGAACGGGAATTAAGTTGTAAAGCTTAAACTTTTCATGGTCTATTAAGGGTAAAGTTATGCTGAACACTACATGTTTCTGAGTAAGACCGCCTTTTATTTTCAAAAGTTTGTAAAATTCGAGCAAGTCATCTTCAGGAACCGGTTACTCTAATGACTGTGGCATATGTGCCCGAATTTTTTGTATTTCAATTTCCAGTTGAATTGGAGTCAACAGCAAGGGATTAATTTCCCCATGATGAGTATCAGTCAGTGCGTTCAGAATGCAAGTCTGCATTCGTTGCAGATAGCTTGCAATGAACAAGAGTTTTGTTACACCCATACTGAAATGTGTGCAAGCTTAAGTTGTTATTTCTTCTGCTAGTGTCTCTTCAGTTTTCGCGATTTCATTTAGTTTTAACAGAAGATGGTCAAATTGAAACTTAGTGTCTGTTAGACTTTTTTTGACAATGTTCATGGTTGAATTAATAACGGAGGTGTGGTCTTTTATGAGGCGAAGCATATATGAATCGTTTTCTTGTAGTTCAGTTATAGTTGTTGAAATTTTTTCTGCATATTCAGAGTCTAGTATACCATACAATGAATGAGCAACATTTCCGACGAAGTCGACAGCACCTCGTTTTTGACGTGGTTTGTACAGTTATTTATTATCAAGTCTCAAATCCGCTTCAACATGTCGACGATGTTCTATTGTACTATAACACGATGTATTGTATTCCATCTTCGCATACAGTCGACTCAAGGAGTTCGTTCCATTTCCTGAAAACGCTGGCAGATAAGTCATACTAAACGACCAGATTCCACTGACTTGTAGATATGTATGTTGAACCTACTTCTTCGAAATGAATACCCAACTTGGAACCGAGGCGCTCATTATCAATTGGTGCTACCAAAATAATTGGGAGTATGAGCATTAGTGTCAACATTGTAATGCCTAAATTATTATTGAGTAATTTTAGACGTTTGCTCTTCGGCTCAGTGATTTCATCCTTGCTGTCGATTTCATTGATTTCATCATCCGGTTTGTTGTCGTTTTCTGTTTCTTCTAGACTGGCCTTAGGGAGTGGTGCCAGGTAATGACCCGCTCTTTTAAGGACTCCTGAAGCGGTTTTGACGTCTGCCACTCTAACTATGTTGTCCTCCCCCTTATAGATTTTAATCACACGTCCTAAAGGCCATTTCATTACGGGGCAATTATCTTCCTGACGAATCACGATAGTTCCGGGTTTTAGAGATTTTGATTGCTCCTTCCATTTATTGCGATATTGCAATTCGTTCAGATAGTCTCGTGACCACCTTTCCCAGAAGTTGTGTTTGAGAAAGGACACTAGTTTCCATCGAGTTGCCAAGTTTGTTTTCGTTGAAGTGGCCTGTGCATCTACTTGTGCCGTTAGTGGTTCACCAATCAGGAAATGTCCTGGAGTTAACGCACCGAAGTCATTGGGGTCGTTTGACATGGGTGAAGTAGGTCTGAAGTTGAGAATCGCTTCTATTTCGATAACCAGTGTTTCTAGTTCTTCGTAAGTTAAGGAAGCACTAGCTAAGCTCCTGGTTAAAAGGTTTTGCAGATTTTACTGCCGCCTCCCAAAGGCCTCCAAAATGAGCTGCTCGAGGTTGTATGAACCTGAATTGCATATTCTTTTTGCTGAATGCATTTTCAAATCCTTCTTTTGCTTCGCTTGTATAAATTGCGGGTATTAGTTCAGACAATTTATTTTTTGCCCCTACAAAGTTCGTTGCATTATTACTATATAGGTTTTGGCAATGTCCTCGTCGGCCAACAAATCGTTTGATGGCTCCTATAAATGCGTCAGTGGCTCTATCGCTTACCAGTTTTAAATGTAGTGCCTTCGTAGAGAAGCAACAATATATAGCAATATAGAATTAATGAACGGCCTAGCTGGTGTTACCCGTGTGGAGGGCAGCTTGCCCATAATTTGGTGAAATAGGGCGGGTTTGGCTTTACTGCATATTGTGCAGCGATAAATCGGCGCTCTTGCCATGATCTTACCCTTTATTGGCCAAAATCGTTGTCTTACTATTCCTAAGAGAGTTTGAGCACCACAATGCTTGTTGTCTTTATGAATCATTTCAAATATCAGCTTAGCGATTGGATTATTGTAAGGAAGAAGCAGCTGATGTTTGGAATCGTATTCCAATGATGAGGCTTCTAGTCGACCTCCTACGCGTATCAAACCTTCAGCGTCCGAAAATGGTGAAAGGTTCGACAAATTGCTAGTTCCTCGCAATACTTTGTATTTAGCAAGCTGTTGAATTTCTTCTTTGAAATATGATGCCTGTATTTGCTTGATGATTAACATTAGTGCATTTTGTAGTTTCTTTGTCGATAGTGATTTTTGATGTTTTTTAGAGCCATTCCGTTTGGTATTGTTTACAAATCGTGACATGTATCCAACAATGTGTTGAAGACGCCAGAATGAGTTCTTATGATTTATTTTATATATGAAATCGGGTTCTGTTGAAATCATCACTAATGCTTGCTTTTCTTTTCTCTCTAAATTGGTTGGGTGGGCAAGGTTCTGCCTGAATTTAGGTGGCCAAGCTGGTTCTTGGCCGAGTAAAAATTAGGGACCATAAAACCATAAAGAGCAATCTTTCAGGTGTCAGGGTGCAATTCCTCGAGATAATATGTCTGCGGGATTAAATTTTGTGCTAACATGCCGCCATTGTTCTGGTCTAGTATTTTCTAGGATGGTTGAAATTCGATTGGCAACAAAGGTGTTGAGAGACGCTGATGAGTTTATCCAAGACAGCACAATTTCCGAATCCGTCCACAACCAAACTTGGCTTGTAAACTTAAGATCAGTTATTATTCTTGTAGCTAGTTGTGCTCCAAGTACAGCTGCGCATAGCTCCAACCGTGGAATGGATTGAGCTTTGATTGGGGCTACTCGGGACTTCGCAAAAAGGATTTGTGACATGACTTTGCCATGTTTCATGGTATATCGCAGATAAACCACTGCACCGTAAGCCTTTTCTGATGCATCTGTAAATATGTGCAATTGTACAGATTCTGTAATTCCACCTTTAAAAATGTGTCTTGATATTTGTAGCGTTTCAGTTCATTGAGGTCTGCACGGAAAGTATGCATGGTCTCGGGTAGAGCTTGGTCCCAATCGAGTTTTAGTTTCCACAACTCTTGTATAAATATTTTTGAAGTGACACTGATAGGAGATAGAAGACCCAATGGATAAAAAATTCTCGCGAGATCCGATGTCACAGTCCGTTTAGTTACTCTTTTATTATCAGTAATATTCACCTTTATGCTTAGTTGATCTTCTTTCGGCAGCCAGGTGAGTCCTGGTGTACTGATGGAATCTGATTTGCGGCTCTCAAAGTCCAAATTCAATTCCAGATCATCTTTTGGAACATGTTTGAGCAACTGGGGGTGATTGGCACACCATTTTCGCAAATTGAAGCCACTTTGCTTCATTATCTGCTGAAGTTGTTCTTACACCTGAATTGCGGTGTATAAGTTGTCGCTTCCGCCTAGTCCATCATCTACGTAGAAGTTTTCTTTTAGAAATTGTGATGCCAGAGGATACTGTCTGGCACTTTCCTTTGTCAACTCTTGCAGGCATTTGGTTGCTAGATAGGGAGCTGCTCTTGTTACATATGTTACAGTTGATAGTATGAGAGTGATTCTGAAGCATCTGTCCGCCAAATTATCATTTGAAAACGGCGGTCTTCAGGAGAGACCAAAACTTGCCGATACATATTTTCAACATCTGTGGAGAATACGAACTTCGGAAGTCGAAATCTTAATAAAATAAAAACAATTCGCTTTGTACTATTGGTCCTGCATACATCAAATCATTTAAAGAGTGCCCTGATGTTGTTTTGGCCGAAGCATCAATTTGGTTGTGGAGATGAATTAGTTTGGTGAACGAATAGAAGTTGGTGATATCTTCGTCATGTGTTTTATATTTTCGTATTCATCCATGAATTTCTGATATTGACTCCTCAATTCGGGA
Source organism: Tachina fera (assembly GCA_905220375.1). Lineage (NCBI taxonomy): Eukaryota > Metazoa > Arthropoda > Insecta > Diptera > Tachinidae > Tachina > Tachina fera. The sequence goes on along the minus strand of LR999968.1, from coordinate 2,772,249 downwards.
TTTTTCTGCAGTCGATGTTCTAACGACAAGAAACGATTTAGAGCGATTTTGGAAGAGTCACCGAGGATTTCAGGATCTTGGTGGAAGGGAATCTTTACAACAAACCGATTTTCATTATTCCGCGTTGTTTGATGTACAAAAAAATCTTCACATTTTCTTTCTGCTAGTGACAGCGCCCTTTCATGTGACTTAAGTTCATCCAGTTCCCGCAGTCTTGCAATGGAAGCTTCAAGGTTGTCATTAGTTGTAGATACTCCGCATATAAGCTGTGTGGGATTTTTTACTTCTATTTTTCCAGAAATTATTCATTCAAGCACAGTATTCTGGAGGGTTGGTAATTGTGGAGATAATTCGATTTGTCCAACTGAAAATAGTTGAAGAAAGTGTACTGCGCCCAACAAAATGTCGATTTCATCCGGTCGGTTGAAATGTGGATCAGTTAGTACCATGTTTTTGGGTAATGGCCAGTCATTTATGTTGATCAATTGTGCCGGCTGGGGAGAAATAATACGCGGAAGTACAAATGCTTCGAGTTGTGTTGTGAATCCGTTGATTCGACAATGCAATGCTATGTTAACTCGGTGCATTAGAATACCAAGTCGCTTCACTAGACGCTCAGTGATACAGTTTACCTGGCATCCTGAGTCAAGTAATGCGCGGCATTCAATTTCTGAAAAACACACCTGATGACGACTGTTGACTTGCTGTGGTTAAAGAAGTAGCTTTTGATTTGGTTGAGCACCCTGGCGTTGCAGGAGAAGTCGTAGCTTCTACAATGGTCGTTGCAGAAGATGACGCTGCCTGTGGTTTTTCTTCATTTAATGGTTCTGACTGGTATATCTTGTTTTCTAAATGCAATAGCGAGTTATGTTTCTCGTTGCATTTTGTGCAACCCCTTGAGGTACATTGTTTTGAAGAGTCACCAGATTTCAGACAATTTACACATAATTTTTCTTTTGGGATGAAATTCAGGCGCTCGTATGGTTTGAGTTGTTGAAAACGGCAACGATATACCTGGTGAGGACCTATTTTACAAAACAAGCACGAATGCTCAATTGATTTAGATGGTGCAGCTGTTGCACATACCTTTGAAGATGGTCTTTCTTTTTGGTCCATTGCCTCAATTGATTGAAATCGAGTCTCCAGAAAAGATAGGAAGTGTTTGATTCGCTATAGCTGTTTTGGATTTGTGATTGATCTTTCATATTCATTTCATATTCAAATTGAGTTCTCGTTGTACCTTCATAGTGAACTAACGTCATAGCGGAGTTTTTTCTTACAAACATACTAAACAAAAAAATATCATAAAAAAGAAAATATTCGTAATACATATTATTAACTTTGATAAATAAGCTTTAATTGCTTTGTTAATATTTTTTTACATAGTCATAAATAACAAAAACAAAAAAAAAACCGTAATCAAAAAAAACAAACAAACAAAAGTGCCCTTGAGGAATACTCTATATGAGTATCTCAAAAACAAATAAATGTGAAGTGAGTTATAATGGCAGAAATGCCTATTTTACTGTGAGTTCTGATGCTCATAATGATAACAATAAAAATAAAAAACCTGATGATAGACTTACTGTGAGTTCGGAAGCTCTTAATAAAAATAAAAATCTGATGATAGACTTTTTCTAACAACAAATCCACTTTTTCAACTTCGCTTTGTCCAATGCCTACTAGTGATTCTTTAACATTACAGTTGCCTAGTACTTCGTCACTTAAGCCATTGAAATCATTCGCTTCGGGCTGTTCATCACCTAACCAAGTTATCACTACAGATAACAGTAGCTCAAAACCAAAGGTACAAGTCGGAATGGACAGATATATAACCGTGGTAAAGCGTGGGCGAAGCCCGAATTCTTCTAAAATTTCATCTGTTCCAAAGATGTCTAGGGATAACAGCGCATCATCTACGAATCGCCAAAATCGTTTTCCATTATTGCAACACGATAACGACAAGACTGCTGCATCATCTCAAAAGTCTTTTAAGCCACCACCTATATGTATATGTGAGGGGAAAAAATTCTAACGCGCTTCTAACAAAACTACTGTCGACCATTGGTGAAAATACTTTTCACGTAATTCCAATAACGAGACAATATTGTTGAAACTAAAATCCAAATATATGATAAAAAAAATTTCCGAAAAATTGTTAATGATTTTGAAAAAAATAAAACAAATTTTTACGCCTACCAACTTAACGAGTGCTAAAGGCCTATAGATAGTACTAAAGGGCATAGATTAATATGCTGAGCCAAAATAAGTTAAATGTGCACTTCTCGATCAATGATTTAAGGTAAAAAATTTTACTAATATAATTAACAGAGAAAAGGTCGCCCGACACCTATTTCGCATTGAACTGGAGTCTAATGATATACAATTAAAAAAAATTAAACCCATCCAATTTATAGCGTAAAGTTTCTCTTACACCGAAAAATCACAGTTGAAGAGCCACGTAAGCATTCAAGTCCTGTAGAGTGCCATAGTTGCCAAGAATATGGTCATACAAAAACTTACTGCAATTTACCTATAGTTTGTGTTATCTGCGGTGAATTGCATGGCACTGCTAGCTGCACTAAGCCAAAAGATCAAGCAAAAAAAAAATTTAGTTATTGTGGAGGTAATCACACCGCTAACTATAGATGACCTGTATATTCTTTCGAAAAACAGGCAGTTACTTCACGTGTATCGTATGCCGATGCTGCTAAGACAAATTCTATTCCCTCACAAAATGTTTCACCGCCAAATAATTCAACGAACGCAAATGCAGGCTTTAACTTTAGTCGCCTTGACTTGAGAATTTGGTGCTAACTATAAACAACTTTACAACAAATATGACTAGCATGATGCAAGAAATGCTGCGAATACAGAATACACTGCTTCAAGCATTAATTAACAAGCCATGAACACGTTAAAAATATGTTTCTGGAACGCAAACGACATTCGCCAACATAAAAATGAACTTGAGCACTTCCTCATGGAAAAAAATATTGATATAATGTTGGTCTCTGAGACTCATTTGACTTCAAGGAACTTATTTAAAATAAATGGTTACACTCTATATGATGCAAAGGACCCGAGGGGGAGAGTATGCGGTGGGTCAGCAATTCTAATTAAGTAAAGACTCAAACACTATGTCCTAGATAACATTTGCGAAGAACATCTACAAACAACAAATATTTGTGTCGAAAATTTTGTTACAAATTTCGTGATATCATCAATTTACTCCCCTCCCAGATTCGCAATTACTGAGGATCAATTCGAGGAATTCTACAAATCTCTTGGCACTTGTTTAGTAGCAGCTGGGGACTACAATGTAAAACATACGTTCTGGGGTTCGCGTCTTATTACACCTAGAGCTCGGGCATTGTTCAACACAATTTCAAAAATGGGCTTGGACGTCATTTCAAGTGGGGATCCCACTTACTGGCGTACGGACATACAAAAAATTCCGGATGTTATAGATTTTGGAGTCATGAAAAATATCACTAGGGAATTAATTCATGTTGAAGCTTCTGTAGATCTCTCCTCCGATCACTCTCCCACGATTGTTACAATTTGTAGCCCACTAAGAAGTGACTTCCCTGTCCCATATGTAAAGATGATCAACCGTGTTAATTGGCTGGGGTTCAAAAAATACCTCAGTAGCCATTGTACGGAAAATATTAACCTAGGAACACCAGGTGATATTGAATCTAACATTGAAAATCTTAACGAAAATATTAAACAGGCTGGTGAACATGCCACTACTTCCCATCCGCAGACTGGGTTTAATAAAATTTATTCTACGGATATTGAACGTCTCGTATGTGAAAAAAGAACAGCTAGAAGGGAATGGCAACAGCACAGATCACCCCAAAATAAAATTAGATTTAAAGAGTGCACTAGACGACTCCAAGAGCTGCTGGCATATGAAAAAACTGTATGTCTCAAAAATTATCTGAAAAATATTGATGCCACACCTGCATCTAATTACTCCTTGTGGCGAGCTGCTAGAAAACTTAACACACCCGTTGAATATAGACCACCTCTGCGCACTTGTACCGGAGGTTGGGCCAGAAGCGATACTGAAAAAGGTAACATATTTGTTGAGCATTTAAAATCCGTATTTACCCCAAACACATGTACTGGTGTTGTTGATTTACCGAGTGTAGTTGCTCTACCCCCTCGACCCATAAAATTTAAAACGCGTGATGTTCAGAAACTAATTGCTGAACTCAAACCGAAGAAAGCTCCAGGTATTGATGGAATAAGTAACAATATGCTGATAAATTTGCCCCACATTGCAATTAGAATCCTGTTATTTATTTTTAACGCCATTTCACGACTGGAGTATTATCCACAAAGCTGGAAGCTTGCGATGGTCAAAATGATTCCAAAGCCGTGCAAAGGCCTTACCAAGGCTGCGTCATACAGGCCAATAAGTCTGCTATCAACAATGTCAAAACTCTTCGAAAAGCTTCTCATGACAAAATTGTCCCCAACTAGCTGATAGTGGGTGCATCCCAGACCATCAATTTGGTTTTAGAAGTCAGCATAGCACCATTGAACAAACTCATAGATTGGTGCAATTTATAAGAAGAAGTTTTGAAGAAAAAATGTATTGTTCTGCCCTGTTTATTGACGTTTCTCAGCCTTTGATAAAGTGTGGCATGAAGGCCTTATTTTAAAATTAAAATCATATTTACCAATAAATTTTCTGAATCTATTAGAAAGCTACATAACTACCCGAAAAATTACGATTGTGGAAGGAAAATTCATGAGTCTGCCCCAATCTATATCATCCGGTGTGCCACAGGGGAGCATACTGGGGCCAGTTTTGTATTTGATTTATACTTGTGATATGCCTTTGAGCAGCAATATCCATACATCTACGTTTGCCAATGATACAGCCTACCTTAGTATGCACAAAAACCCGCACGACGCTTCCCGATATCTTCAAGAACATATTACACAGTTGGAAATCTGGTTGAACTTATGGAGAATTAAAGTCAATGAACAAAAGTGTGTCCATACAACGTTTACCCTAAGAAGAGATACTTGTTCCCCCATTCGAATCAACAATCAAAATATTCCTCAACATTCCCAAGTGAAATACCTTGGTATACACCTTGATCGAAGCCTTACATGGAAACATCATATTGACTTTAAGCTAACTCAGATGAAACTTAAGTTATCTCAAATTCATTGGTTGATTGGCAGAAATTCAACACTTAGTCTGGACTGCAAACTTTTAATATACAAGTCGCTTTTGAAGCCAATATGGTGTTACGGTATCCAGTTATGGGGCACTGCTGCAGCTTGCAATGTAGAGAGAATTCAACGAAGACAAAACTAAATTTTAAGGTTAATAACATCTGCTCCATGGTACATTAAGAATTCAAATTTGCATCGTGATTTAAAAATGCCATCAGTGATTGAAGAAATTGCAAGATACGCAGGCAAATACTTAAAAAAAACTCGAGTCACATCCTAATCCGCTTGCTCGTAATATTTTGAACTTTACTGGACACATCCGCCTAAAAAAAGGGACACAAGGGCTATTTTACTCAACACTCTAAATGGGAATGCTTGAAAATACATTTAATTTTCCTTTTTGATTATCACTACTTTGTATTATTTAAACTAGCACTAAGTTTTGGCCGACACTGGTCGGGCTAAATAATTATATTTTAGCTTTAAGATTTGATCACTTATTGTTAGTTCATATTTGAAGATACAATAAATAAATATATGTATTAAAAAAAATCTTTCATATTGGTTGTGAGTGTTTCGATCCAATTTCTTTACGAGGAGGTGCAATAGTATCGGGTCCCAGGATGTAATGTCAATTCCAAGATTTTCCAGCGCATGTAGACATTCCTGAGTTGTATCATGCAGTTGCTTGATTGATGCAATTGTTGGTCCGATGTGCAGGTTGTTCGATCAGCAATTCGCCTATTGTCGTATCGCTCTTTTAGCAATTCCCAGGCTGTCTCATATTTTTCTACAGTTGCTGAAAGGTGGCTTATGAGCCTTTCAGGTACCAGATTTTTTGGACTGCAGGAATCCGCTGATTGCCTACAAGTTGCAGAAATAAATCATAGAAGGTCCTCCATTTGAGATAGTCGCCGTCAAACCTAGGAATTGTTATCTTAGGCAGCGGTATTCCAATAAGCTGATCATATGGAGTCGGTGGTTCGGGAGCATTCCTAAAATTTTCAAATATCTTCGCTTCTAAGGTAGTGTATGCAGTCATGTTGTATCCTTCTGGAACCGTATCCTGACTGGTTTCCCATATGGCACAGTGGGGACTTTTGCAAAATAAATGGTAATAAATCTGGAACTTCTAAACAACTTATTGGATTTATATGAAACTTCGAACATCCGTAGAGGAGGAATCCGGCTTTATAACAAATGTCTTGGCAGCCGTCTGGACGGGAGTTACAGTGGGCCTAAGTTGACAACATGGGACTCAAAAAAAATTCTGAGGCTTGTAACTTTTAGAATTATCCGATTTTTATGAGATAAAGCGTTTTGATCTAAGCTCAACATTTTTAATAAATAATGTCCTTAGATGTGTTTTCGTATCTCTCATAACTTAGAAGATATTTTACTTTTAACAAAAAAAAATGTTTTTTTGCCTTGGCTTTTTTTAGTATTTCACCTACTACTTTCAAATTTTTAATCAAAATAAATAAAAAACTTGTTAATATCTGCAGTCGTGAAAACGGGAAAAGGCAAAGATTTCAAAGTTTTAAAATTTTTCTGGAAAAGGCACGTTTTTTTAAAAAAAAAAGTATCTTCATTATTTTAAATTTTTCAACACATGCACTTTAAAACCACATAGCGCTAAAAACAATCTATTCAGAATATGCTAAGAGCCAATTATTTTGTATTTTGGGCATGCACCCTACACTCAGCAGTGTCCGAAAATCGCCAATTTCAAAAATTTTTTTGTGCTTATGCGCTTATAAAAAGTTGTGACGGTATATTTTGAAAGTTTTAGCTATATCATTTAATTATTAGGATAGTTGGCAACATGTTAAACTTAAATTTTTAACAGCCTTTTCATAAATGCGACGATGCGCGCAAATTTTCTGAAAAATGTCAACATTTTGGAAAAATTTTATTTTGTACCATAAAAAATATATGTATATAAAAATAATTTTCTTTTCTTATGTTGGCATTTTTAGCTTTCATGTGAGTCTTTTTACTTTGCCTGAAAAAATTATTCCAATATAATTAACTGATCTCGAGATATTCCTATTGTAGGGTGCAATTCAAAAAATATGTAGAATGCGCTTAACTTTTTTCCCTTTATTCACACATCACACTTTTATGAATTCTGAAATTCAACCTAAATAGAAAAACAAAAATAAATTTGGAATGTTATCCAATAAGTCTATGTATATTTTTCGCAATAAAAAATATTTATGGTAATTAAACCATATGTTTTTCCATGTAAGTGTAGTTAATGTTAATGGATTAAAAAAAGGTTTTCGCGGATTTTATTACAGCAACATCGGGAGGTGCTAAAAAAAATTGGAAAAGTTTTATTTGTGTGTATTATTATTTTTATTATTATTTACCAATAGATAATCTATTTAATATTGGGCTATAACTGAGAAAAACTTTTTAACACTAAATAATTTATTTATTTTTAAATTACATGTTTGAGCTATGTTAATTACCATAATTTTCAAGAAAACAATTCGAAATATCGAAGCTTAAGAGGTTATTTATTTGAACTGCTTCACTGTCGTCTTTCTCTATTTCTTTAGTTATCTTTGGTAACCATTTCAATCGTATTGCTTTTAAACTGGATCTAAGGATAACAATAAGTGAAGCAATAAATCATAATTTTCTGCTAATTTTGAACACTTTCGACTATTAAATAATCTGTACTGCTTTACATCTTTGTTCCTTGCTTCTTGAGCTTCTTCTGTAAGTTCTCCCAGAGGTAGGATGCTGGTTTCAATGATTTCTTTTCCATTAGATAATACCTTATGTACAGTTGGCGTCATCAATCTCCATGGATATTAATTTGTTATCAATACTTTTGTTTCATTAGCAAAAGCATCAAATTTTTCTGCATTAATTTGCTTTTTGCTGTTAATAGTTGCCAGTATTATTTTAAAGTTCCTTATTAGTTTTTTATCCAAGCCGGTTATCAAGGATGTAGTCTCAGGATCCTCAAAAAAGCGTCTAGCAGTATTTCCATTATTCGAGCTACCATAACCGTTAATTGGCTTATCAATTATGAGCCCATGCTTTCTAAATTCATCTTGTATCCTTTTCTTCTCAGTTCTTCGTGTATCTGCTATGTCTTTGTTGTTTCGTGAGGAGACGGTTTCATTAACTTTGATATTTCTATATTTTACATATATCATATGATAGATGCAAGCAATACTCCATAAATCTAATGCGAGCATGAATTAAATTCAATTATTAATTAATTAAATTTAAAAAAAAAATTCTTTTATAGATTCATCAGATTTATCTTCAAACTCAGAGCTTTTTTCCCACATATATTGCATTTCCAGTATAGCTTGGTATCCGTTAGGGCATTGGCAACTTTTCCATCTATCATAGTCAATTGTAAATCAAATGTGACATTTATAATGCAGTCAGAAATTTTTATTATAATGCTTGGTAAGTTCCTTATTTCTTCTGATATAGTAACCACAATATTTTGAGTTTCATCTCTATTTTCTTTCATATATTCAAATTTTATTGGTCGACATAATAACTTTGATGCAGGCGTCCTATTTATCCATACGTCTTCAAATGCAGGTACAGTGGATGATGATGATGAATTTGTATATAAACGCATTCTAAGAGGTACCAACGTAGACATAAATATCGATGAAAAAGATATATTATCTTCGATTTGTTGTCTATATTCAGAAAATCCAGTAGTCCCATCACAACCCCATTTACAAATTAATACTAGCTCGGACTTGTAGCATTTACTTATGTCTTCTTTGCTAAAGGTTGAAATTATCCTAGAAGCAGCATTTTCGAGGAGACTGCATAACTCAATACTGGCGCCCGTGCTACTAACGTTCGAAACCAATGGCAAAATTACATCCTTTGTTGCCTTCAATGACTTTGTAGATGGCAAATTTCCGCATTTCTTTTCAGTCATAGCTCTTCTTAATATTTCATATTTATTCCTTGTTAGCCAAGTTTAGAATAAGGGCTAATGCATCTTCATCAGTAAAATCTGTTTTTAAGATTTAGGCGTTGGTATGCTTTCCACCATACGTTGTATTCTCCTTGGAGATGCTTTTGGAAGAGCATCTACAATTTTGCCAACTTCCTTCGATTTGTTTTTGGTTAAGGCACTTCTAAAGGCATCCTTTAAAGGCCAAAAGAGTGGTTTTCAATGAGGTCTTCTTGCTTTCTTTTCTGGTTGAAGTTCCTCGTATAATTTATTAGGCCCTCCCAATTGTTTCATACCAATCTGTGTAACTATCTCGGTTTTTAGTCATTGTTCATTTTGTTTTCAGAACTTAGTTTTGTTATAATTTCATTCTTTCATTTTTCTGAAAATTATTTCTGATTAAAAATCAATTTTTTTAAATCCAAAGGGCCGTAACTCAATGAGTTAAACTCAACACACTAAAAATACGGGCTGATAAAAGAAAAACATATCTTTTCTTTATTTGCTAAATTTTAATAAACAGTTTTCAAGATTTTTGGGAATATCTTTGTAAACTGCAAAAAAACGTTTTTTGCTAATATCCCGAAAACGGTCCTTAAGAAAAATTAATATTCGTGTTAAGCGACCATAAATTAGCTAGAAAATCATCTAATTTTAGAGGTTAATTTTTCTTTTGTTGCATAGTGTTATTGATCTCATTTTGTTTACTTCAAATGTTTCCTAATGTTTCTATGTAATCACAATAGAAGACGTTATTTTCTATTCAACGGAGTATAATATTGTTACGTTTTTCTCTGTTTGAAAACGCTTTTCCGTGGAATCGAAGATTTGCAAATGAATACAAGATCCCAGTGTAGTAATTAGGGTTAAGAATGATACAAGTTTTATTTACAAATACACTTATACTAATAAATCAAGAGCTTAATTAGCTAATACAGCTTAAATTACTTCAAACATTTTAAACTGGTTACCAATACGCCTTATTCACTGTTGTATACGCTCGCCTCTTAGGGGGCTGCACAAGTATTCACTTGACACCACTTTGTCTGCTGCTCGTCACTCACGAGACGATGTCAGACAGTATTTCATTTTATTTAATTGTTTTGCGTTTGCTTTCTGTTCTTATTTTTGTGGTTTGTTTTTTGTTGTTTTTTATTTTAATTTTTGTGACTTAGTGTCCCTACTTTAGCCCTTTCCTTATTAGAAAAAAAATCATTACTTATAAGAAAGAAAACTTTTGTAGAACAATCTTAATGTTATGACAGGTTAGTTTCAAATTGTACGATATTTAATCAGAAATAATTCATAGTCAGGCTCAAGTTCAGTAATTTCAATTCTTATTGAATGAAATATTTTTATTAATTAATGTGAGTTTCTAAAGAAGAGAAGAAAAATTAAACTTAGACTTTAAGCTGGGGGAAATACCGATACTTTTCTGTGCAGCCACGCACTTCATCAGCACCCTAGTCTATCTACTTGGGTAGAGATTCTTATTAACATCAGCTATTTAACTTAAATGTACAATGAAACGGAATATGAGAAACGATTGTTGTGTATACAATTGATTTACCTTTGGTAAACACATTTATAAGTATCACTATTAATTTTCTGTTTTCCATTCTTTTCCATTTTTCTATTTAGGTTAGCACGAAATTATATTACTATGAATTATTTCTGATTAAAAATCACTACAGTTCAATTAAAGAATCTAAAAAATTTCTCAATTGTACGAAATTTTAATCTATTATTACGAACTTCTTGTATTTTTCCATTTAATTCTATTACACTATTTACATTTCGGGTTTCTATTATCGTATATGGTCCCATATATGGACTCTCGTTCTTTCTTTTGTTACCTACTTTAAATAATACCAGATCTCCACGTCAAAACTATTATAATTACAATATTTGTATACTGTTGCTTTATGTGTTGCTTTGCTCAAGTATTCCGCTGGCTGTTAGATGGGCGTGTCGCAATTTTGATTTAAGTTCTGTCAAGTTATCGTCAAAATTATGGAATGTTTGTTCTGTTTTTATCCCATTTGGAAGCGTGACTAATTTACCAAAGATTAGCTCGAATGGTGAATAACCTGTAATGGTATGTGGAGTGGTGTTGTAAGCAAAGGCGTAGTAAGATAAAAGTTCATCCCAGTTATAGTTGTCAGTAAAAGATACCCCCAGGGGAGTCTCTTTTAGACTACGGGTGTAGCAATCCCGGGGCCCCAGCTAGGGTAATATGGCTTTTTGCACTGACGTACCTTTGGCACATTACCCATAGAACTTATGTGTTACTACCCGATCTCCGGAAACAGAGCAAAGGATGTGCACATATTTATAAAAGGAAGACAGGTCCTGTTGATGTCAGTTAGGTGCAGCGCCACCTAGAACTGGCCCTGAGTTCAAAGACGATATAGGTGAAGCCGTTGTGGTGGATCTTCGAGGTCTCACCAGACAGCAGAGCTGCACCGAAGTTTTGAGGGCATGTAGCGATCGTCAGTGTCCTTTGCTAAAATGCCGAGTTCGTCCTACCCCACGGTGTTTAAGGGATGATTTTGGTAGGTGTAGAGTAGGCACTGGATATTTGGCGACACAGGCGCGCATTCATCTCGGAGGAGTGGTTGAGCTATGGTTGAGGAATTCTCTTGGGGACCTCGCTATTGGTGTATACACAACACCTTAGCTTGCTAGTGATTGACGTAACGCGGTCATCCAGACACTATTCTAGGTGCTGTTGCCATTGAACAGAATCTGCTATGGGCACGGACATAGTAGCAGAGTTTAGATAGCTCAAAGTACCTGAGCAAGGTACTTGAATATAGTACAGGGATAACTATATACAAAGATTTCAACCTGTGTGCCTTTGAGTGGGCATAGGTTCATTCTAAAAGGGGTACATGGGGGCGTTGGTCTGGCGTCTTACCTGTACCCGGTGCTTTGGCACCCGTGAGATAAGACCATAAAGGCTCACGGAAAGCTATTGCACATCTGTCAGTAAAAGATAGCATGTCTTGGTTTAATACTCTATGGTTTCTTCCTATAGATCCTAAAGTTTTGTGGTGGTATACTGTTGATTTCGATGGAATTATTTTGAGTAAAGCACCCCATAGACGTTTCTTTCAATTGAATTGATTCTTGGTCACATACTTCATAAACTGAATTGATTGATATTATCATTCAACTGTCAAATTCATATTTTTTCACAATTACAAATTTAAAAATTAAAAACTTCTTTTGCATTCGTTCATTCATTTTTATATTTTTTATTTAAAATTCAATGAAATTAAATAAAATTTAAAAAATACATAACGTTTTCTATACAAAATAAAGCTACAAACATTAATTTTTACAGCTAATCAAGAGACTCAAGCACACACAGCACAATAGAATTAAAAGATTTACTAGTCACCATGAAAAATCAAAATCTTTTGATTCTTCTTCAACCAACTCGATAACTGCCAAAATAATCAATTGACAAAGCCATACACGCTTTGATTTGAACAACAACCGACATAACTGAAAATTGAATTGAATTGAAACTTATAAATTCATTTAATCATTTACAAATTCTGTACCTCAATCTGTTTTTAGTATGGCCTTATGAGAGACCCAGGTGTCTGAGATTCACAGGATTTTCAAATATCTGGTTATCACCTTCTATCGCTTTTTAACTTTCATCGGGGACTTGCAATGTACATTCGCAATTCAGTTGTGTACCAATGCCAGCAATTACTAGGCATATCTGATGGTGAATTTAGCTGTCTCTGGGTTAAATTCAAAATCAGCGCACACTGTTTACATTTCGGATTTTTTTACAGAAGTCCAAACGCAGAAAGGGATACTACCATTACTGGCTTCGATACCATTTCCGACTCCATATTGAATATCCTGGACAGTTGTCCGAACAGTGAAATCATTATTGCTGGTGATTTCAATGTCCACAATTCAACATGGCTTGGTCATTCGACCCATACAACTACGGAAGGCCAATATATTGAGCTGTTCGCAGCGCATAACCACTCAGCGCAACTCGTGAATGAACCAACCCACCTCCCGTGTGTTGAAGGGCACCAACAGATTACACTCGAACTTTTTCTCACTTCACACCCTAATAAGTATGAAGTGAGTGTTAATGCACCTCTTGGTAATTCAGATCACTGTACCACTTCGGCCTCCTTTTCGCTCACAGCACTTCATAGCGTTTCACCTGCAGCAGCGAAACGACTAAAATACATCTACGAAAAGGCTCGTTGGGCTGAGCTCAACGATTTTTTCGGCATTTTAATTGGAAGCTATGTTTCATTGACAATGATGTCAATGCCATGGCCAAAATGGTCGAAAGTATCATTTTGATGGGACTGAAAGTTTTCATACCATCAAAACAAATTCCGATTAAGCCTAGAGAGAAACTGTGGTTTAATCAGACATGCAAAAATGCAGTCAGATCTAGAGAGCAAGCATTCAGTATTTGGCGAAATAATCAAAACGCCGATACTGATTTTCTACGCAAAAGGGCGAGATCTTCGTGTGCCAAAGTACTTAGGCGTGAAAAAGCTCCTTACGACCAACGTCTCCGTGCTAAAGTTCTTGCTGCCCCCGGGGTAGTAAGACCTTTTGGTCATTCGTTAAAAGAGTAAAGAATATTGATAGTTCTTCAATTCCCACTCTTTTAGAGGATGACCTAATATTCACTGACTCGGCTGATAAAGCTAACCTACTAGCTGAAATATTGTTGAAGTCATTCCTACTTGCCGGAAAGCAATCAGCCACTGCCTGTGCTAGAGAGAGTATCCACTACTATGCCCAAGATATTCTTTCGAGCTCATGCAGTAAAAAAGGTTTTATCGAAACTCAACATAAACAAGTCTCCCGGGCCGTATGAAATTCCAGCACTGGTCTCTAAGCAGTGTTCCTCGACGATATCACGTCCATTAGCTAACCTCTTCAGCACATTGTACCATGCTGGTGAGTTCCCAGCGTGTTGGAAGGTTGCTAATGTTACTCCAATCCCTAAAAAAGGAGAAGCAAATAACCCTGAAAATTATCGCCCAATCGCAATATGTTCTGCACTTTCCAAAGTGATGGAAAATATGGTGAATTTCCATCTTGTAAGGTAGCTGGAGTCCAACAGCTTTGATAGTGTGGCATGGTGCACTTTTGTCAAAATGTATTGCCCTTGGTGTCGGTGATAACTTCTCTCGATTCTTATCGAGTTTCCTCAGGGATCGCAATATAAGAGCTGTTATAGATGGGTTCTCATCAAATAAGTTCAAGCTAAATTCAGGGGTACCGCAAAATTCCGTTCTTTCACCAACTCTATTCCTCATCTTTCTTAATGACCTTCTATGTGAAACTTTCAACCCTATTTATTCTTTTGCGGACGACAGCAGCGTCTGTCATTCTTTTTCATTCAGCAATAGACCTAGCCTGCCGGAGGTTGAGTCTATGCGACAAACAATGAATGAGACATTAAACTGTGATTTAGCAAAAACTTCTGAATGAGCTCATGCGAATAGGGTCGATTTTAATGCCAGTAAGACCCAATGCTGTACGATTACTCACAGACCGTAAATGCTGATGCCTCTGTAACTATAAGTGGTATAAATATTAAGGAATCGGAAGCTCTTGGTGTTCTTGGCATGAAAAATCAGTGTGATGTCCGTTGGACTGAGCACATTTTTCAGGTCTCAAAAGAAGCATTCAAGTGCCTAGGTTTTTTAAAACGGTGCAAGCAATACTTCACCCCATCTGATCTTAATATTTATACCACTTATATCCGACCGAAAATAGAATAAACTCTCATGTTTAGGCCGGCGCTTCAAAGTATATTTTGGAGTTGCTCGACCGCGTACAGGAGAGGGCGAAGAAGCTCATTGGTGACAATAGAGTATCCAACTCTATTGACTCATTGGAGCATCGACGCAATGTGGGGTGTATTTCTTTGTTCTATGGTTACTACAATGGAATGTGTTCTAATGAAGTTAGGGAACTTGTTCTTGAAACCCGAACATTTTTACGCACAACACGAGCTTCATTCAGGGCACATCCTTTTGTGGTCAATTGGCCAATAAATCGCACTACGCATTACATAGAGAATTCCTTTTTTAGTCGTACTATTCGTATGTGGAATAAACTACCTGCGGAAGTGGTTCCTGTCACTTTCAACGTCGGAAGATTTAAATCGAATGTCCACAGACACTACTCTCTCTATCCTCCTCCCCATAACCTATTTTTCTAGTTCTAGCATAATGCATTGCATGAGTAGGGGTTAACCCCTGAGTGCTGATCCTACTTAAAAAAAATCCATACCTAAGAATAATTTTTTCTACTATTGCTTTGACTATTACGTTTGCTTCTTTTGTTTCGATTGGAACTGTTTCAATGTATTTCGTTAATTCGCAATGTGCGGTTAGTATGTTCCTACTGTAGGAACATGTGCAGTTGGCCTACTACTAAATGGACTGTATGAAATGCTGTTGTTAGAGTGCTAGTGACAGTTAAGGGATCTTTATTGTGCTCTTTTATTTTGATTTTAACGCAGTTTATGCATCGTTTAATATATTCCTTCATCATTTTATTCACATGCTTCCATAAATACTTTTGTTTTATTTTAATAATGGTTGTTTTTAAACTTGCATGATCTCCTTGTGGTGAGTAGTGGTACTCTTTACTTTTTTATCTGCTCTTCTTTATCTTGCACCTTTATCGGTGGATTATATAATAAAATTCGTGTAGGTGTTTGCAGACCTTTCCATTTATTTTTCTTGCTATTATATGTTTTATTGAGCTATTTTTTACTTATATATTCATATATCACATCATCTTTTGCTAGCGAAATTTTGTCAACTTTACTATCACATAACACTATTGTGAGTTTCTGCAAAATTTCACCCAATTCCAAATATGCATTGTCCCTCCACTGTGTTATTACAGTAACGTTTCTTTTATCATATATTGTAACTTTCAAAAAACTTTGGCGGGTTTTAATTTTTTTTCTTTATAATTTCAAATTTCAAAATGTGGAGCTGATCAGGCTTTAAGTCATAAATTCTTCCTGCATCATTGTCTCGAGACTTGTCTTTATCTTCTTTTTCATTCATCATATCCTTCACCATGCTCCTGGTCACTATATCTATATTTTTATATACGCTTACGCAATGTTTGTTGTTTAGGGTACTGGCCTTTTCCCCGTTTCCTTGATTTTTAAGGTAGACCCTTCTAGTACTGGGTCTACTATGATTATTGTTTAATATTTTCTATCCTCAGGGTTTCTGTAATTATTGTTATTTCTGTCGTTTTAATTTCTGTTGGTTGTTATTTGTTGTTGTTATTTCTATGGATATTATTTTGGTTGTTATGGTTTCTAGAGTTATTGTTGTTACGAGTCATAATTCTGTGGTTATAACTTGTTCTAATATTGTTAAAATTTCTTTGGTTATAGGTATAGCTACTTCCACCATTTCTATATTGCGCATATACATTGCACTGCTTTGGGTGTTTTACATATGTAGAAGATTCGACAGCTATATCTATTGCTTCTTGCAAGTTTTTGGTATGTACAGTACAAACGAAATCAATTTATATAGATTTTCTAAATTTTTATCGCATTTTTGAAAAAGACTTAAAAACTGAAATGTAAAGTGACTCGTCTCCGAAATCATAGCGTTGCTTCAAGTTAGTAATGGCATTTCTCAAAAAGTGAAGGTTTCTATTTCGTATAATGAAAAACATTCAATTCAAAATTAAAATAAAAACATACATACAAGCATGTGTGCCTACATAATTAACTATGTACATCGACGGACGGATATCAAACCATGATTATCTCACAAGCCATATATTTTATTCATGTCTTCAATCTCTTTAAACATAGGAAAAAATAAATAAAAATCAAACTTAATAAAACCAAAAACATTGATATACCATCAGAATACATAATTTCTTTTTAAGATACCCTTCCATGTCCATTAGCTAAAAAGAATATTACATAAAAACTAAAGCGATGCACACACGCGTACAGCACACTCTTACTTAAAAGCATTGCACTCTAAAATCAAAAACCTGTTGCAACCGCTTAACAAACCAAAAAAACATTCAATTCAAAATTAAAATAAAAACGTACTACGTAGAAGCCTGCATGACTACATAATTAACTATGTACACCGACGGACGGGTATCAAACCATAAAATTAAAACAAAAACATATCGACGTCACTTCACACCATTGACATTAATTACCAAAATATATAAATGTAGCCCATAAATTACAAAATTTCGATTTTAATTACCCAAATTTGGCAATTTTACATACATTACCCTACTACTATCATAAACCACCAATTAGACCCCACAATTTGTAACAACATTGCGACGATTATAAGAACCGAGTAGCAAATCTTATTTTTACCAATTTAGCCATCTCTTTCATATAAACGCTTATAGACTGCTGGAACAAAAATGGGAAATTTGAACCGGGATTGACAGATATTATTGCGAAAACAATAACATATTACTCTGTTGTATTTTTTGTTAGTTAATAAATGTTCCCTTGTTACGAGTTTAAATTTTTTTAAGAAAAAACACAAAATCACAAATAAAAATGGATAAAAAATAGCTAATAGCTGAACTCACTTTTCTTCCGGCTAAATGGAATGAAAAATTTCTAAAGTTAGGCAGAAAATGTCTAAATTGGCATCAATGGCTGTGGACCTGCGATATGAATCGTTCGATATTATACTTGTATGCCTGGTTTGTTAGATCGTCACACAATTAGCAGATCTGCAAATGCATGTCTTGAACATTTTGCCTTGCAGTGGGGAGACACCTCTTTCGGTAAAATCGCCTGTCAATAAACACTCTAGCGATGCCATCATCGCACTCTGTCTACGGATTAGTTTTCTGATCCCACTGGTAACTTCGATATTGATTCCACTGGTTTCTGTTTATTTTAAATACATTTATTTATTTATTGTATCTTCAAATATGAACTAACAATAAGTATTCAATTCTTAAATCTAAAATATAATTATTAGGCCCGACCACTTTCGGACATAAACTTAGTGATAGTTATAAATAATACATAAGTAGTAATAATAAAAAAAAAGAAAAAAATATATTTTCAAGATATCCCATCTGGAGTGCTGAGTATAAGAGCCCTTGTGTTCCTCTTTTTGAGGCGGATGTGTCCAGTAAAGCAAATTTAAATTTTTGATGTACCATGAAGCCGATGTTATCAAACATAAAATTTTGTTTTGCCTTCGTGGGATTCTCTCTACATTAGAAGCTGAAGCAGTGCCCCATAACTGAATTCCGTAGCACCATATATATATATATATATATATATATATATATATATATATATACATATATATATTTGTATAGTAAAAGTTTGCAGTCTAGGCTGAATGTTGAATTTCTATCAATCAGCCAATATATCTGAGTTAGTTTAAGTTTCATTTGTGTTAGCTTTGAGTCAATATTGTGTTTCCATGTAAGTCGTCGATCAAGGTGTATACTAAGGTATTTGACGTGTGAATGTTGAGGAAGAACTTGATTGTTGATTCGAATTGGGGAACAAGTATCTCTTCGCAGGGTAAATGTTACCTAAACGCTTTTGCTCATTTACCTTAATTCTCGATAACTTTAACCATAGTTCCAGTTGTGTAATATGTTCTTGTAGATATCGGAAAACCTCGTGATGGTTTTCGTGCAAAGCCTCATGAGGATTTTCGTGCATACTTAAGCAGGCTGTATCATCGGCAAACGTAGATGTATGGATATAACTGCTCAAAGGCATATTACAAGTATAAATCAAATACAAAACTGGCCCCAGTATGCTCTCCTGTGGCACACCGGATGATATCGATTCGGGCACACTCGTGAATTCTCCTTCCACAACCATGAACTTCCTGGTAGCAATGTAACTTTCTGTTTCTGTTGATGCTGATTCTGTACCTGTAGTACGAGCCTGATGGCCTAGTGGTTATTCTGAGGTTAGTATAACTTTAAACATTGTTGGTTGTAGTATTTCTCTGTACTGTTCTACGATGTCTCTTATAGCTTCGTTATAACCCTTGGCGAAATACTCATGATCTAACTGCAGAACTTTCGTTGTTGCTTGCCATTCTTCCACTCCTGAAAATATTTTTTAGTTGTTTTCCTTGATGATTGGTCCCAAGGGTTTGCACAGCGATTGCAATCGTAATCGAAATCGAGATTAATCGCACCTTTTAATGATAATCTATATCGATTACGATTAAAAGTTTTTCCCATTTTTAAGCGTATATTTTTTTTTTTTTTAAGAGAAGTAACACTCAGGCAGTGAATGCCTAGTACTATTACTAGGTTTACACTCTTGGAAAGTTATACTGATATAGAAGACATTCGGTGAAGGAAGAGACAGAAAAGCTACATTCTTTTACAACTCTGCTTTTTGTAAATTTTTTTTAATGGTGCACTATTGCAGCGCCTCTGATGTTAATTAAGTGAGGGCTATTAATTAAGCTGTGCTTAGCAATTATTTTATTAGTTATTTTAATTTGCTGATGATGCTGCTACACAGCGAAGGTCGCTCTGATGTTACATTAGAATTAGTACCTGTAAGTCGGTATAGTGGACTTTGCTACAACAACTGATAAAAAGGGACAATAATGCACATCAGAAAAATTCGTGGTATTGTTATTTAATGACTGTTGGATACAGGGATTGAACCCAAGACCTTCGGTTTTGTAGTCAAAGTGGTAATTACTTCAGCCAACGCCAAAAAAAAAATGTGTGCCAAAATTTTCTAGAGGGCAAATTTAACTCAAAAAATTTAAAATAAAATGTTTAACATAAAATATGTATATATGTACAATTGACCTAAGCATGCCTGCATTTCATCGGTGCTTTAACAAATCATCAGTGGACTTCAACCATACTTTTGAAAAGTTTCAAATCTTATGTTATACACATACTTTCGAAAATCATTTGAGAATTTACATAGGCTTTTTGGAAATTTCAATAGAATAAGCGAGTAGGCTCAAAAAATTATACAAAACACAAGAAACAATTTATATTCGATATGGGTATACATTTTTTTATTTTCCATGCTTTACAGTTTCCTCAAAATAAAAATATAATTTAATTGAAAAAATTAATTAAACGCGAACTCAAGACAAAATAAAAATAAAATAAATAAATAAATAAAAATAAAATTTAAGTGAGACATTTTTTTAGATTTTTAATTGAACTGTAGTGAATTTTAACTACCCAGCTAAAAAAATTATATATGGTCCATATATTTTTAATATATGAATGTATATAAATATATATGAATATGTATGAATTCATGTATGGAAATATATGGAATTATACATGGCAAAACTATTATATATGAACTAATATATGGACTAATATATGAAATGTATTATAATATATGAACTCATATATGGAAATTTAATTATGAAGATCTTCATATGTGGATCCATATATAAATATAAGATTTTATATATGGAGCCATATAAGAATGTATGCACACATGATATCTCACATAAGATCGTTTTTGCAATCACAAAAGCTTGGAATTTTATCACTGCTAAATTGGAAATCCATTAGAAAATACATACGGAATGCAAATATTATACGCGTTCAACTTTTAAAAAATTAAAACTTTTTGTTAAAAAAACCATTCTTGTATGATTTTACACATTGTGGGCCCATTTAATATATCAAATAATCAAAAGGATAATCCAGTCATTAATTTTATAGAAAATAACAAAATTCTCTAGATAAGAAACAAAGTTCATATTACTGTATTGAAAACTATTGTTAGAGGGATTATTTTTTCTTTTATAATTAATTGAATTAGTTATTAATCTGATTTCTTAAGCTAAATGTTATGTACGAATGTGATTTATGTGTTTTTTTAAATAATTGATTCACCTTCTGATGAATGAAATGACTTAGTTCGTTTTGAATTATTTGTCCAAACAAATATTTCATTAAATACAATCTCTCTTTCAAGTCTAAAAAAATTTAATTTTAATAATTTAATTTATTGCACAGCAGTGCCTCTTGTGAATCAAGAGTGTATGAATATGAATTTTGCACATACATGTATGAAAATGTATGAATATATATAATCATATATGCCCATATACCCTCATTTTTCGGATCCGAACCATATATGGGATATCATATATGCTGGGTACCCAGCTAAAAAAATTATATATGGTCCATATATTTTTAATATATGAATGTATATAACTATATATGAATATGTATGAATTCATGTATGGAAATATATGAGATTATACATGGCAAAACTATTATATATGAACTAATATATGGACTGATATATGAAATGTATTGTAACATATGAGCTCATATATGAAAATTTAATTATGAAGCTCTTCATATGTGGATCCATATATAAATATAAGATTTTACATGTGGAGCCATATAAGAATGTATACATACATGATATCTCACATAAGATCGTTTTTGCAATCAAAAAAGCTTGGAATTTGATCACTGCTGAATTGGAAATCCATTAAAAAATACATACGGTGTGCAAAGTTTATATGCGTACCCTCAACGTTTAAAAAAGAAAAACTTTTTGTTACAAAAAACCATTCTTGTATGATTTTATACATTGTGGCCCCATTTAATATATCAAATAATCAAAAGGATAATCCAGTCATTAATTTTATAGGAAATAACAAAATTCTCTAGATAGGAAATAAAGTTCATATTACTGTATTGAAAACTATTGTTAGACGGATTTTTTTTTCTTTTATAATTAATTGCATTAGTTTTTAATCTGATTTCTTAAGCTAAATGTTATGTACGAATATGATTTATGTGTTTTTTTAAATAATTGATTCACCGTTTGATGAATGAAATGACTTTTAGTTCGTTTTGAATTATTTGTCCAAACAAATGTTTCATTAAATACAACCTCTCTCTCAAGTCTAAAAAAAATTAATTTTCATAATTTAATTTATTGCACAGCATTGAGCTTTTCTGAATCAAGAGTGTTTGAATATGAATTTTGCATACTGTGGAGGGAATTTACACATACATACATGTATGAAAATGTATGAATATATATAATCATATATGCCCATATACCCTCATTTTTCGGATCCGAACCATATATGGGATGTCATATATGCTCCATACATATTTTTTTAGCTGGGTAGAAATAATTTTTAGTCAGGCTTAAGTTCATTAATTTCAATTCTTATTGAATGAAATAATTTTATTAATTAATGTGAGTTTCTAAAGAAGAGAAGAAAAATTAAACTTAGACTTTAAGCTGGGGGAAATACCGATACTATTCTGTGCAGCCACGCACTTCATCAGCAGTAGAGAGATTCAGCAGTGGGTAGAGATTCTTAATAACTATTTACTTAACAACTATTCTTATCAGCTATTTACGTAAATTTTCTATGAAACGGAATATGAGAAATGATTTTTGTGTATACAATTGATTTACCTTGGGTAAACACATTTATAAGTATCACTATAAATTTATTGTTTTTCCATTTTTTCATTTAGGTTAGCACGAAATTAAATATATCTACCTAAGTATGTTTAACTATTCTTGCTTATCTTTAACGATCTTCACATTAATTATTTTTACTTATTCGATGTACCGTCGGTACATGTATGCATGTAAGTATTGATTTTACTTTCCAGCATTATGAACTGTGCTGCCAAGTAAACATATTTTCGTCACGTGCCCATGATGTTTTAAATTAGACATTTTTAGATTTATTTGAACTGTAGTGAATTCTAATCGGAAATGATTTCTTATTCGAGCTTAAGTTCAGTAATTTCAATTCTTATTGAATGAAATATTTTTATTAATTAATGTGAGTTTCTAAAGAAGAGAAGAAAAATTAAACTAGACTTTATAGATGTGTTACCTTTTTCATTATCGCTTCTTGCCCAAACTCCGGTAGATGTGCGCAAGGTTGTTTTAAGCTTTCTAGCAGCGCGCCACAAAGAGTAAATAGATATAGTTATGACCTCCAGACCTTCCAAATAGTTATTAAGGGATGCAGTTTTTTTCAAATGCAAGCAGTTCTTGGAGTCGTTTAGTGCACGAGGCGTTCAATATCTGTAGAATTAATTTTATTAAATCCAGTCTGCGGATGGGAGGTAGTGGCATGTTCAGCAGCCTGTTTTATATTTTTAATAAGATTGGCAATGTTAAATGGTAATCACTTTTATAAGTATCACTATAAATTTTCTGTTGTTCCGTTTTTTCATTTTTCTATTTAGGTTAGGTTCGTCACTTCTTTAGAAACTCACATTAATTAATAAAAATATTTCATTCAATAAAAATTTAAATTACTGAACTTAAGCCCAAATAAGAAATCATTTCTGATTAAAATTCACTACAGTTCAACTAAATCTCAAAATGTCTAATTTAAAAGATCATGGGCAAGTGACGAAAATGACGAAAATATGTTTACTATGCAACACAGTTCATAATGCTGGAAAATAAAATCAACTGTTGAAAGCAAAAACAATGTAACATAATAGCCACTGCTATAATACATACATGCATGTACCGACGGTACAAAGAATAAGTAAAAATCACTGTTTAAAAAACTGCAGTCGAAATAGCAATATTCGAAAAAATTACGTTTTTTCATCGACCTTACTATTGTGTGACCCAATCGCAACCTGTTGCTCATAGTTTTTCTACTGAATTTCAAAGTGTCGTAGTTGAAATTAACACAATAAACGAAAAACTAAACAAAACAAAGAGCTTCAACTCTCGACATATTTGAAAAGTTTTCGGTTTCAGTGACAGCTGCTTTAAATAAATAAGAAGTTAACGAAGCAGTAATTTTTGGTGTATGTGTTTCAATGTGTGTTTTGTGTGTGTGTATGATTTTTTTTTCCTATATGTACAAATATAATAAGACAACAACAACAATTCTTCCAGCAAGCAATTAATGCCCCTATTATGAATTACAACTAGTTAGTTAGTTAGTTGAATAGTTAAGTTGTAGTTGTAAAAATTTTATTATGGATTACAACTTTTTTCACCAGGAGACAACTGCTTTTTATCAGTTGTATTTTGGTTTTTATTTCGAGTGTTGTATTAGATTTGCTTCATTATTCCAGATGCCAATCAATCCTATATGGCAACCAATATTGTTGCCACGTTCATAAAACATGAAATCTAAAAAAATACAAGGGCAAAACTAAAAACATTTCAAATGTTTTGTGATGGCTACTATGGTTTCAAAAAACATAGTGTAGATAAAAATTTGTGTACCGATGGTACATCGAATAAGTAAAAATAATTAATGTGATGATCGTAAGAGATAAGCAAGAATAGTTAAACATACTTAGGTAGAGTAATATAATTTCGTGATAACCTAAATAGAAAGATTAAAAAATTTAAACAGAAAATTAATAGTGATACTTATAAATGTTCACTTTATTTATACTTATAAATGTGTTTACCAAAGGTAAATTAATTGTATACACAACAATCATTTCTTATATTCCGTTTCATAGAAAATTTAAGTTAAATAGCTGATGTTAATAAGAATCTCTACCCAAGTAGATAGACTAGGGTTCTGATGAAGTGCATGGCTGCACAGAAAAGTATTGGTATTTCCCCCAGCTATAAAGTCTAAGTTTAATTTTTCTTCTCTCTTTAGAAACTCACATTAATTAATAAAAATATTTCATTCAATAAGAATTGAAATTACTGAACTTAAGCCTGCCTAAAAATTATTTATTTATTTATTAAACATATTAATGCAAAGTAAATTTGTATTATATGGTGTTGCTTAAACATGGGCGGAGTAACGTAGACCATATGCCCAAGATGGTATTAACAGTATTTTAAAAGGTTTTGTGACTGACTGTACACGACCTATGCCTTCACATAGGAAGTAGCAACATGGTTGTTAAAGAAATTCCACAAAATACCGCAAGATTATACGGTAATCCGTGGCAGATCAGTCAACCAGTGCGAGTGAGACGAAAAACTCTCAAAGGCCAAACAACACACACAAGCCTGACAGCACTTAAGAAATAATTACGATGACGCGAGAGATGTTCCCCGACCCCGAGCTGCTTAACGACTGTTATTAATAATAATATAATAAATATGGCTGAGTGCAATCATTGCAAAACAACAATTCGTGGTGAAACGGGCTTAATCGTGCATGTTCTGGCGTCCACATCGCACAGTGTGTTAGAATAGCATGTTTTCTTGGATCAAATCAGGGAAGCTATGTTCAGATAATTTTTCTTTATTTTTCAGTTAATACCATTAAAATAAGTAAAAAAAATTTTTCTAAGTATATTTGAGTATAATTTTATTAAATAATGCCAAATATCAGTATAGGTATATAGTGCAAGGAGTACATATTAGAACTTAAACATTACATTTTATACATCTTAAAGTTAATCATCAACATCATCACCATCATTATAATCTTCGTTATCATCATCATCATCATCGTTATCATCATCATAATCATCGTTATCATCATCATCATCATTAGCAGCATCAGCAAGTTCAACATCACTGTTCTTGTTCGGAGCTGCAGGTACAATTAAATCAATTGCCTCCTCTGGCAAGCTTTGAACCTTCTTTGTAGGCAATTTTTGCATGCTTGAAATAATTGGGTCAGAGGTTATCAAAAACATATTAAAAATGTCTTGGTTTGATTTTTCGCGACTGCACTTTCGTGAATGAAACTCCCTATATTTTTTAAAATCATTATTTCGAGCTTCTTGCGCATCTTCTGATAACTCCCCAACAGGTAAAATGGCATTTGACACAATTTCGGGTCCGTGAATAAAATACTTATGCAAAGTGGGAGGAATATTGTACCAAGGATACTGTTGCGCCATAATAACAATAATAATAATACTAATAATAATAATGATAATTAATAATAATAATAATAATTAATATATAATAATAAAGAATGAATTCATATAATAATTAATATTAACATATTCTAAACATAAATAATAAATAACATGAAAACCCTAATAATAAATACATAATACATACGTACATATATAATAACCTGTAATATTACATATAATACTAACTGTTAAGACTGGAATAACTATGTACATATATATAAGAATAGAACTGCTAAATATATAATTGACTTCACTTGCAAAGTATTTCTTGAAGTGTTCGCTAGTTTTCTTTCATTCGCATATTTTTTCACCGTGCCCTAATTTATTTCTTTAGTTTAAATTATAAAGTGTTTAATTTAAACAATTCGATTAGTTCCTAAAAACTATTAGGAAAAAACATTTTGGCGCCCGAGCAGGGACTTGTGAAAAAATTGTAAAAATATCAAATTAATAAGTTTTTTTAATTTGAAAAAAGTATTTAAAAATTTTATAATTTAATTAAAATTTAACTAAAAAACAAAACAGTTTAAAGTAAAGTGTGAGTGCGAAAAAAGACACAAACCATAAACACACAATCAAACATTAACATACAAACAATTAAAGTGTTCTTGTTATTAAAACAAAAAGACAAAACCAAAACAATAATAACAACAAAAAGTGGTTCAACAAATTTATTTTTGTGCATACCAACGACTCCAACATCATCTTCATCAATATCATCGAAGGCCTTGTCCAGACGACCCGTTGCCGTTGTATCCTCTGCAGAGCTGAACAAAACCAGGGGAGTAGTTCCGAAAATTCCGATCAACAGGTAAAAAGTGTAAAAAATATTTGTGTTATTTTACCCTTAAATTTGTAAGTTAATCAAATTTAAGAGATTTTTGTAAGTTACTCAAAAATTTAAATCGCTTTGCAAGTCGAACACAAAGAATATTTTTTACACTTCAACATTTGTGAAACAATTTATTTATTTAATATTGTTATTAAACTAAATCCACCCTTAAAAGTAAAACTTATCGCAAGTGTTTTGATTATTATAACTAACACACATTCATACACACATAACTCGTTCTCCTCATTACTGAGAGAAATTCTAATAATTATTTCTAATTACCGTCGGCATTTTTATCGCGTTTAAATAATTTTATTTACGTTAAAAAATACACAAAATTATTCGCGAGTGTTAATTTTATTTATTTTAAATAACTTAAATAATAAAATTGTCACTTTTATTTTCTCCTTTTATTCGCTGTTCATAAATTTATTAACATCAGTATTCCATTCCGGTTGTTCCTATACCACTTGTAATAGTTTATATTACAACATCTGTAACAGTGAAACCCGTTCACACTAGTGTCGAAAAATTAATTTTCATATAAATAAAAAGTACTAAGTCGTTTGTGTGTTCACACTAGCTTCAAAAATTAATTACATATGTATAATTAGTAAATAATAATATTCAAGTGTGTTCATACTTCATCTTATATATTTCTCAGCGATATTAAATTAACTTAAAATCGATTTTTCTTGGTAAATAAATAATTAAATTTACCAAAGGCTGTAAAGTGGTTTCTAAGGAAATTAAATAAATTATTTTTAATTTCGGAACATTGATTAAATAAAATTTTGTGAATAAAAGAGTAATCTACATAGAGATTAATTTTCCGAATATTGTGTATCCGGCGAGGAAATAATATATTAAATAAAATTTATATTCCAAAGCACATCATTTATTGATTTAAACATCTTAAGACCAATAAATTAATTTGGTATTACTTTTTTGCTTTGAAAAATAAATAAATTTAAACAAAAATATGGCAACTAAAAAACGCCAAGAATGTCCTTCCGAATTGGAGACATTAGAAAAACTAATTGCTAAAAAATCAAAAGTTATAAAGCATATAGAAAGGATTCGACAGTCTATCCTAGGGAAGACTATTTCGTTTAATCCTGTTGAACTCGAGTGTCGATTAGAAATTTTAACGGATTATATTGACCAAGCCATGAAGCTTCAGTCTGATGTGGATAATTTAGATCCTGATAATGACGACAGAGCTGAGCTTGAGGATATTTGTGTCACCACAAAGTCATTATTTTTAACCATTTTAAATAAAAACAGGCAGCCAAATATACCTGAAACTTCTTTCAGCGTACAATCTCACCATTCCAGGCTTCCAAATATGAGGCTACCCAAATTTACTGGGAAATACGCGGAATATAAGAATTTTATGAGTTTGTTTGAAAATTTGGTACATAATGATCCGACGTTGACAGATATTGAGAAATTTAATCATTTGATATCATGCTTATCCGATTCAGCTTTAGGTACTGTGAAAGCTTTTTAGGTTTCCGAGGAAAATTATCCCAAAGCTTTAGCCAGTTTGAAGAAGGTATATGACAATGAATGTCTCATATTTTTCGATAATATATCGAAACTTTTTGATTTACCAGAAATCACAAAACCTTCGGCTTCTGCTTTGCGAAGCATGATTGATACAGTATCGGCAATATATGATTCTCTCTTGTCAATAGGCGATGACAAGAAAATAACTAATGCCATTTTAATACATTTAGTGATGTCAAAAGTAGATCCAGTCACAAACTCAAAATGGGAAGAACAGCTTGACTTTGAAAGGCTCCCCTTATGGTCAGACTGTGAAGCCGCCTTGAACAAACGCTACCAGCATATTTCTGCTGAGGAATCTTCAAGTTCAAGACCGAGGTTTAACAAGAATAAAACTGAATCTTCAAATAATAAA
Organism: Tachina fera; assembly: GCA_905220375.1. NCBI lineage: Eukaryota > Metazoa > Arthropoda > Insecta > Diptera > Tachinidae > Tachina > Tachina fera. The sequence continues at coordinate 2,743,440 of LR999968.1, read as the reverse complement.
AATACTAGGACATCATTAAATTGCACCAAAACAAATAAATCTGCTGATAAATGCTTGTTCTGCAAATCTGCACAACATGTAATAAATAATTGCCCTTCATTCAGTGCGGAGCCTGTTAATAAAAGATTTGATTTCATAAAATCTGTGCCAGCGTGTATTAATTGCTTGAAAAAAGGCCATACAGTAGCAAGATGTTCGTCTTCTAGGTGTAGAGTATGTAGTGGTTCTCATAATTCCTTACTACATAAATATACCACAAGTTCTTCTAATGTAAATAGTATCTCTGAAGAGCCATCTACTTCCCACGCTGCTGTCAATTATTCATCATCGGATGAAAGAATAATTCTTGCAACAGCGGTGGTGAAAGTGCGAAATAGTTCTGGTCAATTTATACCAGCTAGAGCCCTTTTAGACTCCGGTTCTCAACCAAACTTGATTACTGAGGAACTTGCACAGCTACTAAGATTAAAAAGAGAAGGAGGCAGATTAAGTTTAAATGGTATTAGCGACACAAATTCATGTTCAAAGTCTTGTGTTGAATTAAATGTCACGTCGAGGGTTAATTCCACTCAATTTACTTCCAAGTTTTGGGTGTTGAGTTCTATTACAAACCTGATCACAAATTAAAAGCAAATATCTTGAATATTGCTAAAAATGTTGAATTAGCTGATCCTTTCTTTTATAAACCACAGAAAATTGATCTGTTAATTGGCGCAGAAAACTTCTTTGATTTAATGTGTGTAGGTCAAATCAAATTTGGCCCGAGCTTTCCAATTATTCAAAAAACTTCGCTTGGTTGGATTGTAACTGGAAAATACAATCAATCAAAGGGCTCAAAAAATAGTAGCGTTTTTCATTTAAGTTCTGCTATAGAAAACGAGAGCAATATTGATTGAATTGTTAAAAAATTCTGGGAGTTAGAAAAGCTTCCAAACGAATCAACAAAAATGTACTCAGAGGAACAGCAACAATGTGAGGACAATTTTAAAAACAATGTGCGACGATTAACGTCAGGACGATTTGAAGTATCTTTACCTTTCAAGTCTGATACAAAACTTCTAGGATCTTCCTTTGAAACTGCCAAACGACGATTTCTTTCATTAGAACGAAGGCTGTCCACAGATGATACCATGAGGCAAATGTATCATGATTTTATGAAAGAGTATTTTAATTTAGGTCATATGTCGTTTGTAGACAAAATGCCAATTACTCCTCATTATTTCATTCCACATCAATGTGTTTTGCGTCCTCAGAGTACAACTACTAAACTTCGAGTAGTGTTTGATGCTTCAAGTAGAACTTCTTCGTATGTTTCACTTAATGAATTGTTAATGGTTGGTCCTACAGTTCAAGAAGAATTGTATTCTACATTAATCCGTTTTCGACTTCACAAATACGCAATCACTGCAGATATTGAAAAAATGTATCGTGAAGTCTTGGTTGATGACAATGATAGAAATTTTCAATTAATCCTTTGGCGAGAAAATCCATCTGATGAGTTGAAAGTGTTTCGACTTAACACAGTCACTTACGGGACAGCTTCTGCACCTTTTTTGGCCATCAGATGTTTGATTCACTTGAGCGATTTGTACAAAGAGACTTTTCCTATTGGTTCAAAAGTTATCCGCAGTGATTTTTACGTTGATGATTTGCTTACTGGAGCTGAGAGCTACCAAGACCTAATTGTTATTCGCAACCAGGCAACTGAAATTTTAAGTTCAGCTGGTTTTAATCTTACGAAATGGGTTTCAAATCATCCGGAATTCATAAACTCTTTACAGAATGAAAAACTTTTACAAAATGATTCAGACTCTTCTAAGGCTCTGGGCATACATTGGGTTCCGAAGAGTGATACATTTAAGTTTCATTTGGAAGACAACTTTCAAGAATTGAAAGCTACAAAAAGAAACATACTCTCAGTTTCTTCTCGATTATTTGATCCTCTCGGACTATTATGCCCTTTAGTGACAAAATCAAAGATATTATTACAAGAACTTTGGATTCAAAAACTTGACTGGGATGAATCAATTGCCATGAGACTAAACACTTCATGGGAAAATTTCAAATCTAATTTACTGGAAATTGATTCAATTACAATCCCAAGATTCGTAAACACAACGTCGACAGCAAAAATTCAAATTCATGGCTTTGCTGATGCCTCAATGCGAGCATATGGTTGTTGTATTTACATTAGAAGCTCCGATTCAGATGGAACTGTTTCGAGACTTCTCACTGCTAAGTCTAAAGTTGCCCCACTCAAGACACAATCTCTTCCGAGACTGGAGTTATGTGCTGCACACTTGTTGGCTAAGTTGTGGAATCGAATTAAGTGTATGATCAAATTTGAAATCGAAAGTGTTACTTTCTGGACAGATTCAGAAATAACGCTACATTGGATTAAGACGCATCCATCCTCACTTGCCACTTTCGTTTCAAATAGTGTGGCGGAAGTTCAAGAATGGTCAGAAAAAATTTCATGGCGTCATGTGCCAACTAAGGAGAATCCAGCTGATATTGTATCAAGAGGATGTGACGTCCCAAGAATTAAAAAATTCGATTTGGTTTGAAGGACCTTCATTTTTACTTAATGATAGTTCTTATTCGCCTGTTAACAAACACTTCGAGTTAACAGAGAACCAAAAATTAATAGAAACAAGAAAAACTCATGTGTTTCTTGCAGTAGAGGATCCTCCAAATTTTTTATTGGATCTTATTGAAAAATATTCATCTTATAATAAATTGCTTCGTATCACAGCATTCGTCTTAGGATTCGTTGATATTTTAAAGAACCGCAAGACATACAAAAATGTTGTACCTACTGCATTTGAATTAAAATGGTCATTCTATCGACTTGTAGAGACAATCCAGAAATCTAAATTTTCTGAGGAGATATCTAAATTACAGAAATCTCAGGTCTTACAATCTAATATACAAAGATTGACACCATTCATTCGCACGTTTACTGAAGAGAAACGAACGTTCTCACTGTTAAGGGTAGGTGGGAGATTACTCAACGCAAAGTTGAAATATAATACAAAGTTCCCACTTTTGTTACCGAAAAATAATAGCTTTGTCACAATTTATTTGCGAAACTTGCACTTCGAAAATTGTCATGCTGGCACAAAAGCCCTAATAGCTCTCTCGCGAGAAAATACCTGGCTTATTAATGCGAAAGAAGAGTGCAATAGAATAGTTCGAAATTGTGTACATTGCTTCCGCTATAAACCAAAGCTAATGTTCCAAATAATGGGCAATTTACCCACTAATAGAGTGAGAGCTACTCGACCGTTTTTGATTGTCGGTGTATACTTTTGTGGTCTGGTCAATGTTTCATTGAGAATTCGTGGTCGACCACCATTAAAAATGTATATAGCGGTTTTCGTGTGTTTCACTTCGAAAGCGGTACATTTAGAATTAGTGTCCGACTTGTCTACTGATTCTTTTCTTCTTTCTTTCAAAAGGTTCGCTGCCAGGAGAGGTCTGCCCAAAGAGGTGTTGTGCGACAACGCAACGAACTTCGTCGGAGCCAACCGGGTGCTGAAGGAGCTACAGCAAGCCGCAGGATCGTACGCAGCGTCGTCCGGGATGAAGTTCAGCTTCATACCACCTCGGGCGCCTCATTTCGGAGGGTTATGGGAAGCAGCCGTGAAGCAGGCGAAGTTCCTACTTCTGCGAGCCGTGGGCAACGCGTTACTCACTCAAGAAGAGATGGGGACAATGCTTGCAGAAGTAGAGGCGGTGCTCAACAGTCGGCCCATAGCACCGCTGTCTCCAGACCCCAACGACGGCGAAGCGCTAACTCCAGCGCATCTAATAATAGGAGAGGGTCTGCGTTCGCTGCCGCAAGAATCCGCAGGAGGCGCGATCGTCAAAGAACAGAGGTTATGGAAGAGATGGCGTCTGCTCTGCGGTCTCAAGCAGACATTCTGGCAGGCCTGGTCTCGCGATTATATCCGAGGTCTTCAAGGCAAAGTCAAGTGGCACCAAGATATGCCCAACCTGAAGGAAGGTCAAGTGGTAATAGTCCACGAAGACAATTGCCCGCCACAACACTGGATGACCGGGAGAGTCGTGAGCGTCATCGAAGGCGCCGACGGCAAGGTCAGGGTGGCGGAGGTCAAAACAGGAAGCGGCGTCTATAAACGCCCAATCCACAAATTGGCTCCTCTGCCATATGTTTGAAGACTTCCAGTCCTTCAATGGGGCCGGAATGTTGCGCCATAATAACAATAATAATAATACTAATAATAATAATGATAATTAATAATAATAATAATAATTAATATATAATAATAAAGAATGAATTCATATAATAATTAATATTAACATATTCTAAACATAAATAATAAATAACATGAAAACCCTAATAATAAATACATAATACATACATACATATGTATATAATAACCTGTAATATTACATATAATACTAACTGTTAACACTGGAATACCTATGTACATATATATAAGAATAGAACTGCTAAATATATAATTGACTTCACTTGCAAAGTATTTCTTGAAGTGTTCGCTAGTTTTCTTTCATTCGCATATTTTTTCACCGTGCCCTAATTTATTTCTTTAGTTTAAATTATAAAGTGTTTAATTTAAACAATTCGATTAGTTCCTAAAAACTATTAGGAAAAAACAGATACGTTTCAACAAAAAGTCGTCCTGTATTGTGTGCATATATTTTAAATTTTTCATTATTAATTTCATGGCCACTGGATATAGCAATAAGCAACACGTGCATTTTTTTTTATTAAATTAACCTCTATTTTTGTTATTTCGGCAGATTTTTCAGCGTTTTGAAAAAAACGTCTTGCCGTATTCCCATCATTCGTGTTTCCAAAACCAGGTTTGGGTTGGTCAACTATTAATCCCATATTCTCTTTAAATTTTTTCTGAATTTCTTTTTTTGTTTCAGCTACTGTTGTTTTTTCAGAATCAGTCTTAGCCTGCCACTTTTGTAAAGGTATTTTATATCCCACGTGCAAAAGACATTCGAAAAATCTAATCCAGCCATGAAGAATGGAAAGGCCAAATCTTAAATTGTCGACATGCACAGGTCTTTGGATCATGGCTTCTATATTATTAAAATCTTTACTTGTAGCGCCACATAAGTAACACTTTTGTGTTGATGTGGTTTCTGTTAAGGCATTGCAAAATTTTCCATCTACCATTGCGAAAGTTAATTTGTGGAAAACATGTACAACTTTCTCACCAATCGTGACAGTTGAACAGGTTAAATTCTGTATTTCCTCTTCAACTCTTTTTTGTTCACTAGTTGACACATATACGGTTTCTTTGGTAAATTAAATGTTCAAGGGTCTGCAAAATCTAGCTGAAGACGACCGTAGATTTTGCCAAATTACCTTCTCCTCAAACATAAGCCTAAGTGGTACAATTGTGGTTAAAAAAACTGATGAAATACTAGCATCAGATCCATGAAAGGCTTGTTTGTATGAGCTATGGCCAGAGCTTCCATCAAAGCCCCATTTTGAATATAATACTACATTCGAGTTCGTAATGCCTAATAACAGTTTCTTGAAGTTCTATTAGTCGCTCCGCTGTGTGATTAAGAAGACCTTGTAAAGTTACTTCAACGGATGTCTCGCCTATTTTAAAGCTGGTCGATTCAGAGTAAGTTTCTTGTTTTTCAGTTTGAATATTGTTGTAGGAGGGAAATATTTGAGGAGCACCTTGTCTAACAACATTGTATTGATTTCGTGTCAGTTTAGCTTCTACAAAAACAGCCAAAGCTTTTGTATTCGATATTTTCAAGGTGGGAAGTGGTTGTTTCAACTTTTTTTTTTAAATTTATGCCCTTGCAACACTTTTCATATATGGCTCGCAACACTTTTGATTCCTCGACATAACCTGCGCTTTGTAATTTAACCTGTGAAGCATAAAGTAACTCTGGCAATGATATGGTGTCTCTTAAAATCTTTGTTTTTTTATATTTACTCCAACCACTGGACTCGGTAAAACTAATTTCTTTTCGACCACGTTTTGCAGTCGGGGCGAGAGTAAAACCAATAGAGGATTCCAACCAGATTTTATTTTTAGCAATAAACCTCATTTCCATTCTATGCGCTCTACTCCACTTAGATTTAAATTCATAAAAGAAAACATCCATTCTTTTATTAAAATCACACATATTAACCTCAGAGCAGTTGGTGCGTTTTTTGATTTCTTCAGCTAAAAATTTCATCTTGTCATTCATTGTTTGAGTGCTTGAATTCATCATAATATCAAATAAGCTTCGACGAGTATAAAAAACAACGTTCGAACTTGTTTCTATAAAAAACAAAAAATAATTCTAATACAAAAAAACCTTTCAAAAATCCCTTTTACCCGATTACTTAAAACTGTACAACACGATCACTGTTTGTCAAAACAAAGAATATTATTAAAATAAACAAAAACAAAATATTATTGAAACAAAGAATATTATTAAAAGAAACAAAAATAACATCATTAATATACTGAAAAGAAGAGCACAAATAAATGGAAAAAAGTAACATGAAAAACAATACACAACAACAGCAGCAGTCGCGAGATCAATGTGATTTTTAGCTAATTTGACTGCTGCAACACTTGCTTTAAACAATGCATAGCTTCTAAAAGGCACAAAAAGGCAGCGTAAAATTTTGCAATATAATAGAGATTTATGTCTTCTTCAATATAAACTAAAAATTATGGCACGAATATTTTTTTTTTTTTTAATACATTTATTTATTTATTGTATCTTCAAATATGAACTAACAATAAGTATTCAAATCTTAAATCTAAAATATAAGTATTAGGCCCGACCACTGTCGGACATAAACTTAGTGATAGTTATAAATAATACATAAGTAGTGATAATAAAAAAATATTTTCAAGCAATCCCATCTGGAGTGTTGAGTAAAAGAGCCCTTGTGTCCTTCTTTTTCAAGCGAATGTGGCCAGTAAAATTCAAGATGTTACGAGCAAGCGGATTAGGATGTGACTCGAGTTTTGTTAAATATTTGCCTGCGTATTTTGCTATTTCTTCAATCACTAGTGGCATATTCAAGTCACGATGTATATTTGAGTTTTTTATGTACCATGGAGCCGATGTTATGAAACGTAAAATTTTATTTTGCCTTCGTTGGATTCTCTCGACGTTAGAAGCTGAAGCAGTGCCCCATAACTGAATTCCGTAGCACCATATTGGCTTCAAGAGCGACTTGTATAATAAAAGTTTGCAGTCAAGGCTGAGTGTTGAGTTTCTACCAATCAGCCAATATATCTGAGTTAGTTTAAGTTTCATTTGTACTAGCTTTGAGTCAATATGGTGTTTCCATGTAAGTCGTCGATCAAGGTGTATACCAAGGTATTTTACATGTGAATGCTGAGGAACAACTTGATTTTTGATTCGAATTGGGGAACAAGTATCTCTTCGCAGTGTAAATGTTACCTGAACACACTTTTGCTCGTTTACCTTAATTCTCCATAATTTTAACCATAGTTCCAGTTGTGTTATATGTTCTTGTAGATATCGGGAAGCCTCATGAGGATTTTCGTGCATACTTAGGCAGGCTGTGTCATCGGCAAACGTAGATGTATGGATATGGCTGCTCAAAGGCATATCACAAGTATAAATTAAATACAAAACTGGCCCCAGTATGCTCCCCTGTGGCACACCGGATGATATAGTTTCGGGGACACTCATGAATTCTCCTTCCACAACCGTGAACTTCCGGGAAGTAATATAACTTTCTAATAAATTCACCAAATTTATTGGTAGATATAATTTTAATTTTAAAATTAGGCCTTCATGCCACACTTTATCAAATGCCTGTGAAACGTCAATAAACAGTGCAGAACAGTACTTCTTTTCTTCAAATGTTCTTCTTATACATTGAACCAATCTATGCGTTTGTTCAATAGTGCTATGCTGACTTCTAAAACCAAACTGATGGTCTGGGATACACCCACTACCAATTAGAATTGGGGACAATTTTGACATGAGCAGTTTTTCGAAAAGTTTTGACATTGTTGATAGCAGACTTATTGGCCTGTATGATTCTGCCTTGGTAAGATCTTTGCCCGGCTTTGGAATCATTTTAACTTTGGCATGCTTCCAGCTGTGGGGATAATACTCCAGTCGTAAAATGGCATTAAAAATGAATAACATGATTCTAATTACAATACGAGGCAATTTTATTAGCATTTGGTTACTAATTCCATCATTACCCGGTGCTTTCTTCGGGTTGAGTTCAGCAATTAGATTTTGTACATCACACATTTTAAATTTTATGGGTCAAGGGGGTAGCGCAACTACACTCGGAAAATCAACAACACCAGTACATGTGTTTGGGGTAAATACGGATTTTAAATGCTTTGAAAACAAGTTACCTTTAAACTCAACCGGTGTTTTAATTTTTTTCGCAGCGCGCCACAAGGAGTAATTAGATGCTGGTGTTACGTCGAGATTTTCCAGATAGTTTTTAAGAGATGCAGTTTTTTCATATGCAAGCAGTTCTTGGAGTCTCTTAGTGCACTCTTTTAATTTAATTTTATTTTGGGGTGATCTGTGCTGTTGCCATTCTCTTCTAGCTCTTCTTTTTGCACATACGAGATGTTCAATATCTGTAGAATATATTCTGTTAAACCCAGTCTGCGGATGGGAGGAAGTTGCATGTTCAGCTGCCTGCTTAATATTTTCATTAAGATTAGCAATATTAGATTCAATATCATCATGAGTTCTTAGCTTAATGTTTTCAGTGCAATGACTACTAAGATATTTTTTGAATCGCAGCCAATTAACACGACGGACCATTTTCACATATGGGTGAGGTAGAGCACTTCTCAGTAGGCTACAGATTGCAACGATCGTGGGAGAGTGATCGGACGATAGATCTAGGGAAGCTTCGACGTGAATTAATTCCCTAGAAATATTTTTCCTGACGCCAAAATCTATAATATCCGGAATTTTATGTATGTCAGTAGGCCAGTAAGTGGGCTCCCCACTCGAAATGACGTCCAAGCCCATTTTTGAAATTGTGTTGAACAACGCTCGTCCTCTAGGTGTGATAAGACGCGAACCCCAGAAAGTATGTTTTGCATTATAGTCTCCTGCTGCTACGAAACAAGGGCCAAGAGATTTGTAGAAATCCTCGTATTGATCCTCAGTAATTGCGAATCTAGGAGGGGAGTAAATTGATGATATGACAAAATTTGTGCAAAAATTTTCGATACAAATATTCGTTGCTTGTAGATGTTCTTCACAAATGTTGTCAAGAATATAATGCTTGAGTCTTGACTTTATTAAAATTGCTGATCCCCCGCAAGCTCTTCCTCTTGGGTCCTTTGAATCATATAAAATGTAGCCATTAATTTTGAATAGGCTTCTTGAAGTCAAATGAGTCTCAGAAACCAACATTATATCAATATTTTTTTCCGTGAGGAAGTGCTCAAGTTCATTTTTATGTTGGCGAATGCCGTTTGCGTTCCAGAAACTTATTTTTAACGTGTTCATGGCTTGTTAACTAATGCTTGAAGCAGTGTAGACTGCATTCGTAGCATTTCTTGCATCATGCTAGTCATATTTGCTGTAAAATTATTTATAGTCAGCACTAGATTCTCAATAGTAGCTTCAAGGCGACTAAAATTAAAGCTTGAGTTTGCATTCGTTGAATTATTTTGAGGCGGAATATTTTGTGTGGGAATATAACTAGTCTTAGCTGCATCGGCATACGATACACGTGAAGTGACAGGTTGGCTCATTTCAGCAAAAGTGGCGGAGTAAGCGTTTGCTGTTTGTGCTGGAGCTAATTTAGGTTTTTGCGCCATAGTCTGTTTAACGAAAGAATAGACAGGACATCCTCTGTAGTTAGCGGTGTGATTACCTCCACAATTACTACATTTTTTTTCTGCTAGATCTTTAGGCTTAGTACAACCAGCAGTACCGTGCAATTCACCGCAGATAACACAAACTGAAGGTAACTTGCAGTAAGTTTTTGTGTGACCATATTCTTGACAATTATGGCACTGTACGGGTCCAGAACGCTTGTGTGGTTCTTCAATTGTTATTTTTCGGTATAAGAGATATTTTAAATTGTAAATTGGATGAGTCTCGCTTTTTTTCAATTTTATATCGTTTGGCTCAAGTTCGACGCGAAATAGAGGTTGAGGAATCTTCTCCCTATTTATTATGTTAGATACATTTTTTACCTTAAATCCCTGGAGGACGAGTGCATCTTTTATTTCTTCGGGAGCAACATAGGAATCGATGCCCTTTAATACGATCTGCAGGCCTTTAGCACTTTTAAGCTGATATGTGTAGAAACTTTTCTTACTTTTTTCAAATTCAGTAATCAGTTTGCGAAAATCTTTTTCTTCATAAATTTGAATTTTGGTTTCATCAATCTTACCACGTTTTATTGGAACGATGTGAAATTTATTCTCACCAATGACTGAAATTAAATTTTTTATAATAGCGTTTGAATTTTTTTCTCTCAAATAGATTGGAGGCGGCTTGGATGTTTTGTTCGTAGATACATCGGGTTCGTTGTTGTCAACTTGTAATATTTGAAAACGATTTTGGCGGTTAAATGGCACGAATATGGACAAATAATAACTATTTATCCATTTAAACTATAAAAATGCTAATTTTTTTGGCATTTCCAATATAAATAACTAAATCTAAAACACTTCCACACACAATTTGACACACAAATGTTAACGAAGTATTTGCAAAATAAACTGAACTTGATGGTTACATTGAAAAATTGTTAACTTTTGCAATACTTTTTAAAATAAATAAAATTTTAATCAGAAATAATTCATAGTTAGGCTCAAGTTCAGTAATTTCAATTCTTATTGAGTGAAATATTTTTATTAATTAATGTGAGTTTCTAAAGAAGAGAAGAAAAATTAAACTTAGACTTTAAACTGGGGGAAATGCCGATACTTTTCTGTGCAGCCACGCACTTCATAAGCACCCTAGTCTATCTACTTGGGTAGAGATTCTTATTAACATCAGCTATTTAACTTAAATTTACAATGAAACGGAATATGAGAAACGATTGTTGTGTATACAATTGATTTACCTTTGGTAAACACATTTATAAGTATCACTATTAATTTTCTGTTTTTCCATTTTTTTCCATTTTTCTATTTAGGTTAGCACGAAATTATATTACTATGAATTATTTCTGATTAAAAATCACTACAGTTCAATTAAAAAATCTAAAAAATTTCTCAATTGTACGAAATTTTAATCTATTATTACGAACTTCTTGTATTTTTCCATTTAATTCTATTACACTATTTACATTTCGGGTTTCTATTATCGTATATGGTCCCATATATGGACTCTCGTTCTTTCTTTTGTTACCTACTTTAAATAATACCAGATCTCCACGTCAAAACTATTATAATTACAATATTTGTATACTCTTGCTTTATGTGTTGTTTTGCTCAAGTATTCTGCTGGCTGTTAGATGGGCGTGTCGCAATTTTGATTTAAGTTCTGTCAAGTAATCGTCAAAATTATGGAATGTTTGTTCTGTTTTTATCCCATTTGGAAGCGTGACTAATTTACCAAAGATTAGCTCGAATGGTGAATAACCTGTAATGGTATGTGGAGTGGTGTTGTAAGCAAAGGCGTAGTAAGATAAAAGTTCATCCCAGTTATAGTTGTCAGTAAAAGATACCCCCAGGGGAGTCTCTTTTAGACTACGGATGTAGCAATCCCGGGGCCCCAGCTAGGGTAATATGGCTTTTTGCACTGACGTACCTTTGGCACATTACCCATAGAACTTATGTGTTACTACCCGATCTCCGGAAACAGAGCAAAGGATGTGCACATATTTATAAAAGGAAGACAGGTCCTGTTGATGTCAGTTAGGTGCAGCGCCACCTAGAACTGGCCCTGAGTTCAAAGACGATATAGGTGAAGCCCTTGTGGTGGATCTTCGAGGTCTCACCAGACAGCAGAGCTGCTCTGAAGTTTTGAGGGCATGTAGCGGTCGTCAGTGTCCTTTGCTAAAATGCCGAGTTCGTCCTACCCCACGGGGTTTAAGGGATGATTTTGGTAGGTGTAGAGTAGGCACTGGATATTTGGCGACACAGGCGCGCATTCATCTCGGAGGAGTGGTTGAGCTATGGTTGAGGAATTCTCTTGGGGACCTCGCTATTGGTGTATACACAACACCTTAGCTTGCTAGTGATTGACGTAACGCGGTCATCCAGACACTATTCTAGGTGCTGTTGCGATTGAACAGAATCTGCTATGGGCACGGACATAGTAGCAGAGTTTAGATAGCTCAAAGTACCTGAGCAAGGTACTTGAATATAGTACAGGGATAACTATATACAAAGATTTCAACCTGTGTGCCTTTGAGTGGGCATAGGTTCATTCTAAAAGGGGTACATGGGGGCGTTGGTCTGGCGTCTTACCTGTACCCGGTGCTTTGGCACCCGTGAGATAACGCCATAAAGGCTCACGGAAAGCTATTGCACATCTGTCAGTAAAAGATAGCATGTCTTGGTTTAATACTCTATGGTTTCTTCCTATAGATCCTAAAGTTTTGTGGTGGTATACTGTTGATTTCGATGGAATTATTTTGAGTAAAGCACCCCATAGACGTTTCTTTCAATTGAATTGATTCTTGGTCACATACTTCATAAACTGAATTGATTGATATTATCATTCAACTGTCAAATTCATATTTTTTCACAATTACAAATTTAAAAATTAAAAACTTCTTTTGCATTCATTCATTCATTTTTATATTTTTTATTTAAAATTCAATAAAATTAAATAAAATTTTAAAAATACATAACGTTTTCTATACAAAATAAAGCTACAAACATTAATTTTTACAGCTAATCAAGAGACTCAAGCACACACAGCACAATAGAATTAAAAGATTTACTAGTCACCATGAAAAATCAAAATCTTTTGATTCTTCTTCAACCAACTCGATAACTGCCAAAATAATCAATTGACAAAGCCATACACGCTTTGATTTGAACAACAACCGACATAACTGAAAATTGAATTGAATCGTGTATGGGGTGCTTAACTTATAAATTCATTTAGTCATTTACAAATTCTGTACCTCAATCTGTTTTTAGTATGGCCTTATGTGAGACCCAGGTGTCTGAGATCCACAGGATTTTCAAATATCTGGTTATCACCTTCTATCGCTTTTTAACATTCATCGGGGACTTGCAATGTACATTCGCAATTCAGTTGTGTACCAATGCCAGCAATTACTAGGCATATCTGATGGTGAATTTAGCTGTCTCAGGGTTAAATTCAAAATCAGCGCACACTGTTTACATTTCGGATTTGTTTACAGAAGTCCAAACGCAGAAAGGGATACTACCATTACTAGCTTCGATACCATTTCCGACTCCATATTGAATATCCTGGACAGTTGTCCGAACAGTGAAATCATTATTGCTGGTGATTTCAATGTCCACAATTCAACATGGCTTGGTCATTCGACCCGTACAACTACGGAAGGCCAATATATTGAGCTGTTCGCAGCGCATAACCACTCAGCGCAACTCGTGAATGAACCAACCCACCTCCCGTGTGTTGAAGGGCACCAACAGAATACACTCGAACTTTTTCTCACTTCACACCCTAATAAGTATGAAGTGAGTGTTAATGCACCTCTCGGTAATTCAGATCACTGTACCATTTCGGCCTCCTTTTCGCTCACAGCACTTCATAGCGTTTCACCTGCAGCAGCGAAACGACTAAAATACATCTACGAAAAGGCTCGTTGGGCTGAGCTCAACGATTTTTTCGGCATTTTAATTGGAAGCTATGTTTCATTGACAATGATGTCAATGCCATGGCCAAAATGGTCGAAAGTATCATTTTGATGGGACTGAAAGTTTTCATACCATCAAAACAAATTCCGATTAAGCCTAGAGAGAAACTGTGGTTTAATCAGACATGCAAAAATGCAGTCAGATCTAGAGAGCAAGCATTCAGTATTTGGCGAAATAATCAAAACGCCGATACTGATTTTCTACGCAAAAGGGCGAGATCTTCGTGTGCCAAAGTACTTAGGCGTGAAAAAGCTCCTTACGACCAACGTCTCCGTGCTAAAGTTCTTGCTGCCCCCGGGGTAGTAAGACCTTTTGGTCATTCGTTAAAAGAGTAAAGAATATTGATAGTTCTTCAATTCCCACTCTTTTAGAGGATGACCTAATATTCACTGACTCGGCTGATAAAGCTAACCTACTAGCTGAAATATTGTTGAAGTCATTCCTACTTGCCGGAAAGCAATCAGCCACTGCCTGTGCTAGAGAGAGTATCCACTACTATGCCCAAGATATTCTTTCGAGCTCATGCAGTAAAAAAGGTTTTATCGAAACTCAACATAAACAAGTCTCCCGGGCCGTATGGCATTCCAGCACTGGTCTTTAAGCAGTGTTCCTCGAGTTTCCTCAGGGATCGCAATATAAGAGCTGTTATAGATGGGTTCTCATCAAATGAGTTCAAGCTAAATTCAGGGGTACCGCAAAATTCCGTTCTTTCACCAACTCTATTCCTCATCTTTCTTAATGACCTTCTATGTGAAACTTTCAACCCTATTTATTCTTTTGCGGACGACAGCAGCGTCTGTCATTCTTTCTCATTCAGCAATAGACCTAGCCTGCCGGAGGTTGAGTCTATGCGACAAACAATGAATGACACATTAAACTGTGATTTAGCAAAAACTTCTGAATGAGCTAATGCGAATAGGGTCGATTTTAATGCCAGTAAGACCCAATGCTGTTCGATTACTCACAGACTGTAAATGCTGATGCCTCTGTAACTATGGGTGGTATAAATATTAAGGAATCGGAAGCTCTTGGTGTTCTTGGCATGAAAAATCAGTGTGATGTCCGTTGGACTGAGCACATTTTTCAGGTCTCAAAAGAAGCATTCAAGTGCCTAGGTTTTTTAAAACGGTGCAAGCAATACTTCACCCCATCTGATCTTAATATTTATACCACTTATATCCGACCGAAAATAGAATAAACTCTCATGTTTAGGCCGGCGCTTCAAAGTATATTTTGGAGTTGCTCGACCGCGTACAGGAGAGGGCGAAGAAGCTCATTGGTGACAGTAGAGTATCCAACTCTATTGACTCATTGGAGAATCGACGCAATCTGGGGTGCATTTCTTTGTTCTATGGTTACTACAATGGAATGTGTTCTAATGAAGTTAGGGAACTTGTTCTTGAAACCCGAACATTTTTACGCACAACACGAGCTTCATTCAGGGCACATCCTTTTGTGGTCAATTGGCCAATAAATCGCACTACGCATTACATAGAGAATTCCTTTTTTAGTCGTACTATTCGTATGTGGAATAAACTACCTGCGGAAGTGGTTCCTGTCACTTTCAACGTCGGAAGATTTAAATCGAATGTCCACAGACACTACTCTCTCTATCCTCCTCCCCATAACCTATTTTTCTAGTTCTAGCATAATGCATTGCATGAGTAGGGGTTAACCCCTGAGTGCTGATCCTACTTAAAAAAAATCCATACCTAAGAATAATTTTTTCTACTATTGCTTTGACTATTACGTTTGCTTCTTTTGTTTCGATTGGAACTGTTTCAATGTATTTCGTTAATTCGCAATGTGCGGTTAGTATGTTCCTACTGTAGGAACATGTGCAGTTGGCCTACTATCTAAATGGACTGTATGAAATGCTGTTGTTAGAGTGCTAGTGACAGTTAAGGGATCTTTATTGTGCTCTTTTATTTAGATTTTAACGCAGTTTATGCATTGTTTAATATATTCCTTCATCATTTTATTCACATGCTTCCATAAATACTTTTGTTTTATTTTAATAATGGTATTTTTTACTCTTGCATGATCTCCTTGTGGTGAGTAGTGGTACTCTTTGCTTTTTTTATCTGCTCTTCTTTATCTTGCACCTTTATCGGTGGATTATATAATAAAATTCGTGTAGGTGTTTGCAGACCTTTCCATTTATTTTTCTTGCTATTATATGTTTTATTGAGCTCTTTTTTACTTATATATTCATATATCACATCATCTTTTGCTAGCGAAATTTTGTCAACTTTACTATCACATAACACTATTGTGAGTTTCTGCAAAATTTCACCCAATTCCAAATATGCATTGTCCCTCCACTGTGTTATTACAGTAACGTTTCTTTTATCATATATTGTAACTTTCGAAAAACTTTGGCGGGTTTTAATTTTTTTCTTTATAATTTCAAATTTCAAAATGTGGAGCTGATCAGGCTTTAAGTCATAAATTCTTCCTGCATCATTGTCTCGAGACTTGTCTTTATCTTCTTTTTCATTCATCATATCCTTCATCATGCTCCTGGTCACTATATCTATATTTTTATATACGCTTACGCAATGTTTGTTGTTTAGGGTACTGGCCTTTTCCCCGTTTCCTTGATTTTTAAGGTAGACCCTTCTAGTACTGGGTCTACTATGATTATTGTTTAATATTTTTTATCCTCAGGGTTTCTGTAATTATTGTTATTTCTGTCGTTTTAATTTCTGTTGGTTGTTATTTGTTGTTGTTATTTCTATGGATATTATTTTGGTTGTTATGGTTTCTAGAGTTATTGTTGTTACGAGTCATAATTCTGTGGTTATAACTTGTTCTAATATTGTTAAAATTTCTTTGGTTATAGGTATAGCTACTTCCACCATTTCTATATTGCGCATATACATTGCACTGCTTTGGGTGTTTTACATATGTAGTAGATTCGACAGCTATATCTATTGCTTCTTGCAAGTTTTTGGTATGGTTGGTTATTTGGTTCGCTCGGGAAACATATATATGTCACAAACCTCAGTAGGAAATGTAGAACGCATAAAAGAATAAACAAACCAAAGGGGATTAGTTTGTAGGGAAAGTTTATTGGATTACTATAATTCGTTACCTTTTCAGTTGGCTGATCAAACAAGAAGATCGAAAAATTCTTACTCGCCAACGGAAACAACTTATTAGACATTTTGACCCCTTTGACATTTCATTTTAAGCATTATGCGTAAGAGAGAAAATATGAATCTATCAACATTCAGCTATAATATATATTAAAAAAAGGGGGAAAATTTTGTGCAACACAGTTGTTAATGACAAATACTATATAAAGCCCTTTGACATTAACACTTGGTTATCACAGTTTCAGAAGGCTGGAATAGCTAAAATAAAACTGTAGAATGCAACAACAAGTAACATAAGACCACTACAACGATACTTACATGCATGTACCGATGGTACATCGAATAAGTAAAAATAATTAATGTGATGATCGTAAAAAGATAAGTAAGAATAGTTAAACATACTGAGGTAGAGTAAAATAATTTCGTGCTAACCTAAATAGAAAAAATGGAAAAAACAGAAAATTAATAGTGATACTTATAAATGTGTTTACCAAAGGTAAATCAATTGTATACACAACAATCGTTTCTCATATTCCGTTTTATTGTAAATTTAAGTTAAATAGCTGATGTTAATAAGAATCTCTACCCAAGTAGATAGACTAGGGTGCTGATGAAGTGCGTGGCTGCACAGAAAAGTATCGGTATTTCCCCCAGCTTAAAGTCTAAGTTTAATTTTTCTTCTCTTCTTTAGAAACTCACATTAATTAATAAAAATATTTCATTCAATAAGAATTGAAATTACTGAACTTGAGCCTGACTATGAATTATTTCTGATTAAAATTCACTGCAGTTCAATTAAAGAATCTAAAAATTTCTCACAATAAATAAAATTTTCAACGGGAAAGTTTTCACTTTTTTAAGCCTTTTTTGCACAAAAATTTCTATAAAGTTTGATTTTGAAGTTTCACTACAAAAACACCAGAGCACTTTTGACATTTATTTTAACGACAAGTGATGTAGAATTTTATATACTCTAGCCGGGTACAAAAAATTTTGACAATACTTAAAAATTTTTTTTAATTAATCCAAGAAAACAGGCTATTCTAACCCTCTGTGCATCGTTTGCACAGGTTTTCTTGTGGGGTCGCAATTTACTGTTTACTGCAATTTACCTTCAGTTTGTGTTATTTGCGGTGAATTGCACGGTAGTGCTGGTTGTACTAAACCTAAGAATCTAGCAGAAAAAAAGTGTGGTAATTGTGGAGGTAATGACACCGCTAACTACAGAGGATGTCCTTTATATTTTTTCGTTAAACAGACTATTGGGCAGAAGCATAAATTAGCTCCAGGACAAACAGCAAATGCCATTTTTTCTCAAATGAGCCAACCACTCACTTCACGAGTATCGTATGCCGATGCAGCTAGGACTAGTTCTTTTTAAACACAAAATGTTTCACATTCAAATAATTCAACGAATACAAGCAAAAACGATTCTTAAAGTTAAAGCATGCGTTAAAATCGGGTTTGCCATACAAAATTCGTTTGTTGAACCAACTTTAAATTTATCAATCGTTTTTTCAAGCGTCAAGCTTTAACTTTAGTCGCCTTGAAGCTAATATTGAAAATTTAGTGCAAACTATAAATAATTTTACAACAAATATTGCTAGTCATATTTGTTGTAAAATTATTTATAGTTTGCACAAATTCAAGATGCAAAATGCAAGAAATGCTTAGAAAGCAGAATAGTCTGCTTCAACCATTAGCTAACAAACCATGAACACGTTAAAAATATGTTTCTGGAACGCAAACGGAATTCGCCAATATAACAATTAACTTGCTCAAGTTTTAAGGAAAAAAAATATTGATATAATGTTGGTTTCTGAGACTCATTTGACTTCGAGAAGCCTCTTTAAAATTTATGGCTACACTATATATGATACAAATGACCCTAAAGGAAGAGCTTGCGGTGGGTCAGCAATTTTAATAAAGTCAAGACTCAAGCACTATATTATTGATAACATATGTGAAGAACATCCACAAACAACAAATATTGGCATTGAAAATTTTTGTAAAAATTTCGTGATATCATCAATTTACTCCCCTCCCAGATTTTCAATCACTGAGGATCGAGACGAGAATTTCTACAAATCCCTTACAATGCAAAACATACGTTCTGGGCCTCGCGTCTTATTACACCCAGATGTCGTATTCAACACAATTGCAAAAATGTACTTGGACGTCTTTTCCAGTGGGGAGCCCACTTATTGGTTTACTGAAACACAAAAAATTACGGATGTAATAGATTTTGGCGTCATGAAAAATATCTCTAGGGATTTAGTTCAAGTTGAAGCTTCTCTAGATCTGTCGTCCGATCACTCTCCCACGATCGTTACAATTTGTAGGCCAGTGAGAAGCGCTTTACTTCACCCATATGTGAAGATGATAAATCGTGTTAATTGGCTGGAATTCAAAAACTATCTTAGTAGTCATTGCACGGAAAATATTACGCTTAGAAAACCCAATGATATTGAATCTAACGTTGCCAACCTAAATGAAAATATTAAACAAGATGCTGAACATGCTACGACCTCCCATTCGAAGACATGGTTTAATAGAATTTATGCAACGGCTATTGAACGTCTCGTATGTGAAAAAAAGAACAGCCAGAAGGCAATGGCAACAGTACAGATCACCTTAACACAAAATAAGACTTAAAGAGTGCACGAATGGACTCCAAGAGCTGCTTGCATCTAAGAAAACTACATCTCTTAAAAGATATCTTGAAAGTTTCGATGTCACACCATCATCTAATTACTCCATGCGGCGCGCAATTAACGAATATTTGTATCGAAAATGTTTGCAAAAATTTTGTGATATCATCAATTTAATCCATTCCCAGATTCTCCATTACTGAGGATCAATACGAGGATTTCTACAAATCTCTTGGCCCTTGTTTCGTAGCAGCTGGCGACTATCATGCAAAACATACTTTCTGGGCTTCGCATCTTATCACACCCAGAGGTCGAGCGTTGTTCACCACAATTTGTAAAATGGGCTTGGACGTCATTTCGAGTGGGAAGCCTACATACTGGCCTAGTGACATATATAAAATTCCGGATGTTATAGATTTTGGCGTCATGAAAAATATTTCTAGGGATTTAGTTCAAGTTGAAGCTTCTCTAGATCTCTCGTCCGATCACTCTGCCACGATCGTTAAAATTTGTAGCCAAGCTTTACCTCACCCATATGTAAATATGATCAGTCGTGTTAATTGGATGCGATTCAAAAAATATCTTAGTAGTCATTGCACGCAAAACATTGCGCTAAGTACACCCGCAGATATTGAATGTAACATTGTCAACCTTAACAAAATGATTACACATACACACAGCACAGATCACCTCAACACAAAATAAGACTTAAAGAGTGCACGAATTAACTCAAAGATTTGCTTGCATCTGAGAAAACTGCATCTCTTAGAAATTATCTTGAAAGTCTCCATGTCACACCAGCATCTAATTACTCCATGTGGCGCGCTACTAAAAAGCTTAAAAGACCCGTATAGTTTAAACCTCTGCGCACTTTGATCGATTATTGGGCAAAAAGCGATACTGAAAAAGGTAAAATATTTGCTGAGCGTTTAAAATCCATATTTACACTAAATACATGTTCTGATGTTGCTGACTTACCGATTGTAGTTGATCTACCCCCTCGACCCTTAAAGTTTTGACGGGTGATGTAAACTAAACTAATTGCTGAGCTCAACCCGAAGAAAGCTCCAGGTGTGGATGGAATTAGTAACAATATGCTGATGAATCTGCCTCGCACTGCAACTAGAATCCTACTATTTATTTTTAATGCCATATTACGACTAGAGTATTATCCACACAGCTGAAAGCTTGTCAAGGTCAAAATGATTCCAAGGCCGGGCAAAGATCTTAGCGAAGCTGAGTCATAAAGGCCAAAAAGTTTACTATCAACAATATCAAAGCTTTTCGAAAAGCTGCTCATGACAAAATTGTCCCCAATTTTAACTGCTAGTGGTAGCCTACCGGACCATCAATTTGGTTTTAGAAGTCATCATAGCACCATTGAACAAACGCATAGATTGGTTCAATTTATAAGAACATTTGAAGAAAAGAAGTACTGTTCAGCACTCTTTATTGACGTTTCGCAGGCATTTGATAAAGTGTAGCATGAAGGCCAAATTTTAAAATTGAAATCATATCTACCAATAAATTTTCTAAATTTAATAGAAAGTAACATTACTACCAGAAAGTTCACGGAGAGAATTCATGAGTGTGCCCGAATCTATATCATCCGGTGTGCCACAGGCGAGCATACTGGGGCCAGTTTTATATTTGATTTATACTTGTGATATGCCTTTTAGAAGTAATATCCATACATGGACACAAGGTCTCTTATCCTAAACACTTCAGATGGGACTGCTTGAAAATAAATTTATTTTTTTCCTTTTTTGATTGTCACTACTTATGTTTTATTTATAACTATCACTCATTTTATGTCCGAAAGTGGTCGGGCCTAATAATTATATTTTATGTTTTTTATTTATTAATTTTAAGCCAAATTACAAAACACCTTTCAGCAAATTGAAACACGATGAATAAAACCAATTCACGTATTCCATTTGCAAGAAAGTTTCGTATATAAGGCTTAAATCTGCTGATGATAAAGGTTTAGTGGCCTTCGAAAACAGCTGGCTGTTCCGTTCAACGATGTGTTGTCAGAATATTTACAACTAGCTTTGATGTTATTTGTTCATTAATCATTATCACATGTAATTTGGATTAAAATAGCGATACGAACTTTAGCCCGTTCAAATAAATCATAAATATAGAAAAAAATTAAGTTATAAAAATAATAATAAAAAATTAACTAAAATTATATTTTAGATTTAAGATTTGAATACTTATTGTTAGTTCATATTTGAAGATACAATAAATAATTTCAAGCAAAAAAAAATGTTACAAACTTAAACGCTAAATAACAAGTAAAACAAACTAACCAGGGGAGATACATCAATAACTGATACATTGGAGCGAGACGAGTAGCGTGGTCGAATTATCGGACTTGTGAAAAAATTGTAAAAATATCAAATTAATAAGTTTTTTTAATTTGAAAAAAGTATTTAAAAATTTTATAATTTAATTAAAATTTAACTAAAAAACAAAACAGTTTAAAGTAAAGTGTGAGTGCGAAAAAAGACACAAACCATAAACACACAATCAAACATTAACATACAAACAATTAAAGTGTTCTTGTTATTAAAACAAAAAGACAAAACCAAAACAATAATAACAACAAAAAGTGGTTCAACAAATTTATTTTTGTGCATACCAACGACTCCAACATCATCTTCATCAATATCATCGAAGGCCTTGTCCAGACGACCCGTTGCCGTTGTATCCTCTGCAGAGCTGAACAAAACCAGGGGAGTAGTTCCGAAAATTCCGATCAACAGGTAAAAAGTGTAAAAAATATTTGTGTTATTTTACCCTTAAATTTGTAAGTTAATCAAATTTAAGAGATTTTTGTAAGTTACTCAAAAATTTAAATCGCTTTGCAAGTCGAACACAAAGAATATTTTTTACACTTCAACATTTGTGAAACAATTTATTTATTTAATATTGTTATTAAACTAAATCCACCCTTAAAAGTAAAACTTATCGCAAGTGTTTTGATTATTATAACTAACACACATTCATACACACATAACTCGTTCTCCTCATTACTGAGAGAAATTCTAATAATTATTTCTAATTACCGTCGGCATTTTTATCGCGTTTAAATAATTTTATTTACGTTAAAAAATACACAAAATTATTCGCGAGTGTTAATTTTATTTATTTTAAATAACTTAAATAATAAAATTGTCACTTTTATTTTCTGCTTTTATTCGCTGTTCATAAATTTATTAACATCAGTATTCCATTCCGGTTGTTCCTATACCACTTGTAATAGTTTATATTACAACATCTGTAACAGTGAAACCCGTTCACACTAGTGTCGAAAAATTAATTTTCATATAAATAAAAAGTACTAAGTCGTTTGTGTGTTCACACTAGCTTCAAAAATTAATTACATATGTATAATTAGTAAATAATAATATTCAAGTGTGTTCATACTTCATCTTATATATTTCTCAGCGATATTAAATTAACTTAAAATCGATTTTTCTTGGTAAATAAATAATTAAATTTACCAAAGGCTGTAAAGTGGTTTCTAAGGAAATTAAATAAATTATTTTTAATTTCGGAACATTGATTAAATAAAATTTTGTGAATAAAAGAGTAATCTACATAGAGATTAATTTTCCGAATATTGTGTATCCGGCGAGGAAATAATATATTAAATAAAATTTATATTCCAAAGCACATCATTTATTGATTTAAACATCTTAAGACCAATAAATTAATTTGGTATTACTTTTTTGCTTTGAAAAATAAATAAATTTAAACAAAAATATGGCAACTAAAAAACGCCAAGAATGTCCTTCCGAATTGGAGACATTAGAAAAACTAAATGCTAAAAAATCAAAAGTTATAAAGCATATAGAAAGGATTCGACAGTCTATCCTAGGGAAGACTATTTCGTTTAATCCTGTTGAACTCGAGTGTCGATTAGAAATTTTAACGGATTATATTGACCAAGCCATGAAGCTTCAGTCTGATGTGGATAATTTAGATCCTGATAATGACGACAGAGCTGAGCTTGAGGATATTTGTGTCACCACAAAGTCATTATTTTTAACCATTTTAAATAAAAACAGGCAGCCAAATATACCTGAAACTTCTTTCAGCGTACAATCTCACCATTCCAGGCTTCCAAATATGAGGCTACCCAAATTTACTGGGAAATACGCGGAATATAAGAATTTTATGAGTTTGTTTGAAAATTTGGTACATAATGATCCGACGTTGACAGATATTGAGAAATTTAATCATTTGATATCATGCTTATCCGATTCAGCTTTAGGTACTGTGAAAGCTTTTTAGGTTTCCGAGGAAAATTATCCCAAAGCTTTAGCCAGTTTGAAGAAGGTATATGACAATGAATGTCTCATATTTTTCGATAATATATCGAAACTTTTTGATTTACCAGAAATCACAAAACCTTCGGCTTCTGCTTTGCGAAGCATGATTGATACAGTATCGGCAATATATGATTCTCTCTTGTCAATAGGCGATGACAAGAAAATAACTAATGCCATTTTAATACATTTAGTGATGTCAAAAGTAGATCCAGTCACAAACTCAAAATGGGAAGAACAAAAAGAACAAAAGAACAAAAGTTATCCGAAACGACTAAAATACATCTACGAAAAGGCTCGTTGGGCTGAGCTCAACGATTTTTTCGGCATTTTAATTGGAAGCTATGTTTCATTGACAATGATGTCAATGCCATGGCCAAAATGGTCGAAAGTATCATTTTGATGGGACTGAAAGTTTTCATACCATCAAAACAAATTCCGATTAAGCCTAGAGAGAAACTGTGGTTTAATCAGACATGCAAAAATGCAGTCAGATCTAGAGAGCAAGCATTCAGTATTTGGCGAAATAATCAAAACGCCGATACTGATTTTCTACGCAAAAGGGCGAGATCTTCGTGTGCCAAAGTACTTAGGCGTGAAAAAGCTCCTTACGACCAACGTCTCCGTGCTAAAGTTCTTGCTGCCCCCGGGGTAGTAAGACCTTTTGGTCATTCGTTAAAAGAGTAAAGAATATTGATAGTTCTTCAATTCCCACTCTTTTAGAGGATGACCTAATATTCACTGACTCGGCTGATAAAGCTAACCTACTAGCTGAAATATTGTTGAAGTCATTCCTACTTGCCGGAAAGCAATCAGCCACTGCCTGTGCTAGAGAGAGTATCCACTACTATGCCCAAGATATTCTTTCGAGCTCATGCAGTAAAAAAGGTTTTATCGAAACTCAACATAAACAAGTCTCCCGGGCCGTATGGCATTCCAGCACTGGTCTTTAAGCAGTGTTCCTCGAGTTTCCTCAGGGATCGCAATATAAGAGCTGTTATAGATGGGTTCTCATCAAATGAGTTCAAGCTAAATTCAGGGGTACCGCAAAATTCCGTTCTTTCACCAACTCTATTCCTCATCTTTCTTAATGACCTTCTATGTGAAACTTTCAACCCTATTTATTCTTTTGCGGACGACAGCAGCGTCTGTCATTCTTTCTCATTCAGCAATAGACCTAGCCTGCCGGAGGTTGAGTCTATGCGACAAACAATGAATGACACATTAAACTGTGATTTAGCAAAAACTTCTGAATGAGCTAATGCGAATAGGGTCGATTTTAATGCCAGTAAGACCCAATGCTGTTCGATTACTCACAGACTGTAAATGCTGATGCCTCTGTAACTATGGGTGGTATAAATATTAAGGAATCGGAAGCTCTTGGTGTTCTTGGCATGAAAAATCAGTGTGATGTCCGTTGGACTGAGCACATTTTTCAGGTCTCAAAAGAAGCATTCAAGTGCCTAGGTTTTTTAAAACGGTGCAAGCAATACTTCACCCCATCTGATCTTAATATTTATACCACTTATATCCGACCGAAAATAGAATAAACTCTCATGTTTAGGCCGGCGCTTCAAAGTATATTTTGGAGTTGCTCGACCGCGTACAGGAGAGGGCGAAGAAGCTCATTGGTGACAGTAGAGTATCCAACTCTATTGACTCATTGGAGAATCGACGCAATCTGGGGTGCATTTCTTTGTTCTATGGTTACTACAATGGAATGTGTTCTAATGAAGTTAGGGAACTTGTTCTTGAAACCCGAACATTTTTACGCACAACACGAGCTTCATTCAGGGCACATCCTTTTGTGGTCAATTGGCCAATAAATCGCACTACGCATTACATAGAGAATTCCTTTTTTAGTCGTACTATTCGTATGTGGAATAAATTACCTGCGGAAGTGGTTCCTGTCACTTTCAACGTCGGAAGATTTAAATCGAATGTCCACAGACACTACTCTCTCTATCCTCCTCCCCATAACCTATTTTTCTAGTTCTAGCATAATGCATTGCATGAGTAGGGGTTAACCCCTGAGTGCTGATCCTACTTAAAAAAAATCCATACCTAAGAATAATTTTTTCTACTATTGCTTTGACTATTACGTTTGCTTCTTTTGTTTCGATTGGAACTGTTTCAATGTATTTCGTTAATTCGCAATGTGCGGTTAGTATGTTCCTACTGTAGGAACATGTGCAGTTGGCCTACTATCTAAATGGACTGTATGAAATGCTGTTGTTAGAGTGCTAGTGACAGTTAAGGGATCTTTATTGTGCTCTTTTATTTAGATTTTAACGCAGTTTATGCATTGTTTAATATATTCCTTCATCATTTTATTCACATGCTTCCATAAATACTTTTGTTTTATTTTAATAATGGTATTTTTTACTCTTGCATGATCTCCTTGTGGTGAGTAGTGGTACTCTTTGCTTTTTTTATCTGCTCTTCTTTATCTTGCACCTTTATCGGTGGATTATATAATAAAATTCGTGTAGGTGTTTGCAGACCTTTCCATTTATTTTTCTTGCTATTATATGTTTTATTGAGCTCTTTTTTACTTATATATTCATATATCACATCATCTTTTGCTAGCGAAATTTTGTCAACTTTACTATCACATAACACTATTGTGAGTTTCTGCAAAATTTCACCCAATTCCAAATATGCATTGTCCCTCCACTGTGTTATTACAGTAACGTTTCTTTTATCATATATTGTAACTTTCGAAAAACTTTGGCGGGTTTTAATTTTTTTCTTTATAATTTCAAATTTCAAAATGTGGAGCTGATCAGGCTTTAAGTCATAAATTCTTCCTGCATCATTGTCTCGAGACTTGTCTTTATCTTCTTTTTCATTCATCATATCCTTCATCATGCTCCTGGTCACTATATCTATATTTTTATATACGCTTACGCAATGTTTGTTGTTTAGGGTACTGGCCTTTTCCCCGTTTCCTTGATTTTTAAGGTAGACCCTTCTAGTACTGGGTCTACTATGATTATTGTTTAATATTTTTTATCCTCAGGGTTTCTGTAATTATTGTTATTTCTGTCGTTTTAATTTCTGTTGGTTGTTATTTGTTGTTGTTATTTCTATGGATATTATTTTGGTTGTTATGGTTTCTAGAGTTATTGTTGTTACGAGTCATAATTCTGTGGTTATAACTTGTTCTAATATTGTTAAAATTTCTTTGGTTATAGGTATAGCTACTTCCACCATTTCTATATTGCGCATATACATTGCACTGCTTTGGGTGTTTTACATATGTAGTAGATTCGACAGCTATATCTATTGCTTCTTGCAAGTTTTTGGTATGGTTGGTTATTTGGTTCGCTCGGGAAACATATATATGTCACAAACCTCAGTAGGAAATGTAGAACGCATAAAAGAATAAACAAACCAAAGGGGATTAGTTTGTAGGGAAAGTTTATTGGATTACTATAATTCGTTACCTTTTCAGTTGGCTGATCAAACAAGAAGATCGAAAAATTCTTACTCGCCAACGGAAACAACTTATTAGACATTTTGACCCCTTTGACATTTCATTTTAAGCATTATGCGTAAGAGAGAAAATATGAATCTATCAACATTCAGCTATAATATATATTAAAAAAAGGGGGAAAATTTTGTGCAACACAGTTGTTAATGACAAATACTATATCCAGCCCTTTGACATTAACACTTGGTTATCACAGTTTCAGAAGGCTGGAATAGCTAAAATAAAACTGTAGAATGCAACAACAAGTAACATAAGACCACTACAACGATACTTACATGCATGTACCGATGGTACATCGAATAAGTAAAAATAATTAATGTGATGATCGTAAAAAGATAAGTAAGAATAGTTAAACATACTGAGGTAGAGTAAAATAATTTCGTGCTAACCTAAATAGAAAAAATGGAAAAAACAGAAAATTAATAGTGATACTTATAAATGTGTTTACCAAAGGTAAATCAATTGTATACACAACAATCGTTTCTCATATTCCGTTTTATTGTAAATTTAAGTTAAATAGCTGATGTTAATAAGAATCTCTACCCAAGTAGATAGACTAGGGTGCTGATGAAGTGCGTGGCTGCACAGAAAAGTATCGGTATTTCCCCCAGCTTAAAGTCTAAGTTTAATTTTTCTTCTCTTCTTTAGAAACTCACATTAATTAATAAAAATATTTCATTCAATAAGAATTGAAATTACTGAACTTGAGCCTGACTATGAATTATTTCTGATTAAAATTCACTGCAGTTCAATTAAAGAATCTAAAAATTTCTCACAATAAATAAAATTTTCAACGGGAAAGTTTTCACTTTTTTAAGCCTTTTTTGCACAAAAATTTCTATAAAGTTTGATTTTGAAGTTTCACTACAAAAACACCAGAGCACTTTTGACATTTATTTTAACGACAAGTGATGTAGAATTTTATATACTCTAGCCGGGTACAAAAAATTTTGACAATACTTAAAAATTTTTTTTAATTAATCCAAGAAAACAGGCTATTCTAACCCTCTGTGCATCGTTTGCACAGGTTTTCTTGTGGGGTCGCAATTTACTGTTTACTGCAATTTACCTTCAGTTTGTGTTATTTGCGGTGAATTGCACGGTAGTGCTGGTTGTACTAAACCTAAGAATCTAGCAGAAAAAAAGTGTGGTAATTGTGGAGGTAATGACACCGCTAACTACAGAGGATGTCCTTTATATTTTTTCGTTAAACAGACTATTGGGCAGAAGCATAAATTAGCTCCAGGACAAACAGCAAATGCCATTTTTTCTCAAATGAGCCAACCACTCACTTCACGAGTATCGTATGCCGATGCAGCTAGGACTAGTTCTTTTTAAACACAAAATGTTTCACATTCAAATAATTCAACGAATACAAGCAAAAACGATTCTTAAAGTTAAAGCATGCGTTAAAATCGGGTTTGCCATACAAAATTCGTTTGTTGAACCAACTTTAAATTTATCAATCGTTTTTTCAAGCGTCAAGCTTTAACTTTAGTCGCCTTGAAGCTAATATTGAAAATTTAGTGCAAACTATAAATAATTTTACAACAAATATTGCTAGTCATATTTGTTGTAAAATTATTTATAGTTTGCACAAATTCAAGATGCAAAATGCAAGAAATGCTTAGAAAGCAGAATAGTCTGCTTCAACCATTAGCTAACAAACCATGAACACGTTAAAAATATGTTTCTGGAACGCAAACGGAATTCGCCAATATAACAATTAACTTGCTCAAGTTTTAAGGAAAAAAAATATTGATATAATGTTGGTTTCTGAGACTCATTTGACTTCGAGAAGCCTCTTTAAAATTTATGGCTACACTATATATGATACAAATGACCCTAAAGGAAGAGCTTGCGGTGGGTCAGCAATTTTAATAAAGTCAAGACTCAAGCACTATATTATTGATAACATATGTGAAGAACATCCACAAACAACAAATATTGGCATTGAAAATTTTTGTAAAAATTTCGTGATATCATCAATTTACTCCCCTCCCAGATTTTCAATCACTGAGGATCGAGACGAGAATTTCTACAAATCCCTTACAATGCAAAACATACGTTCTGGGCCTCGCGTCTTATTACACCCAGATGTCGTATTCAACACAATTGCAAAAATGTACTTGGACGTCTTTTCCAGTGGGGAGCCCACTTATTGGTTTACTGAAACACAAAAAATTACGGATGTAATAGATTTTGGCGTCATGAAAAATATCTCTAGGGATTTAGTTCAAGTTGAAGCTTCTCTAGATCTGTCGTCCGATCACTCTCCCACGATCGTTACAATTTGTAGGCCAGTGAGAAGCGCTTTACTTCACCCATATGTGAAGATGATAAATCGTGTTAATTGGCTGGAATTCAAAAACTATCTTAGTAGTCATTGCACGGAAAATATTACGCTTAGAAAACCCAATGATATTGAATCTAACGTTGCCAACCTAAATGAAAATATTAAACAAGATGCTGAACATGCTACGACCTCCCATTCGAAGACATGGTTTAATAGAATTTATGCAACGGCTATTGAACGTCTCGTATGTGAAAAAAAAGAACAGCCAGAAGGCAATGGCAACAGTACAGATCACCTTAACACAAAATAAGACTTAAAGAGTGCACGAATGGACTCCAAGAGCTGCTTGCATCTAAGAAAACTACATCTCTTAAAAGATATCTTGAAAGTTTCGATGTCACACCATCATCTAATTACTCCATGCGGCGCGCAATTAACGAATATTTGTATCGAAAATGTTTGCAAAAATTTTGTGATATCATCAATTTAATCCATTCCCAGATTCTCCATTACTGAGGATCAATACGAGGATTTCTACAAATCTCTTGGCCCTTGTTTCGTAGCAGCTGGCGACTATCATGCAAAACATACTTTCTGGGCTTCGCATCTTATCACACCCAGAGGTCGAGCGTTGTTCACCACAATTTGTAAAATGGGCTTGGACGTCATTTCGAGTGGGAAGCCTACATACTGGCCTAGTGACATATATAAAATTCCGGATGTTATAGATTTTGGCGTCATGAAAAATATTTCTAGGGATTTAGTTCAAGTTGAAGCTTCTCTAGATCTCTCGTCCGATCACTCTGCCACGATCGTTAAAATTTGTAGCCAAGCTTTACCTCACCCATATGTAAATATGATCAGTCGTGTTAATTGGATGCGATTCAAAAAATATCTTAGTAGTCATTGCACGCAAAACATTGCGCTAAGTACACCCGCAGATATTGAATGTAACATTGTCAACCTTAACAAAATGATTACACATACACACAGCACAGATCACCTCAACACAAAATAAGACTTAAAGAGTGCACGAATTAACTCAAAGATTTGCTTGCATCTGAGAAAACTGCATCTCTTAGAAATTATCTTGAAAGTCTCCATGTCACACCAGCATCTAATTACTCCATGTGGCGCGCTACTAAAAAGCTTAAAAGACCCGTATAGTTTAAACCTCTGCGCACTTTGATCGATTATTGGGCAAAAAGCGATACTGAAAAAGGTAAAATATTTGCTGAGCGTTTAAAATCCATATTTACACTAAATACATGTTCTGATGTTGCTGACTTACCGATTGTAGTTGATCTACCCCCTCGACCCTTAAAGTTTTGACGGGTGATGTAAACTAAACTAATTGCTGAGCTCAACCCGAAGAAAGCTCCAGGTGTGGATGGAATTAGTAACAATATGCTGATGAATCTGCCTCGCACTGCAACTAGAATCCTATTTATTTTTAATGCCATATTACGACTAGAGTATTATCCACACAGCTGAAAGCTTGTCAAGGTCAAAATGATTCCAAGGCCGGGCAAAGATCTTAGCGAAGCTGAGTCATAAAGGCCAAAAAGTTTACTATCAACAATATCAAAGCTTTTCGAAAAGCTGCTCATGACAAAATTGTCCCCAATTTTAACTGCTAGTGGTAGCCTACCGGACCATCAATTTGGTTTTAGAAGTCATCATAGCACCATTGAACAAACGCATAGATTGGTTCAATTTATAAGAACATTTGAAGAAAAGAAGTACTGTTCAGCACTCTTTATTGACGTTTCGCAGGCATTTGATAAAGTGTAGCATGAAGGCCAAATTTTAAAATTGAAATCATATCTACCAATAAATTTTCTAAATTTAATAGAAAGTAACATTACTACCAGAAAGTTCACGGAGAGAATTCATGAGTGTGCCCGAATCTATATCATCCGGTGTGCCACAGGCGAGCATACTGGGGCCAGTTTTAGATTTGATTTATACTTGTGATATGCCTTTTAGAAGTAATATCCATACATGGACACAAGGTCTCTTATCCTAAACACTTCAGATGGGACTGCTTGAAAATAAATTTATTTTTTTCCTTTTTTGATTGTCACTACTTATGTTTTATTTATAACTATCACTCATTTTATGTCCGAAAGTGGTCGGGCCTAATAATTATATTTTATGTTTTTTATTTATTAATTTTAAGCCAAATTACAAAACACCTTTCAGCAAATTGAAACACGATGAATAAAACCAATTCACGTATTCCATTTGCAAGAAAGTTTCGTATATAAGGCTTAAATCTGCTGATGATAAAGGTTTAGTGGCCTTCGAAAACAGCTGGCTGTTCCGTTCAACGATGTGTTGTCAGAATATTTACAACTAGCTTTGATGTTATTTGTTCATTAATCATTATCACATGTAATTTGGATTAAAATAGCGATACGAACTTTAGCCCGTTCAAATAAATCATAAATATAGAAAAAAATTAAGTTATAAAAATAATAATAAAAAATTAACTAAAATTATATTTTAGATTTAAGATTTGAATACTTATTGTTAGTTCATATTTGAAGATACAATAAATAATTTCAAGCAAAAAAAAATGTTACAAACTTAAACGCTAAATAACAAGTAAAACAAACTAACCAGGGGAGATACATCAATAACTGATACATTGGAGCGAGACGAGTAGCGTGGTCGAATTATCGGACTTGTGAAAAAATTGTAAAAATATCAAATTAATAAGTTTTTTTAATTTGAAAAAAGTATTTAAAAATTTTATAATTTAATTAAAATTTAACTAAAAAACAAAACAGTTTAAAGTAAAGTGTGAGTGCGAAAAAAGACACAAACCATAAACACACAATCAAACATTAACATACAAACAATTAAAGTGTTCTTGTTATTAAAACAAAAAGACAAAACCAAAACAATAATAACAACAAAAAGTGGTTCAACAAATTTATTTTTGTGCATACCAACGACTCCAACATCATCTTCATCAATATCATCGAAGGCCTTGTCCAGACGACCCGTTGCCGTTGTATCCTCTGCAGAGCTGAACAAAACCAGGGGAGTAGTTCCGAAAATTCCGATCAACAGGTAAAAAGTGTAAAAAATATTTGTGTTATTTTACCCTTAAATTTGTAAGTTAATCAAATTTAAGAGATTTTTGTAAGTTACTCAAAAATTTAAATCGCTTTGCAAGTCGAACACAAAGAATATTTTTTACACTTCAACATTTGTGAAACAATTTATTTATTTAATATTGTTATTAAACTAAATCCACCCTTAAAAGTAAAACTTATCGCAAGTGTTTTGATTATTATAACTAACACACATTCATACACACATAACTCGTTCTCCTCATTACTGAGAGAAATTCTAATAATTATTTCTAATTACCGTCGGCATTTTTATCGCGTTTAAATAATTTTATTTACGTTAAAAAATACACAAAATTATTCGCGAGTGTTAATTTTATTTATTTTAAATAACTTAAATAATAAAATTGTCACTTTTATTTTCTCCTTTTATTCGCTGTTCATAAATTTATTAACATCAGTATTCCATTCCGGTTGTTCCTATACCACTTGTAATAGTTTATATTACAACATCTGTAACAGTGAAACCCGTTCACACTAGTGTCGAAAAATTAATTTTCATATAAATAAAAAGTACTAAGTCGTTTGTGTGTTCACACTAGCTTCAAAAATTAATTACATATGTATAATTAGTAAATAATAATATTCAAGTGTGTTCATACTTCATCTTATATATTTCTCAGCGATATTAAATTAACTTAAAATCGATTTTTCTTGGTAAATAAATAATTAAATTTACCAAAGGCTGTAAAGTGGTTTCTAAGGAAATTAAATAAATTATTTTTAATTTCGGAACATTGATTAAATAAAATTTTGTGAATAAAAGAGTAATCTACATAGAGATTAATTTTCCGAATATTGTGTATCCGGCGAGGAAATAATATATTAAATAAAATTTATATTCCAAAGCACATCATTTATTGATTTAAACATCTTAAGACCAATAAATTAATTTGGTATTACTTTTTTGCTTTGAAAAATAAATAAATTTAAACAAAAATATGGCAACTAAAAAACGCCAAGAATGTCCTTCCGAATTGGAGACATTAGAAAAACTAAATGCTAAAAAATCAAAAGTTATAAAGCATATAGAAAGGATTCGACAGTCTATCCTAGGGAAGACTATTTCGTTTAATCCTGTTGAACTCGAGTGTCGATTAGAAATTTTAACGGATTATATTGACCAAGCCATGAAGCTTCAGTCTGATGTGGATAATTTAGATCCTGATAATGACGACAGAGCTGAGCTTGAGGATATTTGTGTCACCACAAAGTCATTATTTTTAACCATTTTAAATAAAAACAGGCAGCCAAATATACCTGAAACTTCTTTCAGCGTACAATCTCACCATTCCAGGCTTCCAAATATGAGGCTACCCAAATTTACTGGGAAATACGCGGAATATAAGAATTTTATGAGTTTGTTTGAAAATTTGGTACATAATGATCCGACGTTGACAGATATTGAGAAATTTAATCATTTGATATCATGCTTATCCGATTCAGCTTTAGGTACTGTGAAAGCTTTTTAGGTTTCCGAGGAAAATTATCCCAAAGCTTTAGCCAGTTTGAAGAAGGTATATGACAATGAATGTCTCATATTTTTCGATAATATATCGAAACTTTTTGATTTACCAGAAATCACAAAACCTTCGGCTTCTGCTTTGCGAAGCATGATTGATACAGTATCGGCAATATATGATTCTCTCTTGTCAATAGGCGATGACAAGAAAATAACTAATGCCATTTTAATACATTTAGTGATGTCAAAAGTAGATCCAGTCACAAACTCAAAATGGGAAGAACAGCTTGACTTTGAAAGGCTCCCCTTATGGTCAGACTGTGAAGCCGCCTTGAACAAACGCTACCAGCATATTTCTGCTGAGGAATCTTCAAGTTCAAGACCGAGGTTTAACAAGAATAAAACTGAATCTTCAAATAATAAAAATACTAGGACATCATTAAATTGCACCAAAACAAATAAATCTGCTGATAAATGCTTGTTCTGCAAATCTGCACAACATGTAATAAATAATTGCCCTTCATTCAGTGCGGAGCCTGTTAATAAAAGATTTGATTTCATAAAATCTGTGCCAGCGTGTATTAATTGCTTGAAAAAAGGCCATACAGTAGCAAGATGTTCGTCTTCTAGGTGTAGAGTATGTAGTGGTTCTCATAATTCCTTACTACATAAATATACCACAAGTTCTTCTAATGTAAATAGTATCTCTGAAGAGCCATCTACTTCCCACGCTGCTGTCAATTATTCATCATCGGATGAAAGAATAATTCTTGCAACAGCGGTGGTGAAAGTGCGAAATAGTTCTGGTCAATTTATACCAGCTAGAGCCCTTTTAGACTCCGGTTCTCAACCAAACTTGATTACTGAGGAACTTGCACAGCTACTAAGATTAAAAAGAGAAGGAGGCAGATTAAGTTTAAATGGTATTAGCGACACAAATTCATGTTCAAAGTCTTGTGTTGAATTAAATGTCACGTCGAGGGTTAATTCCACTCAATTTACTTCCAAGTTTTGGGTGTTGAGTTCTATTACAAACCTGATCACAAATTAAAAGCAAATATCTTGAATATTGCTAAAAATGTTGAATTAGCTGATCCTTTCTTTTATAAACCACAGAAAATTGATCTGTTAATTGGCGCAGAAAACTTCTTTGATTTAATGTGTGTAGGTCAAATCAAATTTGGCCCGAGCTTTCCAATTATTCAAAAAACTTCGCTTGGTTGGATTGTAACTGGAAAATACAATCAATCAAAGGGCTCAAAAAATAGTAGCGTTTTTCATTTAAGTTCTGCTATAGAAAACGAGAGCAATATTGATTGAATTGTTAAAAAATTCTGGGAGTTAGAAAAGCTTCCAAACGAATCAACAAAAATGTACTCAGAGGAACAGCAACAATGTGAGGACAATTTTAAAAACAATGTGCGACGATTAACGTCAGGACGATTTGAAGTATCTTTACCTTTCAAATCTGATACAAAACTTCTAGGATCTTCCTTTGAAACTGCCAAACGACGATTTCTTTCATTAGAACGAAGGCTGTCCACAGATGATACCATGAGGCAAATGTATCATGATTTTATGAAAGAGTATTTTAATTTAGGTCATATGTCGTTTGTAGACAAAATGCCAATTACTCCTCATTATTTCATTCCACATCAATGTGTTTTGCGTCCTCAGAGTACAACTACTAAACTTCGAGTAGTGTTTGATGCTTCAAGTAGAACTTCTTCGTATGTTTCACTTAATGAATTGTTAATGGTTGGTCCTACAGTTCAAGAAGAATTGTATTCTACATTAATCCGTTTTCGACTTCACAAATACGCAATCACTGCAGATATTGAAAAAATGTATCGTGAAGTCTTGGTTGATGACAATGATAGAAATTTTCAATTAATCCTTTGGCGAGAAAATCCATCTGATGAGTTGAAAGTGTTTCGACTTAACACAGTCACTTACGGGACAGCTTCTGCACCTTTTTTGGCCATCAGATGTTTGATTCACTTGAGCGATTTGTACAAAGAGACTTTTCCTATTGGTTCAAAAGTTATCCGCAGTGATTTTTACGTTGATGATTTGCTTACTGGAGCTGAGAGCTACCAAGACCTAATTGTTATTCGCAACCAGGCAACTGAAATTTTAAGTTCAGCTGGTTTTAATCTTACGAAATGGGTTTCAAATCATCCGGAATTCATAAACTCTTTACAGAATGAAAAACTTTTACAAAATGATTCAGACTCTTCTAAGGCTCTGGGCATACATTGGGTTCCGAAGAGTGATACATTTAAGTTTCATTTGGAAGACAACTTTCAAGAATTGAAAGCTACAAAAAGAAACATACTCTCAGTTTCTTCTCGATTATTTGATCCTCTCGGACTATTATGCCCTTTAGTGACAAAATCAAAGATATTATTACAAGAACTTTGGATTCAAAAACTTGACTGGGATGAATCAATTGCCATGAGACTAAACACTTCATGGGAAAATTTCAAATCTAATTTACTGGAAATTGATTCAATTACAATCCCAAGATTCGTAAACACAACGTCGACAGCAAAAATTCAAATTCATGGCTTTGCTGATGCCTCAATGCGAGCATATGGTTGTTGTATTTACATTAGAAGCTCCGATTCAGATGGAACTGTTTCGAGACTTCTCACTGCTAAGTCTAAAGTTGCCCCACTCAAGACACAATCTCTTCCGAGACTGGAGTTATGTGCTGCACACTTGTTGGCTAAGTTGTGGAATCGAATTAAGTGTATGATCAAATTTGAAATCGAAAGTGTTACTTTCTGGACAGATTCAGAAATAACGCTACATTGGATTAAGACGCATCCATCCTCACTTGCCACTTTCATTTCAAATAGTGTGGCGGAAGTTCAAGAATGGTCAGAAAAAATTTCATGGCGTCATGTGCCAACTAAGGAGAATCCAGCTGATATTGTATCAAGAGGATGTGACGTCCCAAGAATTAAAAAATTCGATTTGGTTTGAAGGACCTTCATTTTTACTTAATGATAGTTCTTATTCGCCTTTTAACAAACACTTCGAGTTAACAGAGAACCAAAAATTAATAGAAACAAGAAAAACTCATGTGTTTCTTGCAGTAGAGGATCCTCCAAATTTTTTATTGGATCTTATTGAAAAATATTCATCTTATAATAAATTGCTTCGTATCACAGCATTCGTCTTAGGATTCGTTGATATTTTAAAGAAACGCAAGACATACAAAAATGTTGTACCTACTGCATTTGAATTAAAATGGTCATTCTATCGACTTGTAGAGACAATCCAGAAATCTAAATTTTCTGAGGAGATATCTAAATTACAGAAATCTCAGGTCTTACAATCTAATATACAAAGATTGACACCATTCATTCGCACGTTTACTGAAGAGAAACGAACGTTCTCACTGTTAAGGGTAGGTGGGAGATTACTCAACGCAAAGTTGAAATATAATACAAAGTTCCCACTTTTGTTACCGAAAAATAATAGCTTTGTCACAATTTATTTGCGAAACTTGCACTTCGAAAATTGTCATGCTGGCACAAAAGCCCTAATAGCTCTTTCGCGAGAAAATACCTGGCTTATTAATGCGAAAGAAGAGTGCAATAGAATAGTTCGAAATTGTGTACATTGCTTCCGCTATAAACCAAAGCTAATGTCCCAAATAATGGGCAATTTACCCACTAATAGAGTGAGAGCTACTCGACCGTTTTTGATTGTCGGTGTATACTTTTGTGGTCTGGTCAATGTTTCATTGAGAATTCGTGGTCGACCACCATTAAAAATGTATATAGCGGTTTTCGTGTGTTTCACTTCGAAAGCGGTACATTTAGAATTAGTGTCCGACTTGTCTACTGATTCTTTTCTTCTTTCTTTCAAAAGGTTCGCTGCCAGGAGAGGTCTGCCCAAAGAGGTGTTGTGCGACAACGCAACGAACTTCGTCGGAGCCAACCGGGTGCTGAAGGAGCTACAGCAAGCCGCAGGATCGTACGCAGCGTCGTCCGGGATGAAGTTCAGCTTCATACCACCTCGGGCGCCTCATTTCGGAGGGTTATGGGAAGCAGCCGTGAAGCAGGCGAAGTTCCTACTTCTGCGAGCCGTGGGCAACGCGTTACTCACTCAAGAAGAGATGGGGACAATGCTTGCAGAAGTAGAGGCGGTGCTCAACAGTCGGCCCATAGCACCGCTGTCTCCAGACCCCAACGACGGCGAAGCGCTAACTCCAGCGCATCTAATAATAGGAGAGGGTCTGCGTTCGCTGCCGCAAGAATCCGCAGGAGGCGCGATCGTCAAAGAACAGAGGTTATGGAAGAGATGGCGTCTGCTCTGCGGTCTCAAGCAGACATTCTGGCAGGCCTGGTCTCGCGATTATATCCGAGGTCTTCAAGGCAAAGTCAAGTGGCACCAAGATATGCCCAACCTGAAGGAAGGTCAAGTGGTAATAGTCCACGAAGACAATTGCCCGCCACAACACTGGATGACCGGGAGAGTCGTGAGCGTCATCGAAGGCACCGACGGCAAGGTCAGGGTGGCGGAGGTCAAAACAGGAAGCGGCGTCTATAAACGCCCAATCCACAAATTGGCTCCTCTGCCATATGTTTGAAGACTTCCAGTCCTTCAATGGGGCCGGAATGTTGCGCCATAATAACAATAATAATAATACTAATAATAATAATGATAATTAATAATAATAATAATAATTAATATATAATAATAAAGAATGAATTCATATAATAATTAATATTAACATATTCTAAACATAAATAATAAATAACATGAAAACCCTAATAATAAATACATAATACATACATACATATGTATATAATAACCTGTAATATTACATATAATACTAACTGTTAACACTGGAATACCTATGTACATATATATAAGAATAGAACTGCTAAATATATAATTGACTTCACTTGCAAAGTATTTCTTGAAGTGTTCGCTAGTTTTCTTTCATTCGCATATTTTTTCACCGTGCCCTAATTTATTTCTTTAGTTTAAATTATAAAGTGTTTAATTTAAACAATTCGATTAGTTCCTAAAAACTATTAGGAAAAAACAGATACGTTTCAACAAAAAGTCGTCCTGTATTGTGTGCATATATTTTAAATTTTTCATTATTAATTTCATGGCCACTGGATATAGCAATAAGCAACACGTGCATTTTTTTTTATTAAATTAACCTCTATTTTTGTTATTTCGGCAGATTTTTCAGCGTTTTGAAAAAAACGTCTTGCCGTATTCCCATCATTCGTGTTTCCAAAACCAGGTTTGGGTTGGTCAACTATTAATCCCATATTCTCTTTAAATTTTTTCTGAATTTCTTTTTTTGTTTCAGCTACTGTTGTTTTTTCAGAATCAGTCTTAGCCTGCCACTTTTGTAAAGGTATTTTATATCCCACGTGCAAAAGACATTCGAAAAATCTAATCCAGCCATGAAGAATGGAAAGGCCAAATCTTAAATTGTCGACATGCACAGGTCTTTGGATCATGGCTTCTATATTATTAAAATCTTTACTTGTAGCGCCACATAAGTAACACTTTTGTGTTGATGTGGTTTCTGTTAAGGCATTGCAAAATTTTCCATCTACCATTGCGAAAGTTAATTTGTGGAAAACATGTACAACTTTCTCACCAATCGTGACAGTTGAACAGGTTAAATTCTGTATTTCCTCTTCAACTCTTTTTTGTTCACTAGTTGACACATATACGGTTTCTTTGGTAAATTAAATGTTCAAGGGTCTGCAAAATCTAGCTGAAGACGACCGTAGATTTTGCCAAATTACCTTCTCCTCAAACATAAGCCTAAGTGGTACAATTGTGGTTAAAAAAACTGATGAAATACTAGCATCAGATCCATGAAAGGCTTGTTTGTATGAGCTATGGCCAGAGCTTCCATCAAAGCCCCATTTTGAATATAATACTACATTCGAGTTCGTAATGCCTAATAACAGTTTCTTGAAGTTCTATTAGTCGCTCCGCTGTGTGATTAAGAAGACCTTGTAAAGTTACTT
The DNA here is from genome assembly GCA_905220375.1 of Tachina fera. Lineage (NCBI taxonomy): Eukaryota > Metazoa > Arthropoda > Insecta > Diptera > Tachinidae > Tachina > Tachina fera. The sequence goes on along the minus strand of LR999968.1, from coordinate 2,703,108 downwards.
CAACGGATGTCTCGCCTATTTTAAAGCTGGTCGATTCAGAGTAAGTTTCTTGTTTTTCAGTTTGAATATTGTTGTAGGAGGGAAATATTTGAGGAGCACCTTGTCTAACAACATTGTATTGATTTCGTGTCAGTTTAGCTTCTACAAAAACAGCCAAAGCTTTTGTATTCGATATTTTCAAGGTGGGAAGTGGTTGTTTCAACTTTTTTTTTTAAATTTATGCCCTTGCAACACTTTTCATATATGGCTCGCAACACTTTTGATTCCTCGACATAACCTGCGCTTTGTAATTTAACCTGTGAAGCATAAAGTAACTCTGGCAATGATATGGTGTCTCTTAAAATCTTTGTTTTTTTATATTTACTCCAACCACTGGACTCGGTAAAACTAATTTCTTTTCGACCACGTTTTGCAGTCGGGGCGAGAGTAAAACCAATAGAGGATTCCAACCAGATTTTATTTTTAGCAATAAACCTCATTTCCATTCTATGCGCTCTACTCCACTTAGATTTAAATTCATAAAAGAAAACATCCATTCTTTTATTAAAATCACACATATTAACCTCAGAGCAGTTGGTGCGTTTTTTGATTTCTTCAGCTAAAAATTTCATCTTGTCATTCATTGTTTGAGTGCTTGAATTCATCATAATATCAAATAAGCTTCGACGAGTATAAAAAACAACGTTCGAACTTGTTTCTATAAAAAACAAAAAATAATTCTAATACAAAAAAACCTTTCAAAAATCCCTTTTACCCGATTACTTAAAACTGTACAACACGATCACTGTTTGTCAAAACAAAGAATATTATTAAAATAAACAAAAACAAAATATTATTGAAACAAAGAATATTATTAAAAGAAACAAAAATAACATCATTAATATACTGAAAAGAAGAGCACAAATAAATGGAAAAAAGTAACATGAAAAACAATACACAACAACAGCAGCAGTCGCGAGATCAATGTGATTTTTAGCTAATTTGACTGCTGCAACACTTGCTTTAAACAATGCATAGCTTCTAAAAGGCACAAAAAGGCAGCGTAAAATTTTGCAATATAATAGAGATTTATGTCTTCTTCAATATAAACTAAAAATTATGGCACGAATATTTTTTTTTTTTTTTAATACATTTATTTATTTATTGTATCTTCAAATATGAACTAACAATAAGTATTCAAATCTTAAATCTAAAATATAAGTATTAGGCCCGACCACTGTCGGACATAAACTTAGTGATAGTTATAAATAATACATAAGTAGTGATAATAAAAAAATATTTTCAAGCAATCCCATCTGGAGTGTTGAGTAAAAGAGCCCTTGTGTCCTTCTTTTTCAAGCGAATGTGGCCAGTAAAATTCAAGATGTTACGAGCAAGCGGATTAGGATGTGACTCGAGTTTTGTTAAATATTTGCCTGCGTATTTTGCTATTTCTTCAATCACTAGTGGCATATTCAAATCACGATGTATATTTGAGTTTTTTATGTACCATGGAGCCGATGTTATGAAACGTAAAATTTTATTTTGCCTTCGTTGGATTCTCTCGACGTTAGAAGCTGAAGCAGTGCCCCATAACTGAATTCCGTAGCACCATATTGGCTTCAAGAGCGACTTGTATAATAAAAGTTTGCAGTCAAGGCTGAGTGTTGAGTTTCTACCAATCAGCCAATATATCTGAGTTAGTTTAAGTTTCATTTGTACTAGCTTTGAGTCAATATGGTGTTTCCATGTAAGTCGTCGATCAAGGTGTATACCAAGGTATTTTACATGTGAATGCTGAGGAACAACTTGATTTTTGATTCGAATTGGGGAACAAGTATCTCTTCGCAGTGTAAATGTTACCTGAACACACTTTTGCTCGTTTACCTTAATTCTCCATAATTTTAACCATAGTTCCAGTTGTGTTATATGTTCTTGTAGATATCGGGAAGCCTCATGAGGATTTTCGTGCATACTTAGGCAGGCTGTGTCATCGGCAAACGTAGATGTATGGATATGGCTGCTCAAAGGCATATCACAAGTATAAATTAAATACAAAACTGGCCCCAGTATGCTCCCCTGTGGCACACCGGATGATATAGTTTCGGGCACACTCATGAATTCTCCTTCCACAACCGTGAACTTCCGGGAAGTAAGATAACTTTCTAATAAATTCACCAAATTTATTGGTAGATATAATTTTAATTTTAAAATTAGGCCTTCATGCCACACTTTATCAAATGCCTGTGAAACGTCAATAAACAGTGCAGAACAGTACTTCTTTTCTTCAAATGTTCTTCTTATACATTGAACCAATCTATGCGTTTGTTCAATAGTGCTATGCTGACTTCTAAAACCAAACTGATGGTCTGGGATACACCCACTACCAATTAGAATTGGGGACAATTTTGACATGAGCAGTTTTTCGAAAAGTTTTGACATTGTTGATAGCAGACTTATTGGCCTGTATGATTCTGCCTTGGTAAGATCTTTGCCCGGCTTTGGAATCATTTTAACTTTGGCATGCTTCCAGCTGTGGGGATAATACTCCAGTCGTAAAATGGCATTAAAAATGAATAACATGATTCTAATTACAATACGAGGCAATTTTATTAGCATTTGGTTACTAATTCCATCATTACCCGGTGCTTTCTTCGGGTTGAGTTCAGCAATTAGATTTTGTACATCACACATTTTAAATTTTATGGGTCAAGGGGGTAGCGCAACTACACTCGGAAAATCAACAACACCAGTACATGTGTTTGGGGTAAATACGGATTTTAAATGCTTTGAAAACAAGTTACCTTTAAACTCAACCGGTGTTTTAATTTTTTTCGCAGCGCGCCACAAGGAGTAATTAGATGCTGGTGTTACGTCGAGATTTTCCAGATAGTTTTTAAGAGATGCAGTTTTTTCATATGCAAGCAGTTCTTGGAGTCTTTTAGTGCACTCTTTTAATTTAATTTTATTTTGGGGTGATCTGTGCTGTTGCCATTCTCTTCTAGCTCTTCTTTTTGCACATACGAGATGTTCAATATCTGTAGAATATATTCTGTTAAACCCAGTCTGCGGATGGGAGGAAGTTGCATGTTCAGCTGCCTGCTTAATATTTTCATTAAGATTAGCAATATTAGATTCAATATCATCATGAGTTCTTAGCTTAATGTTTTCAGTGCAATGACTACTAAGATATTTTTTGAATCGCAGCCAATTAACACGACGGACCATTTTCACATATGGGTGAGGTAGAGCACTTCTCAGTAGGCTACAGATTGCAACGATCGTGGGAGAGTGATCGGACGATAGATCTAGGGAAGCTTCGACGTGAATTAATTCCCTAGAAATATTTTTCCTGACGCCAAAATCTAAAATATCCGGAATTTTATGTATGTCAGTAGGCCAGTAAGTGGGCTCCCCACTCGAAATGACGTCCAAGCCCATTTTTGAAATTGTGTTGAACAACGCTCGTCCTCTAGGTGTGATAAGACGCGAACCCCAGAAAGTATGTTTTGCATTATAGTCTCCTGCTGCTACGAAACAAGGGCCAAGAGATTTGTAGAAATCCTCGTATTGATCCTCAGTAATTGCGAATCTAGGAGGGGAGTAAATTGATGATATGACAAAATTTGTGCAAAAATTTTCGATACAAATATTCGTTGCTTGTAGATGTTCTTCACAAATGTTGTCAAGAATATAATGCTTGAGTCTTGACTTTATTAAAATTGCTGATCCCCCGCAAGCTCTTCCTCTTGGGTCCTTTGAATCATATAAAATGTAGCCATTAATTTTGAATAGGCTTCTTGAAGTCAAATGAGTCTCAGAAACCAACATTATATCAATATTTTTTTCCGTGAGGAAGTGCTCAAGTTCATTTTTATGTTGGCGAATGCCGTTTGCGTTCCAGAAACTTATTTTTAACGTGTTCATGGCTTGTTAACTAATGCTTGAAGCAGTGTAGACTGCATTCGTAGCATTTCTTGCATCATGCTAGTCATATTTGCTGTAAAATTATTTATAGTCAGCACTAGATTCTCAATAGTAGCTTCAAGGCGACTAAAATTAAAGCTTGAGTTTGCATTCGTTGAATTATTTTGAGGCGGAATATTTTGTGTGGGAATATAACTAGTCTTAGCTGCATCGGCATACGATACACGTGAAGTGACAGGTTGGCTCATTTCAGCAAAAGTGGCGGAGTAAGCGTTTGCTGTTTGTGCTGGAGCTAATTTAGGTTTTTGCGCCATAGTCTGTTTAACGAAAGAATAGACAGGACATCCTCTGTAGTTAGCGGTGTGATTACCTCCACAATTACTACATTTTTTTTCTGCTAGATCTTTAGGCTTAGTACAACCAGCAGTACCGTGCAATTCACCGCAGATAACACAAACTGAAGGTAACTTGCAGTAAGTTTTTGTGTGACCATATTCTTGACAATTATGGCACTGTACGGGTCCAGAACGCTTGTGTGGTTCTTCAATTGTTATTTTTCGGTATAAGAGATATTTTAAATTGTAAATTGGATGAGTCTCGCTTTTTTTCAATTTTATATCGTTTGGCTCAAGTTCGACGCGAAATAGAGGTTGAGGAATCTTCTCCCTATTTATTATGTTAGATACATTTTTTACCTTAAATCCCTGGAGGACGAGTGCATCTTTTATTTCTTCGGGAGCAACATAGGAATCGATGCCCTTTAATACGATCTGCAGGCCTTTAGAACTTTTAAGCTGATATGTGTAGAAACTTTTCTTACTTTTTTCAAATTCAGTAATCAGTTTGCGAAAATCTTTTTCTTCATAAATTTGAATTTTGGTTTCATCAATCTTACCACGTTTTATTGGAACGATGTGAAATTTATTCTCACCAATGACTGAAATTAAATTTTTTATAATAGCGTTTGAATTTTTTTCTCTCAAATAGATTGGAGGCGGCTTGGATGTTTTGTTCGTAGATACATCGGGTTCGTTGTTGTCAACTTGTAATATTTGAAAACGATTTTGGCGGTTAAATGGCACGAATATGGACGAATAATAACTATTTATCCATTTAAACTATAAAAATGCTAATTTTTTTGGCATTTCCAATATAAATAACTAAATCTAAAACACTTCCACACACAATTTGACACACAAATGTTAACGAAGTATTTGCAAAATAAACTGAACTTGATGGTTACATTGAAAAATTGTTAACTTTTGCAATACTTTTTAAAATAAATAAAATTTTAATCAGAAATAATTCATAGTTAGGCTCAAGTTCAGTAATTTCAATTCTTATTGAGTGAAATATTTTTATTAATTAATGTGAGTTTCTAAAGAAGAGAAGAAAAATTAAACTTAGACTTTAAACTGGGGGAAATGCCGATACTTTTCTGTGCAGCCACGCACTTCATAAGCACCCTAGTCTATCTACTTGGGTAGAGATTCTTATTAACATCAGCTATTTAACTTAAATTTACAATGAAACGGAATATGAGAAACGATTGTTGTGTATACAATTGATTTACCTTTGGTAAACACATTTATAAGTATCACTATTAATTTTCTGTTTTTCCATTTTTCTATTTAGGTTAGCACGAAATTATATTACTATGAATTATTTCTGATTAAAAATCACTACAGTTCAATTAAAAAATCTAAAAAATTTCTCAATTGTACGAAATTTTAATCTATTATTACGAACTTCTTGTATTTTTCCATTTAATTCTATTACACTATTTACATTTCGGGTTTCTATTATCGTATATGGTCCCATATATGGACTCTCGTTCTTTCTTTTGTTACCTACTTTAAATAATACCAGATCTCCACGTCAAAACTATTATAATTACAATATTTGTATACTCTTGCTTTATGTGTTGTTTTGCTCAAGTATTCTGCTGGCTGTTAGATGGGCGTGTCGCAATTTTGATTTAAGTTCTGTCAAGTAATCGTCAAAATTATGGAATGTTTGTTCTGTTTTTATCCCATTTGGAAGCGTGACTAATTTACCAAAGATTAGCTCGAATGGTGAATAACCTGTAATGGTATGTGGAGTGGTGTTGTAAGCAAAGGCGTAGTAAGATAAAAGTTCATCCCAGTTATAGTTGTCAGTAAAAGATACCCCCAGGGGAGTCTCTTTTAGACTACGGATGTAGCAATCCCGGGGCCCCAGCTAGGGTAATATGGCTTTTTGCACTGACGTACCTTTGGCACATTACCCATAGAACTTATGTGTTACTACCCGATCTCCGGAAACAGAGCAAAGGATGTGCACATATTTATAAAAGGAAGACAGGTCCTGTTGATGTCAGTTAGGTGCAGCGCCACCTAGAACTGGCCCTGAGTTCAAAGACGATATAGGTGAAGCCCTTGTGGTGGATCTTCGAGGTCTCACCAGACAGCAGAGCTGCTCTGAAGTTTTGAGGGCATGTAGCGGTCGTCAGTGTCCATTGCTAAAATGCCGAGTTCGTCCTACCCCACGGGGTTTAAGGGATGATTTTGGTAGGTGTAGAGTAGGCACTGGATATTTGGCGACACAGGCGCGCATTCATCTCGGAGGAGTGGTTGAGCTATGGTTGAGGAATTCTCTTGGGGACCTCGCTATTGGTGTATACACAACACCTTAGCTTGCTAGTGATTGACGTAACGCGGTCATCCAGACACTATTCTAGGTGCTGTTGCGATTGAACAGAATCTGCTATGGGCACGGACATAGTAGCAGAGTTTAGATAGCTCAAAGTACCTGAGCAAGGTACTTGAATATAGTACAGGGATAACTATATACAAAGATTTCAACCTGTGTGCCTTTGAGTGGGCATAGGTTCATTCTAAAAGGGGTACATGGGGGCGTTGGTCTGGCGTCTTACCTGTACCCGGTGCTTTGGCACCCGTGAGATAACGCCATAAAGGCTCACGGAAAGCTATTGCACATCTGTCAGTAAAAGATAGCATGTCTTGGTTTAATACTCTATGGTTTCTTCCTATAGATCCTAAAGTTTTGTGGTGGTATACTGTTGATTTCGATGGAATTATTTTGAGTAAAGCACCCCATAGACGTTTCTTTCAATTGAATTGATTCTTGGTCACATACTTCATAAACTGAATTGATTGATATTATCATTCAACTGTCAAATTCATATTTTTTCACAATTACAAATTTAAAAATTAAAAACTTCTTTTGCATTCATTCATTCATTTTTATATTTTTTATTTAAAATTCAATAAAATTAAATAAAATTTTAAAAATACATAACGTTTTCTATACAAAATAAAGCTACAAACATTAATTTTTACAGCTAATCAAGAGACTCAAGCACACACAGCACAATAGAATTAAAAGATTTACTAGTCACCATGAAAAATCAAAATCTTTTGATTCTTCTTCAACCAACTCGATAACTGCCAAAATAATCAATTGACAAAGCCATACACGCTTTGATTTGAACAACAACCGACATAACTGAAAATTGAATTGAATCGTGTATGGGGTGCTTAACTTATAAATTCATTTAGTCATTTACAAATTCTGTACCTCAATCTGTTTTTAGTATGGCCTTATGTGAGACCCAGGTGTCTGAGATCCACAGGATTTTCAAATATCTGGTTATCACCTTCTATCGCTTTTTAACATTCATCGGGGACTTGCAATGTACATTCGCAATTCAGTTGTGTACCAATGCCAGCAATTACTAGGCATATCTGATGGTGAATTTAGCTGTCTCAGGGTTAAATTCAAAATCAGCGCACACTGTTTACATTTCGGATTTGTTTACAGAAGTCCAAACGCAGAAAGGGATACTACCATTACTAGCTTCGATACCATTTCCGACTCCATATTGAATATCCTGGACAGTTGTCCGAACAGTGAAATCATTATTGCTGGTGATTTCAATGTCCACAATTCAACATGGCTTGGTCATTCGACCCGTACAACTACGGAAGGCCAATATATTGAGCTGTTCGCAGCGCATAACCACTCAGCGCAACTCGTGAATGAACCAACCCACCTCCCGTGTGTTGAAGGGCACCAACAGAATACACTCGAACTTTTTCTCACTTCACACCCTAATAAGTATGAAGTGAGTGTTAATGCACCTCTCGGTAATTCAGATCACTGTACCATTTCGGCCTCCTTTTCGCTCACAGCACTTCATAGCGTTTCACCTGCAGCAGCGAAACGACTAAAATACATCTACGAAAAGGCTCGTTGGGCTGAGCTCAACGATTTTTTCGGCATTTTAATTGGAAGCTATGTTTCATTGACAATGATGTCAATGCCATGGCCAAAATGGTCGAAAGTATCATTTTGATGGGACTGAAAGTTTTCATACCATCAAAACAAATTCCGATTAAGCCTAGAGAGAAACTGTGGTTTAATCAGACATGCAAAAATGCAGTCAGATCTAGAGAGCAAGCATTCAGTATTTGGCGAAATAATCAAAACGCCGATACTGATTTTCTACGCAAAAGGGCGAGATCTTCGTGTGCCAAAGTACTTAGGCGTGAAAAAGCTCCTTACGACCAACGTCTCCGTGCTAAAGTTCTTGCTGCCCCCGGGGTAGTAAGACCTTTTGGTCATTCGTTAAAAGAGTAAAGAATATTGATAGTTCTTCAATTCCCACTCTTTTAGAGGATGACCTAATATTCACTGACTCGGCTGATAAAGCTAACCTACTAGCTGAAATATTGTTGAAGTCATTCCTACTTGCCGGAAAGCAATCAGCCACTGCCTGTGCTAGAGAGAGTATCCACTACTATGCCCAAGATATTCTTTCGAGCTCATGCAGTAAAAAAGGTTTTATCGAAACTCAACATAAACAAGTCTCCCGGGCCGTATGGCATTCCAGCACTGGTCTTTAAGCAGTGTTCCTCGAGTTTCCTCAGGGATCGCAATATAAGAGCTGTTATAGATGGGTTCTCATCAAATGAGTTCAAGCTAAATTCAGGGGTACCGCAAAATTCCGTTCTTTCACCAACTCTATTCCTCATCTTTCTTAATGACCTTCTATGTGAAACTTTCAACCCTATTTATTCTTTTGCGGACGACAGCAGCGTCTGTCATTCTTTCTCATTCAGCAATAGACCTAGCCTGCCGGAGGTTGAGTCTATGCGACAAACAATGAATGACACATTAAACTGTGATTTAGCAAAAACTTCTGAATGAGCTAATGCGAATAGGGTCGATTTTAATGCCAGTAAGACCCAATGCTGTTCGATTACTCACAGACTGTAAATGCTGATGCCTCTGTAACTATGGGTGGTATAAATATTAAGGAATCGGAAGCTCTTGGTGTTCTTGGCATGAAAAATCAGTGTGATGTCCGTTGGACTGAGCACATTTTTCAGGTCTCAAAAGAAGCATTCAAGTGCCTAGGTTTTTTAAAACGGTGCAAGCAATACTTCACCCCATCTGATCTTAATATTTATACCACTTATATCCGACCGAAAATAGAATAAACTCTCATGTTTAGGCCGGCGCTTCAAAGTATATTTTGGAGAGGGCGAAGAAGCTCATTGGTGACAGTAGAGTATCCAACTCTATTGACTCATTGGAGAATCGACGCAATCTGGGGTGCATTTCTTTGTTCTATGGTTACTACAATGGAATGTGTTCTAATGAAGTTAGGGAACTTGTTCTTGAAACCCGAACATTTTTACGCACAACACGAGCTTCATTCAGGGCACATCCTTTTGTGGTCAATTGGCCAATAAATCGCACTACGCATTACATAGAGAATTCCTTTTTTAGTCGTACTATTCGTATGTGGAATAAACTACCTGCGGAAGTGGTTCCTGTCACTTTCAACGTCGGAAGATTTAAATCGAATGTCCACAGACACTACTCTCTCTATCCTCCTCCCCATAACCTATTTTTCTAGTTCTAGCATAATGCATTGCATGAGTAGGGGTTAACCCCTGAGTGCTGATCCTACTTAAAAAAAATCCATACCTAAGAATAATTTTTTCTACTATTGCTTTGACTATTACGTTTGCTTCTTTTGTTTCGATTGGAACTGTTTCAATGTATTTCGTTAATTCGCAATGTGCGGTTAGTATGTTCCTACTGTAGGAACATGTGCAGTTGGCCTACTATCTAAATGGACTGTATGAAATGCTGTTGTTAGAGTGCTAGTGACAGTTAAGGGATCTTTATTGTGCTCTTTTATTTAGATTTTAACGCAGTTTATGCATTGTTTAATATATTCCTTCATCATTTTATTCACATGCTTCCATAAATACTTTTGTTTTATTTTAATAATGGTATTTTTTACTCTTGCATGATCTCCTTGTGGTGAGTAGTGGTACTCTTTGCTTTTTTTATCTGCTCTTCTTTATCTTGCACCTTTATCGGTGGATTATATAATAAAATTCGTGTAGGTGTTTGCAGACCTTTCCATTTATTTTTCTTGCTATTATATGTTTTATTGAGCTCTTTTTTACTTATATATTCATATATCACATCATCTTTTGCTAGCGAAATTTTGTCAACTTTACTATCACATAACACTATTGTGAGTTTCTGCAAAATTTCACCCAATTCCAAATATGCATTGTCCCTCCACTGTGTTATTACAGTAACGTTTCTTTTATCATATATTGTAACTTTCGAAAAACTTTGGCGGGTTTTAATTTTTTTCTTTATAATTTCAAATTTCAAAATGTGGAGCTGATCAGGCTTTAAGTCATAAATTCTTCCTGCATCATTGTCTCGAGACTTGTCTTTATCTTCTTTTTCATTCATCATATCCTTCATCATGCTCCTGGTCACTATATCTATATTTTTATATACGCTTACGCAATGTTTGTTGTTTAGGGTACTGGCCTTTTCCCCGTTTCCTTGATTTTTAAGGTAGACCCTTCTAGTACTGGGTCTACTATGATTATTGTTTAATATTTTTTATCCTCAGGGTTTCTGTAATTATTGTTATTTCTGTCGTTTTAATTTCTGTTGGTTGTTATTTGTTGTTGTTATTTCTATGGATATTATTTTGGTTGTTATGGTTTCTAGAGTTATTGTTGTTACGAGTCATAATTCTGTGGTTATAACTTGTTCTAATATTGTTAAAATTTCTTTGGTTATAGGTATAGCTACTTCCACCATTTCTATATTGCGCATATACATTGCACTGCTTTGGGTGTTTTACATATGTAGTAGATTCGACAGCTATATCTATTGCTTCTTGCAAGTTTTTGGTATGGTTGGTTATTTGGTTCGCTCGGGAAACATATATATGTCACAAACCTCAGTAGGAAATGTAGAACGCATAAAAGAATAAACAAACCAAAGGGGATTAGTTTGTAGGGAAAGTTTATTGGATTACTATAATTCGTTACCTTTTCAGTTGGCTGATCAAACAAGAAGATCGAAAAATTCTTACTCGCCAACGGAAACAACTTATTAGACATTTTGACCCCTTTGACATTTCATTTTAAGCATTATGCGTAAGAGAGAAAATATGAATCTATCAACATTCAGCTATAATATATATTAAAAAAAGGGGGAAAATTTTGTGCAACACAGTTGTTAATGACAAATACTATATAAAGCCCTTTGACATTAACACTTGGTTATCACAGTTTCAGAAGGCTGGAATAGCTAAAATAAAACTGTAGAATGCAACAACAAGTAACATAAGACCACTACAACGATACTTACATGCATGTACCGATGGTACATCGAATAAGTAAAAATAATTAATGTGATGATCGTAAAAAGATAAGTAAGAATAGTTAAACATACTGAGGTAGAGTAAAATAATTTCGTGCTAACCTAAATAGAAAAAATGGAAAAAACAGAAAATTAATAGTGATACTTATAAATGTGTTTACCAAAGGTAAATCAATTGTATACACAACAATCGTTTCTCATATTCCGTTTTATTGTAAATTTAAGTTAAATAGCTGATGTTAATAAGAATCTCTACCCAAGTAGATAGACTAGGGTGCTGATGAAGTGCGTGGCTGCACAGAAAAGTATCGGTATTTCCCCCAGCTTAAAGTCTAAGTTTAATTTTTCTTCTCTTCTTTAGAAACTCACATTAATTAATAAAAATATTTCATTCAATAAGAATTGAAATTACTGAACTTGAGCCTGACTATGAATTATTTCTGATTAAAATTCACTGCAGTTCAATTAAAGAATCTAAAAATTTCTCACAATAAATAAAATTTTCAACGGGAAAGTTTTCACTTTTTTAAGCCTTTTTTGCACAAAAATTTCTATAAAGTTTGATTTTGAAGTTTCACTACAAAAACACCAGAGCACTTTTGACATTTATTTTAACGACAAGTGATGTAGAATTTTATATACTCTAGCCGGGTACAAAAAATTTTGACAATACTTAAAAATTTTTTTTAATTAATCCAAGAAAACAGGCTATTCTAACCCTCTGTGCATCGTTTGCACAGGTTTTCTTGTGGGGTCGCAATTTACTGTTTACTGCAATTTACCTTCAGTTTGTGTTATTTGCGGTGAATTGCACGGTAGTGCTGGTTGTACTAAACCTAAGAATCTAGCAGAAAAAAAGTGTGGTAATTGTGGAGGTAATGACACCGCTAACTACAGAGGATGTCCTTTATATTTTTTCGTTAAACAGACTATTGGGCAGAAGCATAAATTAGCTCCAGGACAAACAGCAAATGCCATTTTTTCTCAAATGAGCCAACCACTCACTTCACGAGTATCGTATGCCGATGCAGCTAGGACTAGTTCTTTTTAAACACAAAATGTTTCACATTCAAATAATTCAACGAATACAAGCAAAAACGATTCTTAAAGTTAAAGCATGCGTTAAAATCGGGTTTGCCATACAAAATTCGTTTGTTGAACCAACTTTAAATTTATCAATCGTTTTTTCAAGCGTCAAGCTTTAACTTTAGTCGCCTTGAAGCTAATATTGAAAATTTAGTGCAAACTATAAATAATTTTACAACAAATATTGCTAGTCATATTTGTTGTAAAATTATTTATAGTTTGCACAAATTCAAGATGCAAAATGCAAGAAATGCTTAGAAAGCAGAATAGTCTGCTTCAACCATTAGCTAACAAACCATGAACACGTTAAAAATATGTTTCTGGAACGCAAACGGAATTCGCCAATATAACAATTAACTTGCTCAAGTTTTAAGGAAAAAAAATATTGATATAATGTTGGTTTCTGAGACTCATTTGACTTCGAGAAGCCTCTTTAAAATTTATGGCTACACTATATATGATACAAATGACCCTAAAGGAAGAGCTTGCGGTGGGTCAGCAATTTTAATAAAGTCAAGACTCAAGCACTATATTATTGATAACATATGTGAAGAACATCCACAAACAACAAATATTGGCATTGAAAATTTTTGTAAAAATTTCGTGATATCATCAATTTACTCCCCTCCCAGATTTTCAATCACTGAGGATCGAGACGAGAATTTCTACAAATCCCTTACAATGCAAAACATACGTTCTGGGCCTCGCGTCTTATTACACCCAGATGTCGTATTCAACACAATTGCAAAAATGTACTTGGACGTCTTTTCGAGTGGGGAGCCCACTTATTGGTTTACTGAAACACAAAAAATTACGGATGTAATAGATTTTGGCGTCATGAAAAATATCTCTAGGGATTTAGTTCAAGTTGAAGCTTCTCTAGATCTGTCGTCCGATCACTCTCCCACGATCGTTACAATATGTAGGCCAGTGAGAAGCGCTTTACTTCACCCATATGTGAAGATGATAAATCGTGTTAATTGGCTGGAATTCAAAAACTATCTTAGTAGTCATTGCACGGAAAATATTACGCTTAGAAAACCCAATGATATTGAATCTAACGTTGCCAACCTAAATGAAAATATTAAACAAGATGCTGAACATGCTACGACCTCCCATTCGAAGACATGGTTTAATAGAATTTATGCAACGGCTATTGAACGTCTCGTATGTGAAAAAAAAGAACAGCCAGAAGGCAATGGCAACAGTACAGATCATCTTAACACAAAATAAGACTTAAAGAGTGCACGAATGGACTCCAAGAGCTGCTTGCATCTAAGAAAACTACATCTCTTAAAAGATATCTTGAAAGTTTCGATGTCACACCATCATCTAATTACTCCATGCGGCGCGCAATTAACGAATATTTGTATCGAAAATGTTTGCAAAAATTTTGTGATATCATCAATTTAATCCATTCCCAGATTCTCCATTACTGAGGATCAATACGAGGATTTCTACAAATCTCTTGGCCCTTGTTTCGTAGCAGCTGGCGACTATCATGCAAAACATACTTTCTGGGCTTCGCATCTTATCACACCCAGAGGTCGAGCGTTGTTCACCACAATTTGTAAAATGGGCTTGGACGTCATTTCGAGTGGGAAGCCCACATACTGGCCTAGTGACATATATAAAATTCCGGATGTTATAGATTTTGGCGTCATGAAAAATATTTCTAGGGATTTAGTTCAAGTTGAAGCTTCTCTAGATCTCTCGTCCGATCACTCTGCCACGATCGTTAAAATTTGTAGCCAAGCTTTACCTCACCCATATGTAAATATGATCAGTCGTGTTAATTGGATGCGATTCAAAAAATATCTTAGTAGTCATTGCACGCAAAACATTGCGCTAAGTACACCCGCAGATATTGAATGTAACATTGTCAACCTTAACAAAATGATTACACATACACACAGCACAGATCACCTCAACACAAAATAAGACTTAAAGAGTGCACGAATTAACTCAAAGATTTGCTTGCATCTGAGAAAACTGCATCTCTTAGAAATTATCTTGAAAGTCTCCATGTCACACCAGCATCTAATTACTCCATGTGGCGCGCTACTAAAAAGCTTAAAAGACCCGTATAGTTTAAACCACCTCTGCGCACTTTGATCGATTATTGGGCAAAAAGCGATACTGAAAAAGGTAAAATATTTGCTGAGCGTTTAAAATCCATATTTACACTAAATACATGTTCTGATGTTGCTGACTTACCGATTGTAGTTGCTCTACCCCCTCGACCCTTAAAGTTTTGACGGGTGATGTAAACTAAACTAATTGCTGAGCTCAACCCGAAGAAAGCTCCAGGTATGGATGGAATTAGTAACAATATGCTGATGAATCTGCCTCGCACTGCAACTAGAATCCTACTATTTATTTTTAATGCCATATTACGACTAGAGTATTATCCACACAGCTGAAAGCTTGTCAAGGTCAAAATGATTCCAAGGCCGGGCAAAGATCTTAGCGAAGCTGAGTCATAAAGGCCAAAAAGTTTACTATCAACAATATCAAAGCTTTTCGAAAAGCTGCTCATGACAAAATTGTCCCCAATTTTAACTGCTAGTGGTAGCCTACCGGACCATCAATTTGGTTTTAGAAGTCATCATAGCACCATTGAACAAACGCATAGATTGGTTCAATTTATAAGAACATTTGAAGAAAAGAAGTACTGTTCAGCACTCTTTATTGACGTTTCGCAGGCATTTGATAAAGTGTAGCATGAAGGCCAAATTTTAAAATTGAAATCATATCTACCAATAAATTTTCTAAATTTAATAGAAAGTAACATTACTACCAGAAAGTTCACGGAGAGAATTCATGAGTGTGCCCGAATCTATATCATCCGGTGTGCCACAGGCGAGCATACTGGGGCCAGTTTTATATTTGATTTATACTTGTGATATGCCTTTTAGAAGTAATATCCATACATGGACACAAGGTCTCTTATCCTAAACACTTCAGATGGGACTGCTTGAAAATAAATTTATTTTTTTCCTTTTTTGATTGTCACTACTTATGTTTTATTTATAACTATCACTCATTTTATGTCCGAAAGTGGTCGGGCCTAATAATTATATTTTATGTTTTTTATTTATTAATTTTAAGCCAAATTACAAAACACCTTTCAGCAAATTGAAACACGATGAATAAAACCAATTCACGTATTCCATTTGCAAGAAAGTTTCGTATATAAGGCTTAAATCTGCTGATGATAAAGGTTTAGTGGCCTTCGAAAACAGCTGGCTGTTCCGTTCAACGATGTGTTGTCAGAATATTTACAACTAGCTTTGATGTTATTTGTTCATTAATCATTATCACATGTAATTTGGATTAAAATAGCGATACGAACTTTAGCCTGTTCAAATAAATCATAAATATAGAAAAAAATTAAGTTATAAAAATAATAATAAAAAATTAACTAAAATTATATTTTAGATTTAAGATTCGAATACTTATTGTTAGTTCATATTTGAAGATACAATAAATAATTTCAAGCAAAAAAAAAAAATGTTACAAACTTAAACGCTAAATAACAAGTAAAACAAACTAACCAGGGGAGATACATCAATAACTGATACATTGGAGCGAGACGAGTAGCGTGGTCGAATTATCGGCCCAATGCGAGCTCGCTTGTGGCTCGAGCGATGTTTATTTAAATTTTAAGGCAGCGTCAACACATTTTGGCGGCATTTTTAAACAGATGAAAAATGTGCTGGGGAGGAGAGTTAAAATACGAGGGACAAAAACTGCCTAATGTTTTCTAATAGAATATAAAAGTATTTTGAAATTTTTTTAAAATAATTCATTGTTATTTATACTTTTGTGCTGTGCTCGTCACAGCACAGGAAGCGGCGTCTATAAACGCCCAATCCACAAATTGGCTCCTCTGCCATATGTTTGAAGACTTCCAGTCCTTCAATGGGGCCGGAATGTTGCGCCATAATAACAATAATAATAATACTAATAATACTAATAATAATAATGATAATTAATAATAATAATAATTAATACATAATAATAAAGAATGAATTCATATAATAATTAATATTAACATATTCTAAACATAAATAATAAATAACATGAAAACCCTAATAATAAATACATAATACATACATACATATATAATAACCTGTAATATTACATATAATACTAACTGTTAAGACTGGAATAACTATGTACATATATATAAGAATATATATCTGCTAAATATATAATTGACTTCACTTGCAAAGTATTTCTTGAAGTGCTCGCTAGTTTTCTTTCATTCGCATATTTTTTCACCGTGCCCTAATTTATTTCTTTAGTTTAAATTATAAAGTGTTTAATTTAAACAATTCGATTAGTTCCTAAAAACTATTAGGAAAAAACAGATACGTTTCAACAAAAAGTCGTCCTGTATTGTGTGCATATATTTTAAATTTTTCATTATTAATTTCATGGCCACTGGATATAGCAATAAGCAACACGTGCATTTTTTTCATTAAATTAACATCTATTTTTGTTATTTCGGCAGATTTTTCAGCGTTTTAAAAAAAACGTCTTGCCGTATTCCCATTATTCGTGTTTCCAAAACCAGGTTTGGGTTGGTCAACTATTAATCCCATATTCTCTTTAAATTTTTTCTGAATTTCTTTTTTTGTTTCAGCTACTGTTGTTTTTTCAGAATCAGTCCTAGCCTGCCACTTTTGTAAAGGTATTTTATATCCCACGTGCAAAAGACATTCGAAAAATCTAATCCAGCCATGAAGAATGGAAAGGCCAAATCTTAAATTGTCTACATGCACAGGTCTTTGGATCATGGCTTCTATATTATTAAAATCCTTACTTGTAGCGTCACATAAGTAACACTTTTGTGTTGATGTGGTTTCTGTTAAGGCATTGCAAAATTTTCCATCTACCATTGCCAAAGTTAATTTGTGGAAAACATGTACAACTTTCTCACCAATCGTGACAGTTGAACAGGTTAAATTCTGTATTTCCTCTTTAACTCTTTATTGTTCACTAATTCACACATATGCGGTTTCTTTGGTAAATTCAATTTTCAAGGGTCTGCAAAATCTAGCTGAAGACGACCGTGGATTTTGCCAAATTACCTTCTCCTCAAACATAAGCCTAAGTGGTACAATTGTTGTTAAAAAAACTGATGAAATACTAGCATCAGATCCATGAAAGGCTTGTTTGTATGAGCTATGGCCAGAGCTTCCATCAAAGCCCCATTTTGAATATAATACTACATTCGAGTTCGTAATGCCTAATAACAGTTTCTTGAAGTTCTATTAGTCGCTCCGCTGTGTGATTAAGAAGACCTTGTAAAGTTACTTCAACGGATGTCTCGCCTATTTTAAAGCTGGTCGATTCAGAGTAAGTTTTTTGTTTTTCAGTTTGAATATTGTTGTAGGAGGGAAATATTTGAGGAGCACCTTGTCTAACAACATTGTATTGATTTCGTGTCAGTTTAGCTTCTACAAAAACAGCCAAAGCTTTTGTATTCGATATTTTCAAGGTGGGAAGTGGTTGTTTCAAGTTTTTTTATAAATTTATGCCCTTGCAACACTTTTCATATATGGCTCGCAACACTTTTAATTCCTCGACATAACCTGCGCTTTGTAATTTAACCTGTGAAGCATAAAGTAACTCTGGCAATGATATGGTGTCTCTTAAAATCTTTGTTTTTTTATATTTACTCCAACCACTGGACTCGGTAAAACTAATTTCTTTTCGACCACGTTTTGCAGTCGGGGCGAGAGTAAAACCAATAGAGGATTCCAACCAGATTTTATTTTTAGCAATAAACCTCATTTCCATTCTATGCGCTCTACTCCACTTAGATTTAAATTCATAAAAGAAAACATCCATTCTTTTATTAAAATCACACATATTAACCTCAGAGCAGTTGGTGCGTTTTTTGATTTCTTCAGCTAAAAATTTCATCTTGTCATTCATTGTTTGAGTGCTTGAATTCATCATAATATCAAATAAGCTTCGACGAGTATAAAAAACAACGTTCGAACTTGTTTCTATAAAAAACAAAAAATAGTTCTAATACAAAAAAACCTTTCAAAAATCCCTTTTACCCGATTACTTAAAACTGTACAACACGATCACTGTTTGTCAAAACAAAGAATATTATTAAAATAAACAAAAACAAAATATTATTGAAACAAAGAATATTATTAAAAGAAACAAAAATAACATCATTAATATACTGAAAAGAAGAGCACAAATAAATGGAAAAAAAGTAACATGAAAAACAATACACAACAACAGCAGCAGTCGCGAGATCAATGTGATTTTTAGCTAATTTGACTGCTGCAACACTTGCTTTAAACAATGCATAGCTTCTAAAAGGCACAAAAAGGCAGCGTAAAATTTTGCAATATAATAGAGATTTATGTCTTCTTCAATATAAACTAAAAATTATGGCACGAATATTTTTTTTTTTTTTAATACATTTATTTATTTATTGTATCTTCAAATATGAACTAACAATAAGTATTCAAATCTTAAATCTAAAATATAAGTATTAGGCCCGACCACTGTCGGACATAAACTTAGTGATAGTTATAAATAATACATAAGTAGTGATAATAAAAAAATATTTTCAAGCAATCCCATCTGGAGTGTTGAGTAAAAGAGCCCTTGTGTCCTTCTTTTTCAAGCGAATGTGGCCAGTAAAATTCAAGATGTTACGAGCAAGCGGATTAGGATGTGACTCGAGTTTTGTTAAATATTTGCCTGCGTATTTTGCTATTTCTTCAATCACTAGTGGCATATTCAAATCACGATGTATATTTGAGTTTTTTATGTACCATGGAGCCGATGTTATGAAACGTAAAATTTTATTTTGCCTTCGTTGGATTCTCTCGACGTTAGAAGCTGAAGCAGTGCCCCATAACTGAATTCCGTAGCACCATATTGGCTTCAAGAGCGACTTGTATAATAAAAGTTTGCAGTCAAGGCTGAGTGTTGAGTTTCTACCAATCAGCCAATATATCTGAGTTAGTTTAAGTTTCATTTGTACTAGCTTTGAGTCAATATGGTGTTTCCATGTAAGTCGTCGATCAAGGTGTATACCAAGGTATTTTACATGTGAATGCTGAGGAACAACTTGATTTTTGATTCGAATTGGGGAACAAGTATCTCTTCGCAGTGTAAATGTTACCTGAACACACTTTTGCTCGTTTACCTTAATTCTCCATAATTTTAACCATAGTTCCAGTTGTGTTATATGTTCTTGTAGATATCGGGAAGCCTCATGAGGATTTTCGTGCATACTTAGGCAGGCTGTGTCATCGGCAAACGTAGATGTATGGATATGGCTGCTCAAAGGCATATCACAAGTATAAATTAAATACAAAACTGGCCCCAGTATGCTCCCCTGTGGCACACCGGATGATATAGTTTCGGGCACACTCATGAATTCTCCTTCCACAACCGTGAACTTCCGGGAAGTAATATAACTTTCTAATAAATTCACCAAATTTATTGGTAGATATAATTTTAATTTTAAAATTAGGCCTTCATGCCACACTTTATCAAATGCCTGTGAAACGTCAATAAACAGTGCAGAACAGTACTTCTTTTCTTCAAATGTTCTTCTTATACATTGAACCAATCTATGCGTTTGTTCAATAGTGCTATGCTGACTTCTAAAACCAAACTGATGGTCTGGGATACACCCACTACCAATTAGAATTGGGGACAATTTTGACATGAGCAGTTTTTCGAAAAGTTTTGACATTGTTGATAGCAGACTTATTGGCCTGTATGATTCTGCCTTGGTAAGATCTTTGCCCGGCTTTGGAATCATTTTAACTTTGGCATGCTTCCAGCTGTGGGGATAATACTCCAGTCGTAAAATGGCATTAAAAATGAATAACATGATTCTAATTACAATACGAGGCAATTTTATTAGCATTTGGTTACTAATTCCATCATTACCCGGTGCTTTCTTCGGGTTGAGTTCAGCAATTAGATTTTGTACATCACACATTTTAAATTTTATGGGTCAAGGGGGTAGCGCAACTACACTCGGAAAATCAACAACACCAGTACATGTGTTTGGGGTAAATACGGATTTTAAATGCTTTGAAAACAAGTTACCTTTAAACTCAACCGGTGTTTTAATTTTTTTCGCAGCGCGCCACAAGGAGTAATTAGATGCTGGTGTTACGTCGAGATTTTCCAGATAGTTTTTAAGAGATGCAGTTTTTTCATATGCAAGCAGTTCTTGGAGTCTTTTAGTGCACTCTTTTAATTTAATTTTATTTTGGGGTGATCTGTGCTGTTGCCATTCTCTTCTAGCTCTTCTTTTTGCACATACGAGATGTTCAATATCTGTAGAATATATTCTGTTAAACCCAGTCTGCGGATGGGAGGAAGTTGCATGTTCAGCTGCCTGCTTAATATTTTCATTAAGATTAGCAATATTAGATTCAATATCATCATGAGTTCTTAGCTTAATGTTTTCAGTGCAATGACTACTAAGATATTTTTTGAATCGCAGCCAATTAACACGACGGACCATTTTCACATATGGGTGAGGTAGAGCACTTCTCAGTAGGCTACAGATTGCAACGATCGTGGGAGAGTGATCGGACGATAGATCTAGGGAAGCTTCGACGTGAATTAATTCCCTAGAAATATTTTTCCTGACGCCAAAATCTATAATATCCGGAATTTTATGTATGTCAGTAGGCCAGTAAGTGGGCTCCCCACTCGAAATGACGTCCAAGCCCATTTTTGAAATTGTGTTGAACAACGCTCGTCCTCTAGGTGTGATAAGACGCGAACCCCAGAAAGTATGTTTTGCATTATAGTCTCCTGCTGCTACGAAACAAGGGCCAAGAGATTTGTAGAAATCCTCGTATTGATCCTCAGTAATTGCGAATCTAGGAGGGGGAGTAAATTGATGATATGACAAAATTTGTGCAAAAATTTTCGATACAAATATTCGTTGCTTGTAGATGTTCTTCACAAATGTTGTCAAGAATATAATGCTTGAGTCTTGACTTTATTAAAATTGCTGATCCCCCCCAAGCTCTTCCTCTTGGGTCCTTTGAATCATATAAAATGTAGCCATTAATTTTGAATAGGCTTCTTGAAGTCAAATGAGTCTCAGAAACCAACATTATATCAATATTTTTTTCCGTGAGGAAGTGCTCAAGTTCATTTTTATGTTGGCGAATGCCGTTTGCGTTCCAGAAACTTATTTTTAACGTGTTCATGGCTTGTTAACTAATGCTTGAAGCAGTGTAGACTGCATTCGTAGCATTTCTTGCATCATGCTAGTCATATTTGCTGTAAAATTATTTATAGTCAGCACTAGATTCTCAATAGTAGCTTCAAGGCGACTAAAATTAAAGCTTGAGTTTGCATTCGTTGAATTATTTTGAGGCGGAATATTTTGTGTGGGAATATAACTAGTCTTAGCTGCATCGGCATACGATACACGTGAAGTGACAGGTTGGCTCATTTCAGCAAAAGTGGCGGAGTAAGCGTTTGCTGTTTGTGCTGGAGCTAATTTAGGTTTTTGCGCCATAGTCTGTTTAACGAAAGAATAGACAGGACATCCTCTGTAGTTAGCGGTGTGATTACCTCCACAATTACTACATTTTTTTTCTGCTAGATCTTTAGGCTTAGTACAACCAGCAGTACCGTGCAATTCACCGCAGATAACACAAACTGAAGGTAACTTGCAGTAAGTTTTTGTGTGACCATATTCTTGACAATTATGGCACTGTACGGGTCCAGAACGCTTGTGTGGTTCTTCAATTGTTATTTTTCGGTATAAGAGATATTTTAAATTGTAAATTGGATGAGTCTCGCTTTTTTTCAATTTTATATCGTTTGGCTCAAGTTCGACGCGAAATAGAGGTTGAGGAATCTTCTCCCTATTTATTATGTTAGATACATTTTTTACCTTAAATCCCTGGAGGACGAGTGCATCTTTTATTTCTTCGGGAGCAACATAGGAATCGATGCCCTTTAATACGATCTGCAGGCCTTTAGAACTTTTAAGCTGATATGTGTAGAAACTTTTCTTACTTTTTTCAAATTCAGTAATCAGTTTGCGAAAATCTTTTTCTTCATAAATTTGAATTTTGGTTTCATCAATCTTACCACGTTTTATTGGAACGATGTGAAATTTATTCTCACCAATGACTGAAATTAAATTTTTTATAATAGCGTTTGAATTTTTTTCTCTCAAATAGATTGGAGGCGGCTTGGATGTTTTGTTCGTAGATACATCGGGTTCGTTGTTGTCAACTTGTAATATTTGAAAACGATTTTGGCGGTTAAATGGCACGAATATGGACGAATAATAACTATTTATCCATTTAAACTATAAAAATGCTAATTTTTTTGGCATTTCCAATATAAATAACTAAATCTAAAACACTTCCACACACAATTTGACACACAAATGTTAACGAAGTATTTGCAAAATAAACTGAACTTGATGGTTACATTGAAAAATTGTTAACTTTTGCAATACTTTTTAAAATAAATAAAATTTTAATCAGAAATAATTCATAGTTAGGCTCAAGTTCAGTAATTTCAATTCTTATTGAGTGAAATATTTTTATTAATTAATGTGAGTTTCTAAAGAAGAGAAGAAAAATTAAACTTAGACTTTAAACTGGGGGAAATGCCGATACTTTTCTGTGCAGCCACGCACTTCATAAGCACCCTAGTCTATCTACTTGGGTAGAGATTCTTATTAACATCAGCTATTTAACTTAAATTTACAATGAAACGGAATATGAGAAACGATTGTTGTGTATACAATTGATTTACCTTTGGTAAACACATTTATAAGTATCACTATTAATTTTCTGTTTTTCCATTTTTTTCCATTTTTCTATTTAGGTTAGCACGAAATTATATTACTATGAATTATTTCTGATTAAAAATCACTACAGTTCAATTAAAAAATCTAAAAAATTTCTCAATTGTACGAAATTTTAATCTATTATTACGAACTTCTTGTATTTTTCCATTTAATTCTATTACACTATTTACATTTCGGGTTTCTATTATCGTATATGGTCCCATATATGGACTCTCGTTCTTTCTTTTGTTACCTACTTTAAATAATACCAGATCTCCACGTCAAAACTATTATAATTACAATATTTGTATACTCTTGCTTTATGTGTTGTTTTGCTCAAGTATTCTGCTGGCTGTTAGATGGGCGTGTCGCAATTTTGATTTAAGTTCTGTCAAGTAATCGTCAAAATTATGGAATGTTTGTTCTGTTTTTATCCCATTTGGAAGCGTGACTAATTTACCAAAGATTAGCTCGAATGGTGAATAACCTGTAATGGTATGTGGAGTGGTGTTGTAAGCAAAGGCGTAGTAAGATAAAAGTTCATCCCAGTTATAGTTGTCAGTAAAAGATACCCCCAGGGGAGTCTCTTTTAGACTACGGATGTAGCAATCCCGGGGCCCCAGCTAGGGTAATATGGCTTTTTGCACTGACGTACCTTTGGCACATTACCCATAGAACTTATGTGTTACTACCCGATCTCCGGAAACAGAGCAAAGGATGTGCACATATTTATAAAAGGAAGACAGGTCCTGTTGATGTCAGTTAGGTGCAGCGCCACCTAGAACTGGCCCTGAGTTCAAAGACGATATAGGTGAAGCCCTTGTGGTGGATCTTCGAGGTCTCACCAGACAGCAGAGCTGCTCTGAAGTTTTGAGGGCATGTAGCGGTCGTCAGTGTCCTTTGCTAAAATGCCGAGTTCGTCCTACCCCACGGGGTTTAAGGGATGATTTTGGTAGGTGTAGAGTAGGCACTGGATATTTGGCGACACAGGCGCGCATTCATCTCGGAGGAGTGGTTGAGCTATGGTTGAGGAATTCTCTTGGGGACCTCGCTATTGGTGTATACACAACACCTTAGCTTGCTAGTGATTGACGTAACGCGGTCATCCAGACACTATTCTAGGTGCTGTTGCCATTGAACAGAATCTGCTATGGGCACGGACATAGTAGCAGAGTTTAGATAGCTCAAAGTACCTGAGCAAGGTACTTGAATATAGTACAGGGATAACTATATACAAAGATTTCAACCTGTGTGCCTTTGAGTGGGCATAGGTTCATTCTAAAAGGGGTACATGGGGGCGTTGGTCTGGCGTCTTACCTGTACCCGGTGCTTTGGCACCCGTGAGATAACGCCATAAAGGCTCACGGAAAGCTATTGCACATCTGTCAGTAAAAGATAGCATGTCTTGGTTTAATACTCTATGGTTTCTTCCTATAGATCCTAAAGTTTTGTGGTGGTATACTGTTGATTTCGATGGAATTATTTTGAGTAAAGCACCCCATAGACGTTTCTTTCAATTGAATTGATTCTTGGTCACATACTTCATAAACTGAATTGATTGATATTATCATTCAACTGTCAAATTCATATTTTTTCACAATTACAAATTTAAAAATTAAAAACTTCTTTTGCATTCATTCATTCATTTTTATATTTTTTATTTAAAATTCAATAAAATTAAATAAAATTTTAAAAATACATAACGTTTTCTATACAAAATAAAGCTACAAACATTAATTTTTACAGCTAATCAAGAGACTCAAGCACACACAGCACAATAGAATTAAAAGATTTACTAGTCACCATGAAAAATCAAAATCTTTTGATTCTTCTTCAACCAACTCGATAACTGCCAAAATAATCAATTGACAAAGCCATACACGCTTTGATTTGGACAACAACCGACATAACTGAAAATTGAATTGAATTGAAACTTATAAATTCATTTAATCATTTACAAATTCTGTACCTCAATCTGTTTTTAGTATGGCCTTATGAGAGACCCAGGTGTCTGAGATTCACAGGATTTTCAAATATCTGGTTATCACCTTCTATCGCTTTTTAACTTTCATCGGGGACTTGCAATGTACATTCGCAATTCAGTTGTGTACCAATGCCAGCAATTACTAGGCATATCTGATGGTGAATTTAGCTGTCTCTGGGTTAAATTCAAAATCAGCGCACACTGTTTACATTTCGGATTTTTTTACAGAAGTCCAAACGCAGAAAGGGATACTACCATTACTGGCTTCGATACCATTTCCGACTCCATATTGAATATCCTGGACAGTTGTCCGAACAGTGAAATCATTATTGCTGGTGATTTCAATGTCCACAATTCAACATGGCTTGGTCATTCGACCCATACAACTACGGAAGGCCAATATATTGAGCTGTTCGCAGCGCATAACCACTCAGCGCAACTCGTGAATGAACCAACCCACCTCCCGTGTGTTGAAGGGCACCAACAGAATACACTCGAACTTTTTCTCACTTCACACCCTAATAAGTATGAAGTGAGTGTTAATGCACCTCTTGGTAATTCAGATCACTGTACCACTTCGGCCTCCTTTTCGCTCACAGCACTTCATAGCGTTTCACCTGCAGCAGCGAAACGACTAAAATACATCTACGAAAAGGCTCGTTGGGCTGAGCTCAACGATTTTTTCGGCATTTTAATTGGAAGCTATGTTTCATTGACAATGATGTCAATGCCATGGCCAAAATGGTCGAAAGTATCATTTTGATGGGACTGAAAGTTTTCATACCATCAAAACAAATTCCGATTAAGCCTAGAGAGAAACTGTGGTTTAATCAGACATGCAAAAATGCAGTCAGATCTAGAGAGCAAGCATTCAGTATTTGGCGAAATAATCAAAACGCCGATACTGATTTTCTACGCAAAAGGGCGAGATCTTCGTGTGCCAAAGTACTTAGGCGTGAAAAAGCTCCTTACGACCAACGTCTCCGTGCTAAAGTTCTTGCTGCCCCCGGGGTAGTAAGACCTTTTGGTCATTCGTTAAAAGAGTAAAGAATATTGATAGTTCTTCAATTCCCACTCTTTTAGAGGATGACCTAATATTCACTGACTCGGCTGATAAAGCTAACCTACTAGCTGAAATATTGTTGAAGTCATTCCTACTTGCCGGAAAGCAATCAGCCACTGCCTGTGCTAGAGAGAGTATCCACTACTATGCCCAAGATATTCTTTCGAGCTCATGCAGTAAAAAAGGTTTTATCGAAACTCAACATAAACAAGTCTCCCGGGCCGTATGGCATTCCAGCACTGGTCTTTAAGCAGTGTTCCTCGAGTTTCCTCAGGGATCGCAATATAAGAGCTGTTATAGATGGGTTCTCATCAAATGAGTTCAAGCTAAATTCAGGGGTACCGCAAAATTCCGTTCTTTCACCAACTCTATTCCTCATCTTTCTTAATGACCTTCTATGTGAAACTTTCAACCCTATTTATTCTTTTGCGGACGACAGCAGCGTCTGTCATTCTTTCTCATTCAGCAATAGACCTAGCCTGCCGGAGGTTGAGTCTATGCGACAAACAATGAATGACACATTAAACTGTGATTTAGCAAAAACTTCTGAATGAGCTAATGCGAATAGGGTCGATTTTAATGCCAGTAAGACCCAATGCTGTTCGATTACTCACAGACTGTAAATGCTGATGCCTCTGTAACTATGGGTGGTATAAATATTAAGGAATCGGAAGCTCTTGGTGTTCTTGGCATGAAAAATCAGTGTGATGTCCGTTGGACTGAGCACATTTTTCAGGTCTCAAAAGAAGCATTCAAGTGCCTAGGTTTTTTAAAACGGTGCAAGCAATACTTCACCCCATCTGATCTTAATATTTATACCACTTATATCCGACCGAAAATAGAATAAACTCTCATGTTTAGGCCGGCGCTTCAAAGTATATTTTGGAGTTGCTCGACCGCGTACAGGAGAGGGCGAAGAAGCTCATTGGTGACAGTAGAGTATCCAACTCTATTGACTCATTGGAGCATCGACGCAATCTGGGGTGCATTTCTTTGTTCTATGGTTACTACAATGGAATGTGTTCTAATGAAGTTAGGGAACTTGTTCTTGAAACCCGAACATTTTTACGCACAACGCGAGCTTCATTCAGGGCACATCCTTTTGTGGTCAATTGGCCAATAAATCGCACTACGCATTACATAGAGAATTCCTTTTTTAGTCGTACTATTCGTATGTGGAATAAACTACCTGCGGAAGTGGTTCCTGTCACTTTCAACGTCGGAAGATTTAAATCGAATGTCCACAGACACTACTCTCTCTATCCTCCTCCCCATAACCTATTTTTCTAGTTCTAGCATAATGCATTGCATGAGTAGGGGTTAACCCCTGAGTGCTGATCCTACTTAAAAAAAATCCATACCTAAGAATAATTTTTTCTACTATTGCTTTGACTATTACGTTTGCTTCTTTTGTTTCGATTGGAACTGTTTCAATGTATTTCGTTAATTCGCAATGTGCGGTTAGTATGTTCCTACTGTAGGAACATGTGCAGTTGGCCTACTATCTAAATGGACTGTATGAAATGCTGTTGTTAGAGTGCTAGTGACAGTTAAGGGATCTTTATTGTGCTCTTTTATTTAGATTTTAACGCAGTTTATGCATTGTTTAATATATTCCTTCATCATTTTATTCACATGCTTCCATAAATACTTTTGTTTTATTTTAATAATGGTATTTTTTACTCTTGCATGATCTCCTTGTGGTGAGTAGTGGTACTCTTTGCTTTTTTTATCTGCTCTTCTTTATCTTGCACCTTTATCGGTGGATTATATAATAAAATTCGTGTAGGTGTTTGCAGACCTTTCCATTTATTTTTCTTGCTATTATATGTTTTATTGAGCTCTTTTTTACTTATATATTCATATATCACATCATCTTTTGCTAGCGAAATTTTGTCAACTTTACTATCACATAACACTATTGTGAGTTTCTGCAAAATTTCACCCAATTCCAAATATGCATTGTCCCTGCACTGTGTTATTACAATAACGTTTCTTTTATCATATATTGTAACTTTCGAAAAACTTTGGCGGGTTTTAATTTTTTTCTTTATAATTTCAAATTTCAAAATGTGGAGCTGATCAGGCTTTGTGTCATAAATTCTTCCTGCATCATTGTCTTTATCTTCTTTTTCATTCATCATATCCTTCACCATGCTCCTGGTCACTATATCTATATTTTTATATACGCTTACGCAATGTTTGTTGTTTAGGGTACTGGCCTTTTCCCCGTTTCCTTGATTTTTAAGGTAGACCCTTCTAGTACTGGGTCTACTATGATTATTGTTTAATATTTTCTATTCTCAGGGTTTCTGTAATTATTGTTATTTCTGTCGTTTTAATTTCTGTTATTGTTATTTCTATGGATATTATTTTGGTTGTTATGGTTTCGAGAGTTATTGTTGTTACGAGTCATAATTTTGTGGTTATAACTTGTTCTAATATTGTTAAAATTTCTTTGGTTATAGGTATAGCTACTTCCACCATTTCTATATTGCGAATATACATTGCACTGCTTTGGGTGTTTTACATATGTAGTAGATTCGACAGCTATATCTATTGCTTCTTGCAAGTTTTTGGTATGTACAGTACAAACGAAATCAATTTATATAGATTTTCTAAATTTTTATATGTTCACTTGGCAATCACTGTTCACTTGGTTATCACAGTTTCAGAATGATGGAATAACTAAAATAAAACTGTAGAATACAACAACAAGCAACATAAGACCACTACAAAAATACTTACATGCATGTACCGATGGTACATCGAATAAGTAAAAATAATTAATGTGATGATCGTAAAAAGATAAGTAAGAATAGTTAAACATACTGAGGTAGAGTAATATAATTTCGTGCTAACCTAAATAGAAAAAATGGAAAAAACAGAAAATTAATAGTGATACTTATAAATGTGTTTACCAAAGGTAAATCAATTGTATACACAACAATCGTTTCTCATATTCCGTTTTATTGTAAATTTAAGTTAAATAGCTGATGTTAATAAGAATCTCTACCCAAGTAGATAGACTAGGGTGCTGATGAAGTGCGTGGCTGCACAGAAAAGTATCGGTATTTCCCCCAGCTTAAAGTCTAAGTTTAATTTTTCTTCTCTTCTTTAGAAACTCGCATTAATTAATAAAAATATTTCATTCAATAAGAATTGAAATTACTGAACTTAAGCCTAACTATGAATTATTTCTGATTAAAATTCACTACAGTTCAATTAAAATATATAAAAATTTCTCACTTAATACATCATGGGCACGTGACAAAAATATGTTCACTTGGCAATCACTGTTCACTTGGTTAGCACAGTTTCAGACGGCTGGAATAACTAAAATAAAACTGTAGAATGCAACAACAAGTAACATAGACCACTACAAAAATACTTACATGCATGTACCGATGGTACATAAAATAAGTAAAAATAATTAATGTGATGATCGTAAAAAGATAAGTAAGAATAGTTAAACATACTGAGGTAGAGTAAAATAATTTCGTGCTAACCTAAATAGAAAAATGAAAAATTGGAAAAAACAGAAAATAAATAGTGATACTAATAAATGTGTTTACCAAAGGTAAATCAATTGTATACACAACAATCGTTTCTCATATTCCGTTTCATTGTACATTTAAGTTAAATAGCTGATGTTAATAAGAATCTCTACCCAAGTAGATAGACTAGGGTGCTGATGAAGTGCGTGGCTGCACAGAAAAGTATAGGTATTTCCCCCAGCTTAAAGTCTAAGTTTAATTTTTCTTCTCTTCTTTAGAAACTCACATTAATTAATAAAAATATTTCATTCAATAAGAATTGAAATTACTGCACTTGAGCCTAACTATGAATTATTTCTGGAAAAAAAATATTGATATAATGTTGGTTTCTGAGACTCATTTGACTTCGAGAAGCCTCTTTAAAATTTATGGCTATACTATATATGATACAAATGACCCTAAAGGAAGAGCTTGCGGTGGGTCAGCAATTTTAATAAAGTCAAGACTCAAGCACTATATTATTGATAACAAATGTGAAGAACATCCACAAACAACAAATATTGGCATTGAAAATTTTTGTAAACATTTCGTGATATCATCAATTTACTCCCCTCCCAGATTTTCAATCACTGAGGATCGAGACGAGAATTTCTACAAATCCCTTGCACCTCGTTTTATAGCAGCTGGCGACTACAATGTAAAACATACGTTCTGGGCCTCGCGTCTTATTACACCCAGATGTCGTATTCAACACAATTGCAAAAATGTACTTGGACGTCTTTTCGAGTGGGGAGCCCACTTATTGGTTTACTGAAATACAAAAAATTACGGATGTAATAGATTTTGGCGTCCTGAAAAATATCTCTAGGGATTTAGTTCAAGTTGAAGCTTCTCTAGATCTGTCGTCCGATCACTCTCCCACGATCGTTACAATTTGTAGGCCAGTGAGAAGCGCTTTACTTCACCCATATGTGAAGATGATAAATCGTGTTAATTGGCTGGAATTCAAAAAATATCTTAGTAGTCATTGCACGGAAAATATTACGCTTAGAACACCCAATGATATTGAATCTAACGTTGCCAACCTTAATGAAAATATTAAACAAGATGCTGAACATGCTACGACCTCCCATTCGAAGACATGGTTTAATAGAATTTATGCAACGGCTATTGAACGTCTCGTATGTGAAAAAAAACAGCCAGAAGGCAATGGCAACAGTACAGATCACCTCAACACAAAATAAGACTTAAAGAGTGCACGAATCGACTCCAAGAGCTGCTTGCATCTAAGAAAACTACATCTCTTAAAAGATATCTTGAAAGTTTCGATGTCACACCATCATCTAATTACTCCATGCGGCGCGCAATTAACGAATATTTGTATCGAAAATGTTTGCAAAAATTTTGTGATATCATCAATTTAATCCATTCCCAGATTCTCAATTACTGAGGATCAATACGAGGATTTCTACAAATCTCTTGGCCCTTGTTTCGTAGCAGCTGGCGACTATCATGCAAAACATACTTTCTGGGCTTCGCATCTTATCACACCCAGAGGTCGAGCGTTGTTCACCACAATTTGTAAAATGGGCTTGGACGTCATTTCGAGTGGGAAGCCCACATACTGGCCTAGTGACATATATAAAATTCCGGATGTTATAGATTTTGGCGTCATGAAAAATATTTCTAGGGATTTAGTTCAAGTTGAAGCTTCTCTAGATCTCTCGTCCGATCACTCTGCCACGATCGTTAAAATTTGTAGCCAAGCTTTACCTCACCCATATGTAAATATGATCAGTCGTGTTAATTGGATGCGATTCAAAAAATATCTTAGTAGTCATTGCACGCAAAACATTGCGCTAAGTACACCCGCAGATATTGAATGTAACATTGTCAACCTTAACAAAATGATTACACATACACACAGCACAGATCACTTCAACACAAAATAAGACTTAAAGAGTGCACGAATTAACTCAAAGATTTGCTTGCATCTGAGAAAACTGCATCTCTTAGAAATTATCTTGAAAGTCTCCATGTCACACCAGCATCTAATTACTCCATGTGGCGCGCTACTAAAAAGCTTAAAAGACCCGTATAGTTTAAACCACCTCTGCGCACTTTGATCGATTATTGGGCAAAAAGCGATACTGAAAAAGGTAAAATATTTGCTGAGCGTTTAAAATCCATATTTACACTAAATACATGTTCTGATGTTGCTGACTTACCGATTGTAGTTGCTCTACCCCCTCGACCCTTAAAGTTTTGACGGGTGATGTAAACTAAACTAATTGCTGAGCTCAACCCGAAGAAAGCTCCAGGTGTGGATGGAATTAGTAACAATATGCTGATGAATCTGCCTCGCACTGCAACTAGAATCCTACTATTTATTTTTAATGCCATATTACGACTAGAGTATTATCCACACAGCTGAAAGCTTGTCAAGGTCAAAATGATTCCAAGGCCGGGCAAAGATCTTAGCGAAGCTGAGTCATAAAGGCCAAAAAGTTTACTATCAACAATATCAAAGCTTTTCGAAAAGCTGCTCATGACAAAATTGTCCCCAATTTTAACTGCTAGTGGTAGCCTACCGGACCATCAATTTGGTTTTAGAAGTCATCATAGCACCATTGAACAAACGCATAGATTGGTTCAATTTATAAGAACATTTGAAGAAAAGAAGTACTGTTCAGCACTCTTTATTGACGTTTCGCAGGCATTTGATAAAGTGTAGCATGAAGGCCAAATTTTAAAATTGAAATCATATCTACCAATAAATTTTCTAAATTTAATAGAAAGTAACATTACTACCAGAAAGTTCACGGAGAGAATTCATGAGTGTGCCCGAATCTATATCATCCGGTGTGCCACAGGCGAGCATACTGGGGCCAGTTTTATATTTGATTTATACTTGTGATATGCCTTTTAGAAGTAATATCCATACATGGACACAAGGTCTCTTATCCTAAACACTTCAGATGGGACTGCTTGAAAATAAATTTATTTTTTCCTTTTTTGATTGTCACTACTTATGTTTTATTTATAACTATCACTCATTTTATGTCCGAAAGTGGTCGGGCCTAATAATTATATTTTATGTTTTTTATTTATTAATTTTAAGCCAAATTACAAAACACCTTTCAGCAAATTGAAACACGATGAATAAAACCAATTCACGTATTCCATTTGCAAGAAAGTTTCGTATATAAGGCTTAAATCTGCTGATGATAAAGGTTTAGTGGCCTTCGAAAACAGCTGGCTGTTCCGTTCAACGATGTGTTGTCAGAATATTTACAACTAGCTTTGATGTTATTTGTTCATTAATCATTATCACATGTAATTTGGATTAAAATAGCGATACGAACTTTAGCCCGTTCAAATAAATCATAAATATAGAAAAAAATTAAGTTATAAAAATAATAATTAAAAATTAACTAAAATTATATTTTAGATTTAAGATTTGAATACTTATTGTTAGTTCATATTTGAAGATACAATAAATAATTTCAAGCAAAAAAAAATGTTACAAACTTAAACGCTAAATAACAAGTAAAACAAGATACATCAATAACTGATACATTGGAGCGAGACGAGTAGCGTGGTCGAATTATCGGCCCAATGCGAGCTCGCTTGTGGCTCGAGCGATGTTTATTTAAATTTTAAGGCAGCGTCAACACATTTTGGCGGCATTTTTAAACAGATGAAAAATGTGCAGGGGAGGAGAGTTAAAATACGAGGGACAAAAACTGCCTAATGTTTTCTAATAGAATATAAAAGTATTTTGAAATTTTTTTAAAATAATTCATTGTTATTTATACTTTTTTATGCAATCAACAACGATTAGATGTTTAATGAAGTAGTTATGTGTGCAATACCTAAAGATAATGTAGGTATTTCAATTTATTTAAAAAAAGGATGCTTTATTTATTATTATGTTTGATATTTCCGCAAAATTTTCAAGTTATATATGATTTTTTGATGTAGCCGTCGATAGTGATTCTTAACGCCATGACACATTTACTAAAAAAATATTTTCAATAAACGTGCATAGAATTTTATTTGTCAATAATGCAAAAATCATCATCTTAGAAAATTCAAAAGGTTTTTTATTGAATCAGCGATTTTTGTATTCAAATATCAAAATCATTTTGTTCTGTGTACATGATCTCTTACTATGTAATATACTATATATGTATAAGCACTATTTGCTTGAATTTACTTTAAAATTCTTAAAAAATTGTTTTAGAACTGCTTTTATATTAAGAATCGAAATTTGGCCAATTTTCAGTTAATAAATGTACTAAGCTTAGAAAATTAACTTTTCTCAGGAGCGCGAATTTTTTATTCCCCTTTCCCGGGAAGTGCAAAAGCACGGAAAATGCCAAACCTTACTAACAACCCTTTATCAGCATGTTTAAGTTTAATATTATCAAACGTCAGTCCTGTTTCAGACATGGTGGAAGTTAATTTTGTTATCACCAATGACTCCATTGCCAATAGACAAAATTTTATTTATCTCAGCAAGCCGAAGAAACGCAATACGAATTTCGACTGTTGCTTTTGTGATCGCTTTAGCTAAGCTTAACCTCTTAAAAAATTTCGCAGTAAAGCAACAGTAGATTTTTTCAAACACTCAAATAATGTTCAGAGACAGTGTAGTCACCCGATTACTCCTTGTTGAAACGGTTGGTCACAACAGAACCCATTAATTGTGACTAAATATACGTTTGTATAAAATACCCACACACACATACATAAAAGTTTACAGAACAAAGAACGAAAAACACATTTTCACTTTCTATCGCCTTAGATTAGACACTTAGAAACTTATCTAGATCACTTTCTGCCGCCGCAGATTGAGATGCAAAATAAATTAACGTAAGTTAATAATATATAAATTTTTATCGCAAAACTAACCGTTTGACATATAATTAAGTTTTCATGACCTTTGACTTTGAAAATATTTTTTTTTGCAGGCACGGGATCAATGGGCACTTTCCAGGAATTCATTGGAGTGCTATCCCCTACATGCCTGCAAATTTTGATTTTGGCAAAAAATATCAATTACATTCTAAAATACTTGAAAACATATGTTTGCATTTCTAATTAATTTTTACTTACTTGCACCCGATCCTGGATTATCACTGCATTCATTAACTTGCGTTCCAACAATTGAGCCAAATCCTACTGGAGACATATTGGATGGTGATAACGATGTTTCTTCTTTTTTAATCAGATCTTTTTCATCTTTTATAATACCTGTAGGTAATCCTGTCTTAAGGTTACTAATTGATGTTTGACTTGGTAATGATGTATTAGTTGCAGCATTTCCCGATATAGAACTTGTGGTGGAAGATGAACTGTTCGATTTATCTGGAAAACAGAATACCATATTTTCTTATTAAACAACAAAATTAATGTGCACCTAAGTAAGACTAAAGGCAGAATTAGTTTGTACGCGCTGTTATGTTCTGAATCAGCTGTTTTGCTTCTGGTTAGTTGAAAATCTGTATGTGTGGTTAGTTTTTCTTTTTTCGTACTGTTCTGTTGCGGACAAATCTGTAGAAAATAGAATTCAACGTTAAGTGACAGCCAAAAGTGTGTACGTATTAGTGTGTTGTGATATTTTGTGTACAAGTGTAATCAATTCTATAGGTTGCCAGCTGATTTTTTTCACAGAAAAAGTAATTGCAAAATATATTATACAGAAAATAACAGCAACAGAAAGTAAAGACTATAGAGGCCTTAAATTGAACTAAGACATCTCAGCTCGGGATGGATATAAACATTGATGTTTTGGGTCGAAACATCGACATAATGCGATGGTTTTTTTCGTAAACAATCGGAAGACATCGATGTTTACTTTCGATGCATCGAAATGATAAATTGTATACTGAACGTGTAGATTGTAGGGATGGACAAAAATCATCGATGTTTTAAAAACAATCGATGTATTGTGTCGAAACATCGATGTTTTCTTTCTATGTATCGAAATGATAAATTATATACAGAATGTGTAGATTGATATATAAGCGTTTATACATATACATATTGATGTGTTGGCATGATTCAAGTTTATAAATGTAAACGTAATGGTAGGTGCAGACTTAGCAGCTTTCTTACGCAACACGGTTTCGAATATTTTGATACACACACTGCAACCTACAATTCAACCGTCAATGTAACCCCTAAACATCAGAACATTTTGATATTTTTGAAACTTCGAATGCAAACATAAACAAGACTACAGACCATGCGACCGACAATGCAGCCTGCCTGGTTGCATAAACACGTTGCTAAGTCTGTACCAGTGATCGGCAATGAATCGTTTTTTCACTATTCATGCTTGAATGAATGAGGCGACGACATTGATATACATACAACATTCACACCTCGGTTTGATATCTAATTTCAGGAAAATACTTACACTACTCACATTGATTTAACTCACTTAGCTCTTGCAAGTATGTTTATTTTAAAGTTTAATCATTTAGCAGTTTGGAACGAGTATACAATAGTATTAAATAGGAGTAGTACGGTAATGTATAAGCCAGGCTCATAAAAATTTTGGCAATTAAAATAAAAATTTTGTAAATTATGGGCTAACTTTACATATTATGGTAATTACTGTCAAGGGGGTATGGATGCTTTGTACATAGATAAGGATAGTTTGAATTGAAGGTTATTTTAGAAAGAAATTATGTGTGCTTTCGGGAATATGCTAATGTTTTTGTTGTAGGTTTTATTTAGTTTGGTTTTCCTATTTCCTATTTCGTGATCATGGGAGTCAACTTCATACTCGTACGTGTGTATTTGTGTATGTTTTTACAATAACAAAATGTCATAGTGTGCACTCAGCATTAATTTTTTTTTGTAATATTCGTTTTAGCTGGTGGATATTGAAGGGTATTTTAGAAAGTAATTATGTATGCTGGTGAGATATCAATGCTTTGTTTTTGTTGTTGTTTGATTTTAATTTTTTTTAAAAGAGTTTAAAGAAATTTTGAAACAACATCAATTTAACACAACATCAATGCTAATATGGTATTCTCTAACAGTTTAAGGATGACATTGTCTGTTTATCGATAACGTTGATGAAATAAAGTTCACATATCTAATGGTTGAGTCAGCTGATCCATTTTTTTTATTGTGTTTTTGGTAAAAACGAAATTAAAAAAAATTTTAAAAAGTGGTTTATTTTATTAAAATAGTTCAACAAATTTAATAGAAATGTTTTTCGCTTCTGATTCGGATTCAAACGACGAAGAAAATAAAAAAAGATTAATAGTGCAAATAAGACTATTTAGGCAGAAGTCATATATTTTTGATTTGCCCGATGAGAAGTAAGTTATAAATTAATGGTCGTTACTGTCAAGTACTGGATTTTGTCACTCTTTTTAAGATTTGAAAGTTATTTTCGACTTAATAAGCAATCATTCAAGTGTGTAATTGAAACAATAGAGCCTTATTTAAAAAAAGGGACTAGGTCAACTTTTATTCCAAGCACCATAAAATTGGCAGCTGCGTTACGTTTTTTGCTCAAGGATCATACCAAGTTAGTGTTGGAAATGATTTTAATCTCGGATTATCACAGCCCGTTGTGTCAAGGATTTTATCCGAGGTCTTAGATGTCATGGAGAGAGAAGTTTGTCCACAATGGATAAAATTTGATATGACAGACGCTGAAAAAAATGAAGCCAAGCTGAATTTTTTCCAAAAAACAGAGTTTCCAGGTGTTATTGGGTGTGTGGACGGAACCCACATTAAAATTTTGGCACCTAATAAAGAAAATCAGCATCTATATTACAACCGCAAGGGATATTTTAGCTTAAACGCCATGATTGTAAGTTTGTATAACACAATTGTATATTTCCTTTATATTTTACATTTATATTTAAATATTTCATACTTATCCACACAGATTTGTGACCACAAAATGCAGATTCGATTTTTGGATGCCCGATACCCAGGTTCTAGCCATGATTCGCTAATTTGGAACGTGAGTCATGCAAAACGAATTTTGCAAACACGTTACGATGCAAATGATCGAAATTCGTCGCTGTTAGGAAAATGTTAACGATAATTTAGATGTCTTATGTATATAAACTTAACTTATTTTATTAAGGTGATGCAGGCTATCCTTTAGAGCCATACTTGATGACGCCATACCGATCGGTTTGTGAAGGAAGTGACGAGGCTGTTTTTAATTCCAAACATGATAAAGCGCGAAACATTGTCGAAAGGACAATTGGTGTGTTAAAAAACAGATTTCGCTGTCTTCTTGGCGCACGTCAGCTTCATTACAAACCGGCGAAAGCCATTAAAATTGCAAATGTTTGTGCAGCTCTTCACAACATTTGTATTGAACACGGCTTAAACGTTATATCTGATGATATTGAAAATTTTCCAAATGACATTGAAGGACATGAAATCCTTGACGACCCTGAAACTGTCCGAAGTACTGAAGCGCATCGAAGAAGAGAAGAAACAAAACGCAGTTTCTTATAGTTTCGAATCAGTTTTTTAATTCTCATTTAAATCATTAAAAAAATATGAACACATTCAAAAACAAAACAAGGAAAAAAATACAAAAATAATTTGAAATTTATTTGCTGGTGGTTCAGCGTTGCATTTCATTGTTGCTGTAACATTTCATCAGTAGACTTCAACCACACATTTTGAATAGTCACAAACCTCTTATCTTATGCACAGACTTTCAAAAACTATTTGAGAATTCGCAAACAATAATATTTTTTGAAAATCACAAAAGAATAATAAGCGTACTAGGCTTAGAAACTTATACAAATACCTCCAAATAATTTGTATTCCATATGAATCTATTCTGTTTTTCTACACCTTTATACAATTAGAAGTCCATTGGATAACAAAGTATTTTTAAGGCAAAATGAAAAATAAAATCTAAATTTAAAATTTAAGAAAATTATTCGATATATTGTCAGAATATATAAAAATAAAATAAATAAATTTGAAATTAAAATAAACTTCTGACAATACATCGAATAATAATTTTCTTAAGTTTTAAATTTAGATTTTATTTTTCATTTTGCCTTATAACTTTTAAGTAAAGTTTAATGGTGTTACTTTGTAATTTACGTCGGTATTGTATTTAAAGATATGCGACCACAAGCACACAATCTTGGCTATTAATTCCAAATACGGAGGTGTCGCCCATGACTCATTTGTGTGGAAAAACTCAGAATAAAGAAATTTTCTGAACACGAGTATAATACAGGCTTAAGAAATTATTGGCTCTTAGGTAAGGAAAAGAGAACTATTTCAGTTAGTGCTTTTATGGAATTAATATGTGTCTGTACATATAACATAGTTAGTAAAATGTTATCAAAACAATTTAATGTAATTTAGCCAAGAAATATTTTACTAATTCTATGATATAGAGAAAAGGAACATGAAAAATTAAGCTTGTTAAAATTTTTATATACTTGGAAATTTCATTTGTATTGAAAATTTTATATTTATAGGAGATTCTGGATATCCATGTGAGCCATGGTTGTTAACGCCATACCGGAACCCGCAGGAAAACTCCATGGAGTCAAAATTTAATGAGGTGCATTCAAAGGGAAGATGTGTCGGCTCGCTGGAAGATTTTATGCCACGACAAACGAAGTCGTTACAGTGCTGAAAAGGTTGCCCAATTCACAAACGTATGCGCTGCTTTACATAATATATGCATAATTTTTAAAGTGCCAAATTATGAAAATGTGCGACAAGCAACTGAGATGAAGATAACTCCTTCAGTAGACGATTCAACAGAGACCAATATAACAAAAATTGGAAAAAAATTCGTGACAACATTAAATTAAATTTATGTACTATTTAATAATTTTCAATTCATAAGAGTATGTACATATGTAAATAAAATTAAAAAAACATTAAAAATGCAATAAAAACGTAAAGAAAAATTCGATTTAAATACTTTTTATGACAAGTAAGGGTAGGTATTAATTGATTGCAAATGAAACTTCTTCTAGGAAAAAAGATTTAATTTTAAAATCATTTTGTTTCGTGGCAGCTGGAGACTACAATGCAAAGCATACGTACTGGGGGTCGCGCCTTGTAACACCTAGAGGTCAAGCTTTGTTTAATACAATTTCAAAAATGGGCTTAGATGTTATTTCGAGTGACGTACGAAAAATTCCGGATGTTATTTATTTTGGCGTAATGAAAAATATTTCTAGGGATTTAATTAATGTTGAAACTTCTCTAGATCTCTCCTCCGATCACTCCCCCACTATCGTTACAATTTGTAACCCACTAAGAAGTGACTTACCTTGCCCATATATGAAGATGACCAATCGTGTTAATTGGCTGGGATTCAAAAAATATCTTAGTAGTCATTGCACGGAAAATATTGCGTTAAGAACACCCAATGACATTGAAACTAACATTGCCAATCTTAACGAAATTATTAAACAGGCTGCTGAACATTCCACTACCTCCCATCCGCAGTCTGGGTTTAATAGAATTTATTCCAGGGATATTGAACATCTCGTATGTGAAAAAAGAAGAGCTAGAAGGGAATGGCAACAGCACAGATCACCCCAACATAAACTCAGACTTAAAGAATGT
Source organism: Tachina fera (assembly GCA_905220375.1). NCBI lineage: Eukaryota > Metazoa > Arthropoda > Insecta > Diptera > Tachinidae > Tachina > Tachina fera. Next base: position 2,662,408 of record LR999968.1, on the reverse strand, counting down.
TCTAAACGACTTCAAGAGTTGCTTGCATCTGAAAAAACTGCATCTCTTAAAAATTATTTGGAAAGTCTTGATGTCACACCAACATCTAATTACTCTTTGTGGCGCGCTGCTAGAAAGCTTAAAACACCCGTTGAGTTTAAGCCACCTCTGCGCACATCTACCGGAGGATGGGCAAGAAGCGATACGGAAAAATGTAAAATATTTGCTGAGCATTTAAAATACGTATTTACCCCAAATACATGTACTGGTGTTGCTGATTTGCCGAGTGTAGTTGCTCTACCCCCTCGAGCCTTAAAGTTTAAGATGCATGACGTACATAAAGTAATTGCTGAACTCAAGCCAAAGAAAGCTCCAGGTATTGACAGAATTAGTAACAAGATGCTGATGAACTTGCCGCATATTGCAATAAGAATCTTGCTGTTTATTTATAATGCCATATTACGACTGGAGTATTATCCACAACTCTGGAAGCTTGCAAAAATCAAAATGATTCCAAAGCCGGGCAAAGATCTTACTAAACCTGAGTCATATAGGCCAATAAGTTTGCTGTCAACTATGTCAAAACTCTTAGAAAAGCTGCGCATGACAAAATTGTCCCCAATTTAAACTGATAGTGGGTGCATCCCAGACCATCAATTTGGTTTTAGAAGTCAGCATAGCACCATTGAACAAACTCATAGATTGGTTCAATTTATAAGAAAAACATTTGAGGAAAAGAAGTATTGTTCTGTCCTGTTTATTGACGTTTCTCAGGCATTTGATAAAGTGTGGCATGAAGGTCTAATTCTAAAATTAAAATCATATCTACCAATAAATTTAGTGAATTTATTAGAAAGTTACATTACTACCCGGAAGTTCACGGTTGTGGAAGGAGAATTCTTGAGTGTGCCCGAATCTATATCATCCGGTGTGCCACAGGGTAGCATACTGGGGCCAGTTTTGTATTTGATCTATACTTGTGATATGCCTTTGAGCAGCAATATCCATACATCTACGTTTGCCGATGATACAGCCTGCCTGAGTATGCATGAAAACCCTCACGAGGCTTCCCGATATCTACAAGAATATATTACACAATTGGAAATGTGGTTGAACTTATGGAGAATTAAGGTAAATGAACAAAAGTGTGTCCTGGACTGTAAACTTTTAATATACAAGCCGCTTTTGAAGCCAATATGGTGTTACGGTATCTAGTTATGGGGCACTGCTTCAGCTTCCAATGTAGAGAGAATCCAACGAAGGCAAAACAAAATTTTACGGTTAATAACATCGGCTCCATGGTACATCAAAAATTCCAATATCCATCGTGATTTAAATATGCCACTAGTGATTGAAGAAATTGCAAAATACGCAAGCAAATATTTAACAAAACTCGAGTCACATCCTAATCCGCTTGCTCGTAATATTTTGAACTTTAATGGACACATCCGCTTAAAAAAGAGGGACACAAGGACTCTATTACTCAACACTCCAGATGGGATTTCTTGAATCAACAATCAAAATGTTCCCCCATTCGAATCAACAATCAAAATATTCCTCAACATTCCCAAGTGAAATACCTTGGTATACACCTTGATCGAAGACTTACATGGAAACATCATATTGACTTTAAGATAAATATATGTATTAAAAAAAAAATTTAAATCAGAAATCAATAAAAAAAATTTACAAATTTTTTTGAAATCACTTTTAATGCAATCGCAGTTGATTGCAATTTTTAACAGCTCTGGTAGGTACGTATGAATGACTAGAAACAAAGCTTATAAATTAATTGAAAGGATACAAAACTAAATAAAAATTCATTTGTGTAAAAACAAAAAGCTCAAAGCATAAATTGAGCAGTTCCGATATCCTTGAGATCATTTTTTAAACTTTTTGGCTAGGTTTTATAGCTTTTTCTTCCAGTTTTCTAATTCTAGTTCTTTTATTTGCCTATTTATATTATGCTCCCTTTCTTTAATTTCAAGTTGGTCTAATTTCTCCAGCATTTCTTGTTGGTAATTATCTGTGGTAAGCAAATTTTTTTTAAGTAAAGTGGTTTTTGATTTCCTTGTAGGTTTAATTTTTGGGAGCTCTTTGTACATAAATGACGATTCTTTTTTTAAAGTTTCTTCGTCATCTACAATTTCTATGAAAGGATGCACATTTTCTTTCATGTTAACATCTTCATCAAATGAGATTGTAAGCAATGAATTATCATAATTGCTATTTTGTGATGTTGTTGGGAAATTTTGGCATATATCATAACCTTTTTGCTGTGTGAGGTCTTCCACTTTAGTAGAACCAAAAGTTTTAACTGCCTTCAGCCCATCAACAGCAACTTCTAAGCCTGCTGCTGCCAATATCTGCTCCTCAACTTGGGAGAGAACTTTTTCTTCAAAAGGTCCACCACCGGTTCGCTTTATTGATGATTTGTTAAAAGATAGTTTCTTTTTAACTTGTTGGGTTTGGTCAGCATACACCTACATGTGTACATAAAAATGTAGAAATATAAACAAATGTTAATAAGCAAATCATATCATACATTCTCATACCTTGCGCCACGACTTTGAACCTTTTGTTGGTGGACCTGAAGCATTTAATTTTAATGTAAGGTCTTCCCAAAGTTGGTTCGCTTTAGCTTTACCTTGAGAGGTATTAGGCAACATGCTCTTTGCCAAATCGGTGTGGACAGCCATAAAATTAGCTAAGATCTTTTTTTGCGCAAAATTGATTTTTTTTGCTGTTAACCTAAAATAAAAAAGTATTAACACAAATATTTCACATTTTTAAAAATATTAAACTTAAATTTTTCTTTTTGCTACCTTTTTTGCACAATTCAATTCCTGGTTTGTTTACGAGTAAAAACTCGCACGGTTGCATTCGAATGGTCACCCGATATCGAACGCCATCATTAAGAATTTCGAAAGCTCTTATTATACATCGAATAAGAGAACTTCAAATAACCAAAAACTCGCATATTCGAGTCAGAATTCGCTCGTACGAGAATGCGAGAATTAGCCCCCAGATTATCCATAGTGGTTTCTAGGCGACTGAAATTAAAGCTTGAGGTTTACTGAGTTTTGAGTATTTGGTGGTGAAACATTTTGTGAGGGAATAGAATTTGTCTTAGCAGCATCGGCATACGATAAACGGGACGTGACTGGTTGGCTCATTTAAGCAAAAGTTGCGGAGTAAGCGTTTGCTGATTGAGCTGGAGCTAATTTAGGTTTTTGCACCATATCCTGTTCGACGAAGGAGTACACAGGATACCCTCTGTACTTAGCGCTGTGATTATCTCCACAATTACTGCATTTTTTATCACTTTGATCTTTTGGCTTATTGCAACTAGCAGTGCCGTGTAATTAGCCGCACACAGCACAAAAAAAGAGGGTAATTTACAGTATGTTTTTGTGTCACTGTACAGGACCTGAACGTTTACGTGTCTCTTCAACTGTGATTTTTCGGTATAAGAAGTATTTTTAAATATAAATTGGATGCGTCTCATTTTTTCTTAATTTTATATAATTTGGCTTAAGTTCGCCGCGAAATAGAGAATGAGCAATCTTCTCGTCGGGTGCATCTTTTATTTCCTCGGCAACAACATAAGAATCTATGCCCTTTAATACGATCTGCAGGCATTTAGCACTCCTAAGCTGATATGTGTAGAAACTGTATTCACTTTTTTAAAATTCAGTAATCATTTTGCGAAAATATTTTTCTTCATAAATTTGAATTTTCGTTTCACCGATGTTACCACGTTTTATTAAGACGATGTAAAATTTATTCTCACCAATTACCAAAATTAATTTTTTAATAAAAGCGTTTGCGCTTTTTTCTCGCAAATAGATTGGTGGTGGCTTGGATGTTCTGTTCGTGGGTACATCAGGTTTGTTGTTTTCATTTTTCAATATTTTAAAACGGTTTCAACGATTTGTAGAGGATGCGCTGTTATCCCTAGATAGCTTGGGGGCAGATGAAATTTTTGAAGAATTTGGGCTGCTTCCACGCTTTACTACAGTTATATATCTGTCCACCCCGACTGGAACCTTGGGTTTTTTGCTACTGTTATCCAAAGTGATAACTTGGTTAAGTGATGAACACAAGCCCGAAGCAGATGATATTGCTGGCTTAAATGAAGAAGTAATAGGCAAAGGTAATGGTAACGAATCACTAGTTGGCATTGGACAAAGCGAAGTTGATCGCTGACGAAAAAGTGGCTTTGCCGTTAAAAAAATTCTATCAGATTTTTTATTTTTATTAAGAGCTTCAGAATTCGCAGTAAGTAAAAAATTATAGCAATACAATTAAAGCTTATTAATCAGGGTTGTTAACATATATTCCGAATATTTTTTGATATGATTTTTTGTTTAGTATGTAAGAACTCCGCTAAGACGTCTGTTTACTATGAATGTACAACATATGTCTTGATTTTGTATTGAAATTCTCATCTCATTGTTATTGTTGAAGGATTGTAGGTACGGTGTATATGTGTGGTAGCCTTTTTTAATTATACTCTCGTCTGATTGGGGTTTTTCTAGAACATCTTGTATGTAACACATTTTTTGTCAACTTTAAAATAAGAAACTTCAACAATTTTTTATTTTCTTGTGTCAAATGTTTTTTATGTAATAATGAATAAATGACTGGTAGATCTGAGTAACGGTCTTGGTTAGGAGCTAGAATTTTCTTATTGAATGCAAAAAGTTTTCCAATTGTTAAAGTATATGCGATCCTTAGAGCTATTAACTCTAACTTGCATTGTATTGTTATTAGCTTCTATATCAATTTATTTTCCGGACAATACTACTTATAGTTATGTTTAATATAATCAACTATATCATTCAATTCATGTTCACCAATATATTGTTATAATCATCTACATTTCGAATGCTATTATATGAATAAAAATCAGTTAGATCACATTCATATTCTCCCTTTAAACGAATAGGAGGAAAGTAATTAGAAGATAAATCAGATGAGTTTGAGCTAAGAGTAAGTGTTATTGACATTATGCTTGTCTGATTACAAATAAGTGAAATTAAACCACAACACTTTGCATTAGAAAATAATTTATATATAATTATATTATATATATATATATATATATATATCTATATATATATATATATAAACTTCACTACAATATTTCATTTTAATTGATCCAAGAATTATGTTGATTGGTAAATCCTAACCGTTTAACATATGCCTTTTCTCCTTTAGTTGTAAGAACTTTTTCAAATAATATGTATTTGGAAATCTAGTTTTTGAAAGTTCTTTATCATTGAATCCACCTTTAATAGGATTACCACGATGGTCTTTTAATATATATGTAGCTGAATATGTATTTTGAACGTTTTAATCGTGAAAACTGCTGTGGTGCAATTTGGTGTATATATATCCTTTTTCAAAAATATGTTTATATTTACTTTTTTTACGCACATGATCTCCAACATTGAGCTTTTATAATTTAAAGTTTTAAACGGTTATATACCGTATTTAATAATTCTTTCTCGTTTGTAGAGTTAACTTGAATCGGTAGCATTTTGAAGGTACGATGAATTTTTCTATTATATGTATTAATCAAGTCTTTGTATATGTCGACCCATTAAAGCTAAACTCTTTCCACATCACTCCTTTTAATGTTCTATTAAATCGTTCTACTATTGATACTTTCATTCTGCTATATGTTAACTGGTGATTAATGTTGTATTTACTAATCAATTTTCCAGTGTTTATTGAAAAACTCTTTACCGTCGTCTGTTTGCAAGTTTTTTGGTATTCGTCTCCGTTGAAAAATATTCTGCATAGCCTGGCTTGTTTCCAATGCAGTCTTTTCTTTTCAAGGGTACTGCACAAGCAAAGTTTGAAAATGTATCAATTACGGTCAGCAAAAATCGATAATCTCTATTGTCTGTAGAATAGTTCCTCATTTCAACTAAATCAGCTTGCCAAAGATTATCTATTCCTTTCATATTAAATCTTCGACGTGGAAAATTTTTTCGCGATTGCTGCACTTCATTTACTCAATTTCTTTTTGAAGTCATTATTTAACGTATTTTGAATTTTAAGGGATACGTTGAGTTTAGTGTGAGTTCACTTACATACTGTCGACCATCATATTTTTTACATACCCATAAATTAACTCATTTATCTTTCTAATTTCTTTTCCAAAAAATAGTTTCATACTTGAAATTTTTTCCTGAATTTCATTGAGTTTTTGACTTAAGCTCATGTTGATTTCATCTCGAACTTCTTGAATTTGACTTTGCAGAAACAATTTATTAACAACGTCCGTTTCCTCCAAAGCTTTTGCCACATTTTTGATTCTTTTGTTTTGAACGTTGTTTATACACGGTCACACTGTTCTTTTTTTGTTTTTCTTTGTCTTTTGCCTTTACTTATTTTGCTCCGAGCAAGAGAAACAGAGTCTATTGTGAGCAGTCGTGCAGTAAAGTCGTGTGAAAAGTAAAGGGTACAATAAAGATTAAAAGTAAATGAGCAAAAATAAAATTAATTTAACATAAAAGTTATTTAACCAATAATATTTTAAATTGTGCTATTAAACTTACTAAAAAAAGTTACAAAATTTACTAAATAAAAAAAATATTTTTTTAATATATTAAACTCAAGTGAAATTGTGCACTATTTTTTTATTACAACGAATGCAAAACATTTTGAAAACACCACCAAGTGAAAAACCTGCAACGACGTCAATTACAAACGCTCCGCATACTACATCCGGAATTAGTACGGCTAAAGTCCCAGAAACAACTACTATAGTTCCAGAAAAAACCACCTCCCGGTAAGTCATACATTTTCTAATACTCACATATATCCAACCCCCGTGTGCCCTGCAAATTTTGGTCCTTCGAGCCGGATCCGGGTCATCCAAAACCCGGCACACCCCCTTTGCTATCTGAAAAACCCCCATTTGTTTCATGAAAATCCCATGTTTTGTACAAAATTGTATAACCCCCCATTTGTGAGATACATATGCCATTTTTGCAATAAATGGTGCATAAACCCCCGTATCTGAACATATGTGTACAGTCTCGTCAGAAAACGTTAGTTTCACGAAAAACTTTCAATTTCTTCAAAGACTGGTGTTCCTTCTATGTTTTATAAAAAACAACACTAACTGTCCACAAAAATAACTGTTAAACATACATACATATGTATGTTATACATACATACATTCATACTTACCAAGTAACAAACAAATTTTTTCTTTATTGCTTAAATCGAGAAAAAGCAAAAGGAAAAATTGTTTTTGTTAATAATTTACCTTTTAACCGCATATACATATATTTATGTATCCCCCCATACTTTGTTCCCTGCAACCAAAAGTTAAAACAAATAATTGCACAACTAAAAGGAGACTACAATAATCGACAAAAAGAAGAAACCGTAAAGTTGTTGCTATTATATTTTGGTTGGAATTTTGCCCTTGAAAAAAATATTTCATAAAACATTTCATTTTTTCGATTCTTCTGTTTTTCAAGCAAGTACATAAATACATACATACCTACATACATAGGAACATACTAATGCAAACAACGTAACTTTAAAGATCATCAGCATAAAGAATCTTTTAATTTGATACTCTTTATGTATTAACGAAGTTTGTGTTTTTTTGGCACTCTTGCTTATTAAAGCAGCGAGTAAACGGCCAACCACCAAATAAAAGCAGCAAAATCATTTATATGTACATATGTATGTATATGCATTTACTTCTGACAAAATATATAACGAGTGATTTTTTTGCTATTATCTTTTTGGCAACACTAGTTTTGACAGCTCGCGCACGTTTTGTATCTTGTGTCACTGTCAAACATCTTCAGTTTCGTCTATAATTTAATCATGAATCGTCTTACAAACGAACAACGCTTGCAAATTATTGAATTTTATTACCAAAATTTTCTCCCTCAACAAATAATTTGAAAATTTATATAATAATTTCAAATTTTATTAACCCCCATATACTGGTCGCTTATACGAAGCACTATTGAAAATTTTCTGAAATTTTCTCCCTCAGCAAATAATTTTAAAATTTATATAATAATTTCAAATTTTATTAACCCCCATATACTGGTCGCTTATACGAAGCACCATTGAAAATTTTCTGAAATTTTCTCCCTCAGCAAATAATTTGAAAATTTATATAATAATTTCAAATTTTATTAACCCCCATACTAGTCGCTTATACGAAGCACCACTGAAAATTTTCTGCCACTCGTGAAACAAATAATTTAAAAATTTGTCTAATTATTTAAAATTTTTTAACCCCCATATATTGGTCGCTTATCCGAAGCACCACTAAAATATTTTATTTTTTCTCCCATACATCCTGGCCGCTTATACGAAGCATCTGTGGAAATTTAAAATTTTTTACAACAATAACATAGTACCAGTTAACATCTAGCTTGCGGATTTTTTAACCCCGATACATTGATCGTTATACCGATACCGGTGACGATTTTTCAAACCCCCATAAAAACTTTTTATCCGTAACGCCTACCGTTTTCTCATTGGAATGGCAACGTTGAAAACTTTAACACGCGCTTCTGATCGCGTAATCGATTTTCAAACCTATTTTAAAGGCTTGAAAGAAGAGGGCCACACTCTTCATACCTTGGTAGCTCAAAAGCGACAGTTTGAGAAGCTATGGGCTAGTTTCGAGAGACTCTATGACATAGCACTGGAGAAATACGAAACAATTAAGGAAGAAATCGAAATGGCAGCATTAAACACCCGTTTTTATTCTACCTTTGAAGCCTATACAGAGATAATCGCGACTATTCACAAATATACCGATAATATTCGTACCCAGGCCGCAGCAGCTACCCCATCAGTGAAAAAACAAGTCGATATGACTCCACATATTTCTTTACCCGCCCCCCCCCCCTGCGATACTGAAGTATTCCATGGTGACTACAAATCTTGGCCTACATTCAGAGATATGTTCACTGCTTTGTACCGCAATAACGACCTTCTCTCACCTGTAGAAAAAATGTGCCACTTAATGAAGAAGACGCAAGGCGAAGCACGTGAGCTTCTAAAAACTTGTCCCATGACCAACGAAGGTTTTGACATGGCATGGCAGAACCTCATGCATCGTTATGAAAACAAGAGGGTCCTAGTCAACGCACAATTGAAATCACTTTTCAATATAAAACCGATGTCGCGGGAAACTAGTTCTGATTTAAGGCGTCTGCAATTAGCATTTGTATCACAAATCTTCGTTTGCTTCATATTGACACGGGGAATTGGGATTCAATATTCGTGTATATCTGTTCGACCTGCTTGCCTGAAGTTACTCTTAACTTATGGGAACAATCTTTGCCCCAAACTGCGGATTTGCCCACTTGGACGCAGCTGGATGTATTTCTTACATCTCGGTTTCACACTTTAGAGTCGGTTGCTGATATTCGATCAACTTTTGCGAGCTCGAATGGTTCAAGACCCGCACAGCCGGCTAAGCTGAATAAATCTAATCCGTCTTCAAAGCCAAAGCTTCAAAGTTACCAAACTAATATTTCCAAAGAAAAGAAGGGAAAATGTGCCCTTTGTCCGCAGTTTCATCCCCTGAGATTTTGTTCCGTTCCATGCCAATCGAAGAACGCTATGCTACGGTTAAACACCAAAATCGATGTACCAATTGTCTGGGAACATCTCATGGATCTCAAACATGCAAAAGCAAATATGCTTGTCATACGTGCAAAGGAAAACATCATACGTTGTTTCATCGCACATCAACGGCCCAACGATCTTCCAACACCCCCCAAAGCCATTTCACCCCTTTTCAGATCAACTTAAACAATAATCAGCCTCCTTTAGATATGAGCCCCTCAACGTCAGCACAAGCCGCTGACAGAATGCTGCAATCGTTCTCAACACATCTACCAGCAACGACACAATTTGTCATCCTAGGCACAGCTCTTGTTGACGTATATCAGGGCGAATGCAAATATACAGTTCGCGCGCTGAATGATTCTACATCTGAGGCAACTTTCATTTCGCGAAAACTACAAAACTGTCTGGGCCTTAGCACGCGATATTCACAAGCTCAAATACATGGCTTAGGTGACTCATTAACTGCTACTTCAGCGCAGACATGCCCCATTAAAATAGTCTCTCCTATCGACCCATCGTTTGAATTGTTTGCAGAGGCATTAGTCATAAACAGGCTGACAGGTCAGCTTGCATATTACCCATCATCGCCGGCATACAGCAGTTTTTCACATTTACAGTTAGCCGATACTTACCGCAGTGGTGGGTCCGAAATTGAGCTACTTCTCGGTGGAGATGTCTACCCAAAAATAATTCGGGATGGGCTGCACTGGGATAGACAACAGTTTTTGGTTGCGCAGAAAACTGCTTTCGGATGGATAATTACCGGCAAGGTAACCGCCAATCCGTGTAAAAAGGCAATTTTATTATTTTATAACACCGTGACGTTGGATACTCAACGTCGACGTTTCTGGGAGCTTGAAGATCTCCCGAAGAAAGCAAAATCATCACCAGAGGACACATATTGTGAGAAGCTGTACACTTCGACTATCTTCCGCAATCAAGATGGTCGATACGTTGTATCACTTCCCTTTAAACAAGAACACCCCGAAAAATTATATATTGGTCAATCCCGAAAAATCGCGTTATCCCAATTTCTACGATATAAAGCGCGCTTGATCAAAAACCCCCCAACTCAAAGCTGAATATGATCGAGTTATTACCGAATATTCTGCTTTGGGCCAAATGGCCAAGGTAACCCCCATAAATGGTGACAGCGGCACATATTATTTGTCCCACCACGCTGTCTTAAAACCCGATAGCACCACAACAAAATTACGTGTGGTGTTTAATGCATCAAATCCCTCAGCAAATGGCGTCAGCCTCAACGATTTGCTTTATACTGGCCCAATTCTACAGGCCGACTTAATAATTTTAATATTAAGATGGAGATTTTTCCGCTACGTTTTTAACGCGGACATCGAAAAGATGTACCGCCAAATTTTAGTCCACCCCTCTCATATCCCCTTTCAGCGAATTTTACATCGAAATTCGCCAACTGAATTCATTCAAGACCACGAATTAAAAACAGTCACCTTTGGCGTGAACTGTACCCCCTACCTAGCAATCAGGACGTTGCTAGAACTCGCCAAAGAGAGCGAACCCAATCACCCTAACGTCGCCGAAGTTTTGATAATCGCCTGTCAAAAATCACATTTCAGCGACGAGTATTCACAATTATTGGAACAGAAACCTCTGTCCCGCAAAAGTTCGCTTCTAACGTTCAACCCATTTTTTGACACTCACGGAGCTATGAGAATTAATGGCCGTTTGGCAAATTCCCCATTCTATTACCATATCATGCAAGTTTTACGCGATTACTTCTAAAATACTTGCATCAATACTCTCTTCATGGCCAAAATGCGCTGTTATATCGCCTAATGAGACTACGTTATTACGTCCCGAGACTCAAAACTTTGATAAAAACGATATTATCACAATGTATAATTTGTGTGAGACATAAAGGACAAGTCAGCCAACACATCATTGAACAGCACAAGCTCAACGTCCACCTAAAGGCTAAAAATCCCGACTGTCGTTTATGTCGGAAAGATCATCCGTTGTGTAAGTGCGCAAAATTTAACAGAATGCCCGTGTCAGCCAGGTTGGACGTCGTCAAACACCATCGCTACTGCAAAAATTGTCTGGCCCATTCTCATCGCCTCCAAAATTGCCGTAGTCGTGATCGCTGCAGCCATTGCAATATTAACTCTCCCGAAATCACGAGAGTTAATAAGCCGTTGAGCCGCGCCGACCCCACCACTGTTGTGCCTACTGTAATTATCAAGATGTACTTGGACAAATGGAGCCTAGTTCGCGGACTTTTAAATCCGTGCGCTGCCACGAGTTCTATCGCTTCCTTCCTAGTCGAACGGTATCATATACAATTTGAAAGGTTCAACGAGGACAAGTGGTGCCAGTTCCAGTTTCGCACCCGGTTTGATGGAGAAGGAGGGACCTTCACTGTGAAGGCCCGTGTTGCAGACGATCTGCCAGAGAGGCCGCCAGCAAAACGCCTGGATCGTAGCGTCACTGACGCTTATATCAATTTACGCTTGGCTGATCCCGATTTTTTTGAAAGCCACACCATCAATTTTGTTTCGGGAGCGGACGTGTATCCTAAGTTAATCCGGAGTGGTATCCAAACTGCCTCTATTGGGTCTCCATTGGCGCAAGACACTGTGCTGGGATGGGTTATCATCGGAAAATTTGCCGTTTAAAAATCATTATCTTTTTTATCTTAACATTTATACAATTTATATACATATTATATACATAATACCTTCTACGTATCTTTATACAAAATCATATTTGAATTATATAATTTTCTTTGCATCCTAGAATTATAACATTATTGTATTATAATCACATCTTTTTTTATATATCATTGTAGAACGTCCCTCGTTGCTATATTGTAATATAGCAAAGGGGGCAGAATGTTTATACACGGTCACACTGTTCTTTTTTTGTTTTTCTTTGTCTTTTGCCTTTACTTATTTTGCTCCGAGCAAGAGAAACAGAGTCTATTGTGAGCAGTCGTGCAGTAAAGTCGTGTGAAAAGTAAAGCGTACAATAAAGATTAAAAATAAATGAGTAAAAATAAAATTAATTTAACATAAAAGTTATTTTAGCCCTGCACAAACGTCAATGTTATTAGTTGTATTCATAACGAAGCCCAGCAGCTTAGGAAAACCTTTCACAAAAATAGTACCACTTGTATCATTAAGATATTGTCCAAACTTATCGATGAACATGATTTATGCAGATAAATGTTATACTATAATGTTTGTTTCATATAATTCTTCGATAATTGAGACAATTTCTTTATTGTGATTCGTATGACCTACAGATTGTGATGCCACCAATAGCCTAAGAATGTCTACTAACTTATTACTTATTATTATTACAGTATATATAAGTAGGTTTGTATGTATTTAGTTGTATCAAACCCTCACCCTTGTAAAGACTTTTTATTGTATGTAGTGCTGATGATGTTGATGAGTTATTTTCAATTTCCTTCTTTAACAATTTACTGATAATATGCTTGTATTTATATGCTCTCGTTTCTTTCATTTGTGCATCAGTCTATATTCTCTTTTGTACGCATTTATGCTTACTAAAATTTTCTTATAGATATCTAATTCATGTTTATCATAATATCTTGGTGTTTTGTGAAATATTAAAGAAAATAAACCTGGTGTGAAAGCCCATATTTGATTTCCAATCGCTATTTTATCTTCAGTAAGTTTAATACTACTATTGCCAAACTTCCATTCGTAAACGCATATGTAAATTTTCTGGCAACGTCCAATGTTCCTAATCGCTTGGCAAACATATGTACAAGCGCATTTATTAGGTGGCAGCACTAAACTAGGTTATTGCTGTTATAATATTTTTTTATTAATGTTACCTGACCTGATTAATGTGCCTTGCACATGCATGAGTTTGCATAGCGACGTTCCCAAATGCCGATAAAATGTGAAAAATGTCTCTGCAGCGCAAGGTTGCACTTAAGACATATTTAGCATTTGTTGTGTTGAATTTAAAAACGGATTTTTCTTTTGTATATTAAAAGGGATTTATTAATAAAAACTAGTATCTTATTATTTTTACTTTACAAATTTAAACCTGGAGGGTCCCGTGGGAATCGCAGGTATGACTCTAACTTTTGACTGCTAAAATACAAGACTATAATTACAACTAACTAATTACCACTGACTAATTACAACTGCCCTCACTAACTAATTACAACTGTCTTCAACTAACAAACTACAACTGCTCCAACTAACAAACTACAACTCCTCCAACTAACAAACTACAACTGCTCCAACTAACAAACTACAACTGCTCATTTGGTTTCTTAACATGAACTATTTATACCAAACTTAATCATAATTTAATATATTAATATTGTGCTTAATAGTTAATATTATTATGCTTACTTGCTAACGTACTTAATATTATTAAGCTTTTGACCCAATTGCGAAATATCGCTATTGCACAATTTGTCAACGCAAAGAATTTAACAAACAACCAAGTGAATGAACTGGTTGTTGCTGCGTTAACAAATTAGTGCAATGTACGGGTACGAGGGTTGATCAATTCTGATTCACAACATCCCCCCCTTGGCGGAAGAAAATATCTAGTTATAGATATTTTCCAAAAACACTAATTGGATCAAATGCTTTTACATAGTATGTTATAATCTTAAACGTAGTTGATCTTATGCTATAATATAATATAATATAATATGTAATAATACTTTTGGATGTTTTGTTTCAAATACAAACATTTTTCTTTCGCTATCATTATGTTTATTTAATTTTAGCAGCTAAATAATTGACCATACAAGTATAGATTTTCAATTTATATATTTTTTTTTTCTTAAAGATGCATAATTTAACTATGTATTTTGCCTTTGCAATTTCATTAGTTTTCTTTCGGAATAATTACTGTTTATGATTATTGCTATTATATTTTTTTTTCAATATAAAATTATTAAGTATAAATGGTCATCAAATTTAAAGTTAAAGCATAAAGTTGTATAAAAGAATAAAAAACAAAAATATGACAACAGGTGTGCATATATACGCGTGTAGGACAAATAAATACGTCGTCAGCACTTTGGAACTTCAGATTGTTGACTTCAAACCGTACAATGCATAACTGACCTAGCTTAACTTTCCCAAAACTCATATTGCAGTTAAACATTTTTTGTTTTTTTTTGTATCATTTTCCTTTTGTCAACAATTTTGTTTAATTGCAATTACGTATTGTAGCGAGGGTTTATTCAACTAACTTTTTTTTTTTATTATTTGAAGAAACGTTTTAGTAAGCATATTTGTGTTTTTTGTTTGTTTTAAGGTACCCGGAAATGAATTCTTTACACAATTGGCTGTATTTGAAGTAAAAAAAAGAAGTAAAATAACTAAAAATCAATAAATTCATAACTAAATAGCCTGGATCGTAACTGGATGATTAATTACCATATACCTTATATTAAATGCCGTTCCTTATAGGGTTTTACTAAATTCTTATGGTAGACCTTTTCACACTTTTTTACTCTCAATTTTATGTTTACACGTGTTTGTATGTCTATAACTTCATATGGTCCTAACCATAAGGGTGAAAATTTATTTTTCTAGTTTGATTCTTTAACCAAACCTTTTGACCTATTTTATATTCTCTGTCCTTTGAACCCTTATCATAATACTGTTTTGCTCTTAATTTTGCCCTCTCTTGGTTCTCTCTAACGATTTCATGTGAACGTTGGATTTGATATTTCAGAATTTTGCTATAATCATCCGCGTTGTACAGTGGTGTCGGGGATATATTCAAAGTGATGGGCATTTCAAATTCAAACCCAAATAACACCCTCGTCGGTGTTTGTTTTGTTGTTGAATGTTTGCTATTATTATACACATGCATGGCGTGATGAGTCCAGTCGTCCCAGTTGGTACCATCCAGGTTAACGAAATTTCTCAGAAATTCGGCCAATGGTCGATGAGCTCGTTCTAAAGCCCCATTCGCTTGTGGATGATAATGAGTAGTTAGTAGTTTCTTTATTCTTAGCATCTTACACGTTTCCTTGAATAATCTGGATGTGAAGTTTGAACCATTATCCGTTACC